>BSAI01000030.1:4206427-4608256 GCA_036245035.1 Adrianichthys oophorus
CTTTTCACAGCTCAAACAGGAACGAACAACAAAGATGCAGATTTTTCGGAGATGAATCAACACAACGTTATCAAAGCCCAATGATCTCTTGTCCTGGGGATAAAGGAGATCACATTCATTCTTTGACCTCATTGATCCACTGGGACTTTGGGATCAAAAGATTTTGAAAAATCTGCATCTTTGTTGTTCGTTCCTGTTTGAGCTGTGAAAAGATCAGAGCTTGAGTCATAAAGAAGTCCAGATATTTAGTGAGTATGTAAACATAACTTTGGCCAAAAAGAAAAAAAGAGGTGAAAAAATCCAGATGTGGGGGACTGTGGACCAATGACATGCACATGTCTACAATCTCTGTTTGTTCCTGAACAAATTGAAGTCTTTCTTTGAGCCTGCTAGGCTGTTTTACACGCACACGCTTTCCTCTTCTCCCTCCTCCTCCTCATTTTTCTCCTTTCTGCACCCCACAAACAATTCTGATGTTGTGGGCACACTTCATAACACCTTCATCCTCACAGCCATCATCATCTTCATCATCATCTGGAAAACAGCCGCTGGTTCTCCTCCATTGCCTGCATAGTTTAACCCCCTCCTCCTCCTCTTCTCTTCCCTCCTTCCTTTGGAGCAAACTCACACACAGGCGCGCGCGCACACATCTGGAAACAGTCAAAGCGTCTACATGTGCTGAAAGGAGGGGGGTACCCCTCGCTCTTGCTCTCTCGGTATCACTGCAGAGCTGAGCTGCAGGGGCAGCAGAGGCAAACTCCCGCTCAGTGAGAGGCAGACAGACTTACTGAGTCACAGGCGCACACGACCGGACCGTCATGGACTGGATCGGGGCAGAGAAACCAATCCTCGGATGAGGCAGGACGGCCTGGCTTTTGCTATCCGGGGAGTCTTCTTTTTTTTTTCTTTCTTTTTTGTCTTTTTTGGAATAACCGACAGCCCGTGATGGAATATTTACGCACCCTTCATTTTCTAATTTTCCTCCTCTCCTCTTCCTCCTCTTTTTTCTCCTCCATCACCTCCACCTCTGCTTCTTCATCCTCTCCCATTCTGATGACACGCTGCTGAAGATGCGCACGAATGCGTCTTTTGCGCACCGTCACTGACAGCGTCCGTTCTCTCTGACATTTCCAAAACCCTCAGTTGCCCCCCCCCCCACCCACCCACCCACCCCTGTACCTTTACCAGCGAGAAGACAAGGGGAGTGCGAATTGAATCGGACGCAGGGCTGGTTTCATGTTTCTCGCCTAGGGCCCGGATGTACCGAGGGATGCACCGGTGCGTTTTCCCAACCGGTTCTGCCAAAAGCTCCCTCTTTTTTCTCGCCTTCACCTCCATCATGGGGATTAGGTAATATTCACTCCATCCGAAGCGACCCTCCCCATAAACAAAAATAACGGATTACCCCCCAAAACTGTCCGTGTCAGACAGTTTTTTTTCTTCTGTCCCCCCCCCCTCCTTTTATCATTTTTTTTATTTTTATTTTTGGGGGGTCTTTTTCCCTCCCCCTGTTGGTTGGTTCCCCCCTCCTCTCTTCTCATTCACCTCTAGGGATAACATAGGACTACATTTATGGTAAATGATAGCAAAAACATGTACATCCCGGAGGACACCCTTGAGAACCATCAAGGTATGTTGCCTTTTTAAAATTTTATTTAACTAAGAAACATATGAGTGTGATTGATGAGGGGAGGGAGAGCTGAGAAGTATGGTGGTCTGGAAATGGAGTGAGGGGAAAGGAAAGGAAGATGAGAGTGATGAGGGGGTGTCATCTTCATTTCAACAGATGGACAGATGCAGTTCTCACTTAAGTGTCTGCGCGCACTTTTGTTTTATTCCATCTCGGCAGCAGCAACTCATATGAGCGGATGTGAACGAGGCCTGTGTAATCGATTGGTTTGGTCCACACTTGTGGATTCGACAGGGCCTGACCATATAGGAGAAGCGTGGCAGAAGGGGGGATTGAGGGGGCAACTGGCACAGTTTGAGACCTCCAAGCTTGTGCGTAAAAAAGATTTTGGAGTCCTTTGGATCAAACACAACAACTGTCATGTTGTTTTTGTTTAGGAACTATGAGTTTATTACTTTTAATATGACTGTAGGCCTCTGTATTATAAACGAACTGCATAGAGATAACAGGTGGCAGCAGGAGGGCTGCAGGACTTTTATTTTCCCGCTGAGAATTTGCTTGATGATGAGCTATTTTGAGGGATGGAAGCGAGCACCGTGCCAACGTCACGACTTTTAAAGTGTTTTGCAAGCCACGCCGGCGTTGGGGGAACCGAAAACCCAGTCTCACGGCGAGGAAAGGCTCTGTTTGCATTGCGCAGTATTTCGCGTCGCTCCTTCCACCCACGTTGCAGAGAGCGAAGCCCAGGCAGCAGCAACGCATTTGTCTGTGCGCCTCGACAGGCGGTTATTTCCCCAAACCTCTTATTTTCCTCATAACCGTCGTCGTCGCCCCCCATCAACCACCTTCATCACAACCACATACCTCTGCCTTGGCGACAGGTTCCATAGCAACAGGGGATAAGGAGAGGGGTGGCGGTAGATTCGCGTGTATGTAGGTGGATGCGCGCGCGTTTGGACGTGCATCTGTGTCGCAGCGTGGCACCACCAGTTTGCAACAAAGAGCAACTGCTGTTTTCAGTGTTACCTGAAGGAACAGCTGTCAGGTTCATGCTTCTGTCTAAACTAGTGGAGGACAAGCTGTTTCTCTTCATGGAGTTTTAAAAAAATCAGCTTTTATTATCTTGATGTTACCTTTACCTGTCAGTTAATATTTTTTTATGACATTTAAGTGACAAATGTCAATAAAGAACATATATTGACAAGCCTCATGCACATACATGGACAGGGTAAAAAAATCTTTCATCCTATTTAAAATAAAATTTTATCCTATTGCTATTACTTTTTATTTATCTGATCATTTCTGTTCATTTTGTGTTTTCCTCCCCTTCTATTTTTGTGCTTTTCAGGCATATATATACATAAACTCTCTTTTTTTTTTACAGTTGTATTTCTAAGCAGAACCCTCTTTTGGATGCTTCTGTAATATCATTCTCATGGGTCCACACAAGGACGTCACCTTCCTCATCACAAATCTTTTGAATGACAGAAAATAGGTAACCTTCTAAAAAAATCGTAGAAAAAGTTACTGCCTCTTGCTAACAGATTGATTTGTCTCATCTTTAAAAAAGTTTCTTTTGATGATTTGATAGACTTAAAGCTCATCTTGGAGGTGTTCAGCACCACTTTGAACTCACAGCTACCTTCTTGTTGCTGCGCTTTATGCTTTCCAAGATGTCTTGCAAACTAATTCAACTATTACAGTGGCAAGTAGGCTGCTTTTAAGATCACAGTACAGACGAGAATTGATTAATGAGTTGTAAAACCAAAGTGAAACCTGCCGTCAACCTTTTCCACAAATTAATTTTCAGAGCGATTAAAAAAAGAAATCTTGATGAGACCTTCAAGATCTTAGGTTTTATTCAAACAATTTAGGCTCTGTCGCTTCTGGACCTTTTATTAAATTTACAGCGGGCATGTGGTATTTTCAGCACCATGGACAGTTCAGCCATTATTGGTCTATTGACAGCTGCATGACAGCTTCATGATGAATGCTGACATGGTTAAAGATCAGCTTTTGCTCAGATATAATTTTTTGTGTATACCTCGATTCCATCATTATCATTATCCTAAAGGTTCTCTGTGTAAATTATGACAGAAAAAATATGGAAACATGGATTACAGACAATAAAGTACATCAACTTCCATTATATTTACTGTATTATCAGTGTGTTCTCCTACATGCAGATATAAATAAAAGGTAAACGGACATGAGTAAAGTAAAAAGTCAATTTAGTGTTCTTTAAAGTCCCACCCAATTTATGTATTTATTTTTATTTCACCTTTACAGTATTTTACCAGGAAGTCCCTTGAGTAAAAATCATTTTTTTGAGAGAGACCTGGCCAAGACATATTGGCACAGACACACATAAATAAAAAAACAAACAAACATAAAAAATTGAAAATGAAAAAAATTTAAAATTAGCTCAAGATTTGCTTTTGATCTATTTTCAAAGCATTTCTAGCGGTCTTTTAATTAAGATTGTGCCGTCTTTAGCCAAAGTGATAATAATATTAATAAAAAAACGTTGCCTTTTTCGAGGATAAAGGTTCTGCAGAATGGCAGAGATTTGTTAGAAACTCTCCTCAGAGTTCTGGGCGGGAAAATTGGGATGGAGTAAGCCCATCTCCATTTCCCGTCATCCATCTGTTTACATGATCTCCTGCTAGCTTACAGCCCCTCACAACCCCAACTTGACATTAGGGGTGCAATATCTGAGCTATCAAGCCATACAGTTTTGAGCTGAATGCCATCTCGGATGAGGAAAACAAAGATGTTAATGGTTCTGTTTGTATGCAAGTGGATGTATCAATGCAGGGGGTTTGTGGCCTGCTGATTGTAGCACCTACGTCACTGCTACAAGCTTTTTCCAATGGCATTTTTTTTGTCTATTTCCAAACCAAGTGTGCAGATTGGTGAAAGTTTGACGGAATATACCAAAGGGTGAACAACATTATTTCGTCTACTTCTGATTCACAACAGTTTGAATAAAGAAATGATCAGAAATGTAATTTTAATCTTAATTTTCTATATGTCCTCCATCATGAGAAAAATGCTTCAAATACAGTAAAAACTGGATCTTCAGCCATCATAAAAAGCCATCAAAGTGAAAAAGAAACACACAAGAAGTAAAGGCTTTTTTTGGATCTTGGAGCTTTATGTTACACTTCTTAAGCTTTTTTGCGCTGGTGCTTGACATTCTGTCCATTGTCACTTTGATCCCAGCTTTACATCTGCTCTGTGATTCATAATGCACACAGTTGCACTGAATCCTCATATTCTCTCTATAAACCAGCTGTACTACATCTGCAAGCCTCTCAAGGAGACATGACACTAAACATTTCCTGACACAGACACATGCAGACTTGTTATTGCCTTCTGCACATTACAGATTGGAGCAAATGCTCGTGAAACCTCATGTTATTGTATGTAGGGAGAGAAGCTCTCTCTTCTGCACACATATGCGCTTTTCCAGCAGCAGTGCAATCAGCAAGTAATTTTCTCTGTGGGCATTGTGCCACAGGTGCCTCCGTTAGGGATGGTAATTGATTTCTGAAGGTCACCTGGGGTGCAGGACACCTGCTAGCTTAACTCACTCAAATGACTTGACAGGCTCAATGAGTGCATCACTCTGAACTCAAGAGATGTTGGAAATAACACATATGTCTTTAGTTTTATTTTAGCTCAGCTGCAGGAAAGGCCTAAAAGAACACAAATACTGCAGGTCAGGGGTGTCAAGTTCCAGGCCTCGAGGGTCGGCGTCCCAATGGTTTTTCAGAAATCCTACCTCATCTGCTGCTGATTTCCTATATCAGATGTGTTTAACCAATAGGGATCTTCAAGGGCAGGTTAGTTGGAAACATGTAGAACATCGACCCTCGAAGCCTGGAGTGTGACCGCCCTGTTGTAGGTGTTTCAAAAATTGGGATATTTGTTATAAAATATAATTAAAATAAAAAAAACACCTGTGAATGGCTGAGTTGTTTACCAAAATTATTCATTTGAGGGTTTGAAAAGTGTATTTTTATTTAATAAGTCAACGTCCTGCAGAGCATTGGTTACAGATTTGTTTTTAATTAGAAACCACGTGGGGTAAAAACTTCCCTTGATATGCCAGATGTAGACTGGAAAACATTTTGGGTAATTAAATATGTATCTACCAATAATTATTACATTTTCTTTCCTCTGTCAGTCAGAATTGAAATATTTTTCTTGAAACTGACAGCCTCAGTAGGACCGATGCAAGCATGCACCTCTCTTTCAGTTTTGGTTAAATGGCACAAAAACAATCACTCCAGCTTCTTCCCGTAGTTCTAAATTACTCATCATAGTTCAATTAGTGACTTTAGGTGTGAATGCGAGTGTGTGCGGTTATGTGTTTGTGCTGTCCCATATTAGACTGGCGAACTGTCCAGGGTGTAACCTGCCTCTTTCCAACATTGGCTGAGAGATGCTCCAGCTACCCTGTGACTCTAAAGGGAATTAAGCAGGTTAGAAAAGGTATGAATGGAAGGAGATAAAACCAATATATAGATTAATATATTTAAGACCAACATTAATTGTATAAATGTAAGATCGTTTTAAATTCAAGTCATTTTTTTGAAAAATTCCTTAAAGGCCACTCAACTAAATCTTTTTTTTATTGTAAAATCATTCTAATTAGTCTTTTAATTATGATTATACAATTTTTTAGCTAAAATCAAAAAGCTTGTGTCGTTTTTTAAGACATATTGTCTGTGGAGCTGCAGGAACTCTTTAGAAATTTGCCTTTTGGGTTGTGGGCGGGACTGTTCGCAAGGAAGTTATCCTGGGTTAAAGTCCCAGCATGCCTTTGTTTACTGTCTGCCGTTAGCTTGCAGCAATAAAATTATATATTAATAAAGAAATACCCAGAAAACACAGTTTTAGTCTTAAACTATTTCATATATGTCCTCTGTCATGAGAAAAATGTGACAAGAATATGTTAAAAACACCACAAATTGGGGAGGATGGCTAAAGTTTTTCTGAGAATTAAGGATTAGAATACATTTACTTTTGTTTATGGGTTTTGATAGACCCTCACTCCAAAATTTTGTGCAAGACAAAAGAAGTGTGTTTGTGTTAACATCTATTTTTCATGTGTTGTTTTTATTCATGCAGAAATCACAGAAAACCTAAGAGACTGAGGACCTATTTTCAGTGATAGTCTTTTTTTATTTTACAGAGGATGTTGATATTTTTAATAATTCATACGATGGCAAAGAGGCCTCTTCTAAAGAGTGTTCTATGTCTGTTTTAGTTTTTAATTGGGCAACAAGCTACAAATACCCAAGTCCTCTCCTGCTTTACATGCACGACATTGCAGGAGCATGATGGGGTTGATAGCTGTTATTGAGAAATTGTTTTAAAGAAGGGAGTGAAAAGGCTTTACTTAAACTGAAAAAACAGTTTCAAAACTGTTCAAAAACAGAGGCAAAGAACTTGTTCTGTGCTTAATAAACTAAGTACTGATGCGGAATTCATGCTTTTGCATTAGACTGTACTTTTGAGAAAGAAATTACAATCTCACTAATTTTATAGTTTTTTTTTTGTTTGCTTTCCAGTATTTTCCATCAGAAACCCCTATCAAAAGCACCAACATATGCTACTTTTTTTTCTTCAAAATTATAATAAAAAATACAAGAATGGAGAGAAAAGGAGAGTGGCACTGAAGTAAAATTGATTTTTATAGGTCACACAAAGAGGAGAAAAGTAGAGCAAGTGATGAGGACTGAGAGAAAAAGAAAGAATTGAGCCAAGAAACAGACTGGAGAAAAAAAAAGGATGAATGTTAGGAGATAGAAGCATCCTTAAAAGAAGAAAAGAAAAAAATGGAGGGAAAGAGCCCAGGGTGAGTGACAGGGAAAGGTAACGGGAGAAAGAGGGAAGTGATGGAGCACATAAGGAGGCAAAGGAGGGAGGATTATCTATGACTTCGTCTTGCTCCAGCATCCGGTTGGGTATAGAAAATCTATCCAGAGTCTGTGTTTTGTTGTTGGAACTATCTGGCCTCAGTCTTCATTTTTGGTGGGACAATGTGCCAACACCTGCAGTACTGTGTGTTTGTGTTTAAAATATGCCTCATCCCTGCGTGATTGACTCACATAGTGTTTTTGTGTGTGTTTGGACATGTGTCTTTCCCATTGAAAGCTCTCACAGACACACATTTTTTATTGGTCTGGCCTCAGATATTGACCTGAGACCTGTAGCATCATCCACTTTAATTTTCTCTTCCTCTCTCAAGATGTCATCGACTCCTTTCTTCTCTATGGTTTGATAATCTTAGATTGTTCCCCTTCAGAATTCCCACTATGAAAAGCTGAGCTGTGCTAAAAAACCCACTCTGGTGAAAATTGTGCTTTTGCTGTTTTTAACATGTTCTTGTGGCATTTTTCTCACAATTGAGGACATAAATAAAAAAAATAATAGTAGAATTGCATTTTTCAAGTAATCAAACTGTAGTTAATCAGGAACAGACAAAAAATACTTTTGGGAAAAAGCTTGTAGCTGTGATGTAGAGGCTTCTATGGCAAGCCTCATGCTCTCTGCTCTGCTCCATTCTGATACATCCACTTGTAGATGACTAGATCCATGTACGTCTTTGTTTTCCTTGTCTGAGCTGGCATCTGGCTCAAAACTGTATGACTGAATAGCTCTAATATTGCTTGACATTTTCATTTCACCAATAATGTTAGGTTGGAGTTGTGAGGAGCTGTAAGCTAGTGGGAGAGAGTGTAAACAGAGGGATGATGGGAAACCCATGCCAATAGTCCTACAAAAAACTCTGAGGTTAATTTCTAACAAATCCCTGCTGCTCTGCAGAACCTATGTCCTAGAAAATGGCTCAGACTTTTGGATTTTACCTAATAACAGCATAATCATACTTAAAAGAACACTGGGAACGCTTTTAAAATAAATTAAAAGATGGGAGTTGGGCTTGAAGCTGTTTAATAGGACTCTGAATTTTGTTGTTATGTTTGTTCCAAATTTACCATTTTACTTTATTTGAAACCCTGAATGCGCAACCTAAAATAACATAAAACCAGGAGAAAAAAATTATAAAATAAAATTATAAAACATTTTAAAATAATCAGTTGGGCCAATACATTCTTTTTGGACCAACACACCTTCATTAACAAACAAACCTAGATCTTATCACTCTTTTCTCTGGTTCATGTGACACAGTTTCTCTCAGGTTTGCTCCATGTGTGTTTGGAAGCTTTGGCGACTGAAAAATACTCCTGCTTCCATATTCAGTAATCGCAGCTTGCCAGCTGTGCGCACGAGTGTTTATGCTTCCTTAAAGTAACATCCTGAGGAATCAAGGGAGACGAGAACAAAAAGGTGTAGATTATTCATGCTATCCACACACATTCTCCAGTGTATCTGCCCTCTTTTAGTTCTATATTTTCCTAGTATTCTGTTTAGTTCAGCCCCCAACTCTCACCCAGTCCTTCAAACAGCCTCTCACTCAACTAGCCATCTAGTTCTCTCATACTTTTCCCCTCCTCTATGAATTAATCAGTCCATCTGCTTGCTTTTACTGTTATTGTCTTTAGCATTTGGAGTAGATGTAACCACTGAAAAGCAAGATACAAAACACCATCTATTGTCCCAATGGGGAATGTATTCTAAGATGAACACACAAAACACAAAACACTGTACAACACAAAGTGGACAAGCCACACATCTCTATAACAACAAGTGAGAGTTCTTTATTATTTCTCTGAAGACAGTAAAAGCTGAAGTAAAATTTTCATGCAACAACTTAACTGTTAAGCTTTTACACAAAAAGAGGTCTTACTTGTATAGAAAATACTTTATAAATTAGTAAAATGTAACCAAGCTTGTGATTACAACCAAAATCTGTTTTTTACGGTGAGTTGATCAAGCAAAACACAGGTCATTTTGAATTAAAAATGCAATGACATCAATTGACTATCATTGAAAATAACAGTTTTTATGGCAAAAAAATAACCAAACTCAAACTTAAGCTACATATTTTTTCTGTTTCCCTTTTGACAAAACAAGACTGTAACTGTAAATAAATAAAACCCACATACAAGAAAAGAATTTATTCATTCTGAATCCCACTCTGATCATTTTTTAATCTATTTCAAAATTGTTCCCTGTGATGTTTTACTTATAATTGTGCTGTTTTTAACCAAAAATCCAAATATTTTTTAGGACATAGTTTCTGCAGTGGGTCCCACTTCGATGAAAATTAAATAGTTGGCGTTTTTAAAATGTTCTTGTAGCATTTTTCTCATGATGGAGGACATAAAAAAGAAAACTTAGACTTAAAAATGCATTTCTGAGTATTTTTTAATTGAAATTGTTGTGAATCAGGAGCATATGCAAAAATGCTTTCTGAAAAACCTTGGAAGTGTGATGTACGACTTGTAGACACTTTTAAATAGATCCACGTACGTCTTTGTTTTCTGTGTAGACATAAAATCTTGATTTTGTTTGCATCACACTGAAAAGATGAAAGTGCCTGCAGACATTGTTCAGTTGCATCAGCTGCTTGTTTGGTCAGCACTCACCAGGAGATAAGGATATATTTTTTTGTACCTATAACCACATTTAACAACAACTTTTTGGATTCTCTGCATTCACATTGTAGGGTTTGGTATTTTATCACCTTGAAATATAAAGCGTTTAAGCCACTTTCTTAGGTTTGCTTTCACTCTTTGGTCATCTCTACAGTTTCTCTACATTAACACAGTCACACCAGTTCAGATACATATTTACTCCTACAAAATCAATCAAACTAACCCAATTAGTTCATTTTCAAGAAATGAACAAAACACAGTTTGACAAGTTTTTTTGTTAAAATTCAGATGAAAATAAGTGGACACATAAAAAAAATCAAAGTAGTTGTCACTAATTTGCTCTTGCTTTTGACCCATACCCTGAGGCCACGTCGAGTTTTGTTTACAGCTATGCTTGGAATTTAAGGAGTGCAGTAAGTTCTCAAAACACCAAACCAAACACTTTCTCTGTGGTTGTAGGTGTATTTTAGGGTGTAATTACTGTTCATAGACGGTGAAAGACCTATTTCTATTTTTTTAAAAAGTCTCCCTTTAAATGAGTGTGCAAAGGTTCAATATATGTGATGCAAATGTTACAAACTTGCACCATAAACACACACTCTGAGGCTCATTTGTTTAGTGCTGATCGCAGTCAACAAGCTCGATACAAGTCGATTTGTCTGAAGATGCCCTTCATTCATCACACTGAAGCACTTTCTTAAGGAGGAAAGACTCAGATCAAATGGGTGCTTTAAGTCGGAAACGTCAATGTTTTGGAAATAAAGCTAATCTTAATGTAGTTCGTCAGGGAGGCCTGGATTTGTTCAAACTTCCCGACAAACAAGAATGAACACTTTTAAAGTCAATTATTGAAATATCTATCACAAAAGCATGATTCACAAATTCATTAGGCCATAAAGGCTTAAAAACTTGCTTTGACAAGATTAGTCAGTATTTTTCTAAATGTTTTTTTCCTTGACACATGCAAAAAGATAAAATAGTATTCAAGTAAAAAACCAAACCAAATGTTTTGTTTATTTTTTGCCTTCTCATTGCATTTACTTGGCTGCACGGTGGAGCAGTGGTTAGCGCTCTCACCTCACAACAAGTAGGCTTTGGTTTGAATCCCAGCTGGGACAATTCTGTGTGGAGTTTGCATGTTCTCCCTGTGCATCTGTGGGTTTTCTCTGGGCTTCCTCCTGCAGCCGAAATACATGCTTCATAGGTTAATTGATCTGCATGTGTGAGTGTGTGGCCCTGCAACAAACTGGCAACTTGTTCAGGGTGTACCTCGTCTTTGCCGAACAGTATCTGTGTTGGCTCCAGTGGAACCGTGACCCTGAAATGGATGCATGGATGGATTGTACATTGCAAAGACATCAAACTGGTAGACATGGGAATGCAATCATTATATCAAGTTAAAGATTTTTAAAGTCATATTTGTTTTTGGGGTTTTTTGTGCTTTGGTATTTAATAAAAATAATAAAAAGAAAATAGAGTAGAACCTTACAAAAGAAAAAAACATCATATGTATTATGTATATTTCAAAATATCATTAACTTTCTCACATATCTTAAAATATATTGAATATATGGATAGACAAACTATTTCTTTTTTTGACTCATATATATTTAAAATCAATTGCTGTGCAAACAATATTTATTTCATAATTGCTTGTATCTTTGTTGAAAAACATTTTTTTGTTTGTCAGGGAGGAACTCCTAATCAGATTTTGCAACCTACATTTCTTATTATAAAGAGATGGATGGACCACATGTGGCTATGTAACAGTTTATGTAACGTATATGTTGTTGACTGTAATACCTAATATATATTACCAAAAAAAAGGAAAAAAATATTGGAGTATTTGTAAGAAATAAAACATTGTATAAGTCTGGGTATATTAAGATTTATATTAAGGAATATTACAAGATTTTTAAAAATACATTTATAATGCCTCTGTCAGTATTTGAATTATGTTAGATCATGCTGTGGGATATGATAAATACTGTAAATTACATAGTATACTAGTCAAAATATTGTGGGAGATTTCAATATAATTCACAATAAATTGCATAGTAAATTACTAATGAAAACGGCAATAATCGCAGTATTTTAAAATACCTAGAAATATATTACTTCCTTAAATGGAAAATATTGTCAATACATTGATGCTCGATGTACTGAGAAATATATTATTGTTTTGTAAGGGGTAAGTAACTCGTATTCAGAAATATCAGTACTAATATTGTGCAATCTGTGCCTTTGGATGGAACGCAAATGTTCAGTATTGACATTCCTTGGAACTATTTGAACCCCAACATGGATGCCAACTACATCTTACATCTTACATATCCTATATAGCAGATGGTGGCATTCACATTTTTCTTTAACTTACTGAAGCTGCATCTCATATAAAGTTAACTGATTGTTTGTCAAAATACTTGCATGATGCATTGGCGTCATTTACTGCCCTGTATTTAACTGTGACGCCCTGCAAGTCTTTTTAATGATTGCCAGCTTAGCTGAAACTGTTGGAGAAGTTGTGAACAATCCAACATATTTAGTGTTCACAATGTACACATTTATGAACAAATCAAACCAAATCAAACTTTATAAAAAGTGCTTCTCATAATTTGCACAACTCAAAGCACTTTACATTTAAAAACAAAACACCAACAAAAACAAAAACACAATAAAAACCCAACCCACCCTTCACCCTCCCCCCTCCCAACCATTCACACATACAACCCATGACCCCAAACACAATGATCACTTATAAAATAATTTTTAAAAGAAACTTAAGGCTTGGCTCTGCGGTGAGGAAAATGTATTTGGGAATCTATTCATGCCAGGAACAGCTTAACCGCAGGAACATTGCCACAGTGCCCTCCCAGACCGGGACAGCCACAAAGTCCACCTTACAGCTGTGATGCTGCAGTTTAGAACTCCAGCCGCCCCAGCAAGGGCGACAACCGCGGCAACGACCCCAGACCAAGCCACCAAGTCCTGGCACAAACGATCCCCACAGGAAACAAGCACAAGATAAAGTAACCAACCCAGTCAACTCTGGATGATAGTTGGGAAAGAAGTTACACTTACAAAACATAAAAAAGTTATTTTCTTACTGTTGAAAAAATCAGTTTTTTGTGGCTGGCTTTAAGCCATAGAAAGAAGGATCGATCATCCCAGCTTTTTGACTATCAATATTTTTTTTATGTCTAGGATTTGAGAATCCATTATTGAAACCCCCACTCTTAGTGACAAGTACAATGCACATCCTCACAGTTCACACACTTTAGCAGTTCTCCAGGCATGTTCTACTTCAGGAAACTTTTGAATTTACCAGACATGAGACACACCACTAAGTTGTAATTTATTTTTCATAAGGCTAACTTCAGTGGCTAAAACGAGTAAAAAGGAGGAGCAAAGTGACAGAAGGAAGTAATGGGGAGAACATTAGTGACCCTCTAAGTTTTCTGCAGACATGTCTTCAACTTTTATTAAAAAGAAAAGACAGATGTGTTCCTTTTTGCACAAAATAATATTCCCATGTGTTCCAAACCTAGTTAGAAGGGTTTTGTTAATTTGAGTATAAGAAGTGGAGACTATAGGCATTTGGGACTCCTGCTGGTTCTATTTGAAACTAAAATAGTTTGGATTTTTACCTTTAAAATTTCTAGCTTGTCTTGAAATGAGAGGCTCTGTCTCTGTGGGTGAGAACATTACCTGGTCTTTCTTTGACATCGCATGACATGAAGGACTACTTCTTGCTGGGTAGAAAAAATACAAATACACACCTCTCCCTTTAAGTAGTTTGCCTTTTGTCTTCATTTTTGCACAGTTGTCTCTGAGGAAGTGAAGTTTAAATCATAAAGGATTTTTTTTTTCAGTTTTGGTGGTCTTGTTAGGTACGCCTGTTGTAGTTTTGACATGCATGGATAGATACGCTATAGATGAGTTTATAATCATGAACTGGACTGCAAGTGCCACCTTGCTGAATTACAGCGTCCAGACAAGACAGTTAAAAAGAAAAAAGGATCGATGCGGTTGTGCTTTTGTTTGTGTACATGTTTTTTGCCTTTGGCTGTGAGTAAATGTGCAAATTTTAGAGATATTTTATTTTGTTTGTGTTGGACAGAAAGCGTTCAGATCCTCTCTTGTGGCAAAGAGGTTACAAAAACCTGTTGTGTAGCCTCTGGCACAAGGCACTGTCTGTTACTTTTCCCATTATGCAGCCACACAGGCAGACTGAAAAGGTTAAGTAACACTTCAGCATGAATGAAAACGAGCAAAGGGCAGCTGGTCTAAAGATGCCATCTTGTTTTATGTAAAGCTCTTGCCAAAGGACATCTCTTAAAATTTGGACTAAACATTACATTTATATAATTTTGCTTTTATATATAGCTGGAAAGTTTATTCACAAGGGATTTATGGCAAAAATATATTTTCAACTTCATTTATGATCTCTGTTGCTCTACATTCTTTTTTTTTTCACCTGAGCTGAACATGAGAATCAAAGCTGATCACTGCTTTAGGACACAGATCTATACTTAGGAGAGATTTGTTTTCTCTTGTACACAGAGAAGAAGCAGCAAACATTCTGGCTGAAATAGCTACAAAAAAAGGACTAGGTTTTCACAAATAACAAACATGTATTTTACATTGGCTATAAATAGAGGTGGAAGTCTTTACCTGAGAGAGAGCAAAGAGACATCAGGTGTTAGTGGAGATGACATTTGGTAGTTGCACTAAACCCTAATGCACATACCGGTAATTGCAAATTCTCCAAGACAGAAAAGAACTGGCTCACAGCTTGACTGATGCAGATGTTCTTCTTTCTGATCACTCATGGAAAACACCGCAAGCTCAGATTTTCCCTTCTTTCCTTCAGAGCATGTAATTGTGACTTTGAGTTGCCATTTCACTTTTTAGTCGGTTAAGTAATTAGAAAATTGTGTCTTTAAGAAATATTTTTACATTGTTTCTTCTAACAAATAGATCAATTTTTCCTGTAGACAATATCTTTAAATAAACTTTTAATCAGAGGGCTGGAGGTCTGATTTAAAAAAAAAAAAGAAGACAATGTGCTGTAAGGTGGCTTTCAAGTGCTCTTAAAGACCTGTTTCGATCCTCTTTTGATCTATTGTAAGAGCATTCCCAGTGGTCTTTTTATTATGTTTATGCAGTTTACAGCCAAAATAAAAAAAGCTATGTTGTTTTCTAGGACATAGTTTCTGCAGAGCGGCAGGAAAAACATTTAGAAATTTGTCTTGGAGTTGTTGGAAGGCCCTGGGGTGTAGTGATCCCACCCCTCTTCCCCTCCTTGTTGCTGAAAGCTCTCTGTTGAAGCAGAGCAGGGAGCTTGTGGTCCGCCCATTGTATTTTCTACATCACAAATAACCACTTTATGAATGATCTTTTTTCGTCTCCTCCCGATTCACAATGATTTGAATAAAGAAATATTCAGAAAAGCAATTTACTTTTACATGTCCGCCAGCATCAGAAAAAATGTCACAAGAATATGTTAAAAACACCAAAAGCACTATTTTCATCAGAGTGGGACTTAAATTTTCTTCCCTATCTCAAAACTAAAGTCTGTTTTCAATTGTTTCTGAAAGCAAAAGATAAGTCCAAATGGGATTTTTTTTTTTTTATTCCACCATTCTGTCTTTGGCTTTTTCATCTCAGATGTTGTCTTTTGAAACTATATTTTGTGTTTTCTGTCCTTCTTTTGTTTCCCTTTTACCCTGAAATCACTTTTAAATTCAGACAAGACTGAGGTGTCCTGGAATGAAATGACCCAACTATATAGGCCATGAGTGTCCTTGACTGTCTGAGCGCATGAAGAAAAGGCTGATGTGTGTGTGTCCCATGCCATCCTGCCTATCTAGGCCAGTCTTGATGTGTGTGCTCCATGGACCACTTCCCCAAAGACCCCACTGTATATACATATGTGTGTATGTGTATGCGTGTGTGGGAGAGAAAATACTTCTGTACAGAGCAGTCCACTTCCCAAAAGACTAGACTCATTTTCACACTCTAGAGTTATAATGGCTAAAACAGGCTTGTTGCTAGACTCCTTTTACTGTGTGTTTCCATATGCAGTAGAGCCGCAAATATAATCAGGTCCACAAAGAGGGGGGACTTTTAACTGTTGCAAGTTTTGTGTCTTGGCTAACACTGCAGATTGTAAACAAACAAAGTTTTGCACACAGTTTATCTGACACCAAATAAAGTTTGTACTTCACTGACTTGGTTGCCAGGGTAACAAGACACATTTTTGCGAAGATAATAAGGATTTTAGGCTTTTGTTTGGGGTTGATGAGGACTTCAACAAAACGTTTTCATACATGAAAATTTTCCATCTGAGCTTGAGATAAAAGCAGCAAGAGAACCGTACAGTATCTCAACAGATTAGAAAGAAAAAAGTTGACTTATGGAATAAAAATGTATGTTTTTTTAATCAAATCAAACTTTATTTAGAGAGCACTTTTCCAACAAGTGTAGCTCAAAGTGCCTTACATTAAAAACATTTCCAAATTTAAAAACCAAAAAGTAAAAGAAAAAAATTTATTCTAATAAAGAAAAATTTGGTAAAGTAAGAGACACATACAATTGCCCCCCCCAACACACACACTTACACACAACATAGTAAAGCATAAAATGAGACGCCAAAAGTATGAAAAGAAAATATTAATATGAATTTAAATCTGGCTTGACACTAAGTGGGTAAACGGTATATTAGAGACCTGCCCACATCAGCGACCCCTCACTCACTTTCACAGAAGAAGCCGACATAGAATCCCCCCTAATCAAAGCAGGACTAATATTGATCCTTGGGGGACCCCACAATTTGATAGGCCTTTTAGGAGCATGTATCCATAGTTACGTAAAAGTTTTAAAGTATAAAAATATTAGAGATGCCACAGTTCTCAATTTAAAGGGCCGATATCATGCTACTCTTAAGTCTTTCAGAATAAACTATATACATATATATGAAAATATATTGCCTTTGGCACACTAAAGAACATATTTTTTTTAAAGAAAGAAAGAGTTATTTTGATGAGCTTTTTTTTTTTTTTTTTGACCTAGAAGTAAGCCGACCGGATCTCTGAGGCACCGCCTTTAACTCCTTTTGGGTGCCGCCCATTTCATGATATCAACCTAGAACTGGACTTGGCAGCGTGTCTGGATTTCGCTCACAAAGACAAACAACATCCAAACTTTTGCAAAGATGGATGTACATATTGTGCATATAAAATGAAAGCATTTTGGTGATTTTTTTTACCACAAATATTTATAAGTATTACAGCAGGTGTAGTACTACTAATTGGCTTGTGTTTTTATGCAGGATTTTTCTTATTCTATACACAGGAATTTGCATTTTTGCAATACAAATAATCTCACTGTATCAGTCTGTCAAATATTTACCAATAAAAAACACATTAAGGAAAATATTTCATGTCAACCTTTATAGATTGTTGCAGTTTTTTTTTCTACAGTTAAATTAAAGTCTGTTTATGAAATGGTACACTATCATTCTAACAACTGTGGACATAAAGTGGGCGTGGTGAGAGTTTGGATATAAGTGAGGCTATTTGTCTTTCCCCCTCTTTTCTCCTGCATTCCCTTCCTCTCTTCTGCTTCACTTCTTTTCTCATAACCCCTTGTCACCTTTTTCGCCAGTGTCTCCTTCGCTGCCTCTGTGATTTGTATTCCAGATCGATATGTCCCAGAGAAAGAGAAAGAGGTGATATAGACGCTTTTTCAGGGTCTGGCTTGGCGCCTGTGGTGATGTCATCAGAACAGGAGGCACGACATTGCCTGTCTGTTGTCATGTCAACCAAAAGAGATTTAGCAGACTCATAAAGAGAGCTATGGATGGGTGAAAGAAAAGAACTTGCAAGACTTTAGCTTTGCATTTCTGTTTTTAATGTCACATTTGAAAAGCCAGGTCAGAGTTGTTGATAAATGCACGCTCCTTTCTGTTTTCTTTTTCTTTAAGCATTCTGCTGTTTAGATGCATGTACAATCTTGCTGGTCTTTTCATATGCGTCTTGGTCACAGTGTGATCAGGTTGATGATTAACTGCATTACTTTAATGTGGTAGATAGGTAACCATGGCGACACTACATTAAACAAACATTGTCTTTCAACAGAGACCCAGAGAGAATCACAGAGACAAGAGATGGGAATGAGGGAGAAGACGACAATATTTTTCTTCCCGGTTGATTCATTAGAATTACCATCATATTCGTGTTACTTTTTCCATACCAGTAGTAGAGATTTGAATACGGTGTAGTGTCCCCTTAGCCAAATATGATGCATTATCAAGAAAAAAAAAGCACAGGCTGACATCACTGTTTTGTTTGCTGCTTGATTTCTTCTGCTTTGTCTTTTGACGATAGAATTTTATTTGTTTATAGAATCTTACAACATATATATATATATATTTTTTTTTCTAATCATAAAAGTCTAATATTTGTATGAATTTTACAATGAAGCCACATGATCAGCAGTCTTTTGTATAAGTAAATCCTCACGTATGTAAAGTGTCCAAAATTATTAATCAATTGTTACATCTCTTTTATTGCTGGGTCAATAGATACAAAAATAATGAGTTAGACTATGCTTTTTTATATATTGAGAAAAAAAAGGCTTTTTTAAGTAAAAACAATTTTAACACCAATGTGTTTGTGGCTTTTATTTGTTGTAGCCATTATAAAAGCCCCAAAATTAAAGCCAATGTTTAGGATTGCACAATGATCCATTCTAAAATTAATCAATGATCATTTCTTTCTTATGACCTGTTTTGTCTTATACAGAGTTATGATAAGGGAAAAGACACTTTAGCACAAAATGTCATCTTTTTTCCATAGGGAGGCCAAAATTATATTTCTCCCACTTTCTTAATGAAAAGATACAAAGTAATTGTTAATTTAAATAATCCCTAAATTTTCTCATGATTGTTGTATGTTCTGTTTTTGCTTCTCTTCTGCTGTTTTAGCGAGGGCTTGGATGTATTAAGCTGACATAACTGACTCTGTTCAAGGCTTGGTTAAGGGCTCATTGTAGCATTTTTCAAAAGTTAAGCCACTTCATTCAACTCTATTCAGGGTTAAAGTGTTATGTGCCAAATGTTAATTGTTGTGCCAAAGAGTGTAAAACAAATTTTATTCTCATGACTGCTTCACCTCCAACTTTACTATCTACTTCTCATCCATTTTCGGTCACGTGTCCCCACTTTATCTGCGGTGAGATTCCCCATTTCCGTCTCCTTAGTTTCCGTTAATGGATTGGGGATTTGCTTGAGGCCATTTTCCTCTTTATCACTTGTCTACTCTAATTACAAGAGTTGGCTTCGTAAAGCTAACACAAAAAAACACTTCCCAGCCCCTGTGCCCATGCGTGCAGAGCACAAAAAACAAAACAAAAAAAAATAAAAAGCTAACGTGAACAATAACCAGCACATGAGTAAACAGCCTCTCAATTATGCACTAACAAAGTCAGATATTGCAAAGGGTGTACATGATTTCCCTTCAGCAAGTAGCTGTTCCAAATGAGATGATGCCTCTGGGAATTTATTTGTGAAAAGATCTCCAGAGACTGTGACAAAATTCGTCACGTGGCCTGCCAATTTGTTTGAATTAGGTCTAGTTAGCTGCAGTTGGTTAATAGATTGGTTACTCTTCTTCTTCTAATTGCATCTAGATAAAAATAGGCTACAATAATGAAGGTTTTTTTTTCCTAATTCATTTTTAAAACTAACAGAAATACCAACGGTTGTACTCCTTTATTGTCTATTATTAATCCTTGATGGATTTAAAAGAAGCCCTGATAAACATTTTATCATTTTATATTATACTGACTGTCATAGTTTCTTGCATCAATCAGTTTTCATAGAACTCATAAGTCTTTCTTTATGCTGAGAAACGTAGCGTGGAGCAGCGGTCATTGCCAGAGCAAACAGCTTTATGTGACAGCAGGATGCTGGGTGTTAATGGTGTTGGAAGTGACAGTATGTCTCAGCATGGTCGCCTCTTCTGCATCACAGATGTTCAGGTCCACAGTGGATTGGTTATAATGTGTTTCGAGCAGACAGATTAGGAGGAAAAAATCTAAAATTTTCATCCAATGTAGTGTTTTGTTTTTCTTTGCATTAGAGTGATCGATGTTGTCTCTTGAAAATAAAGCCCAGTAAACAGTTTTTAAACATACATGCTTTTTTTCATAATCAAATCACAAATTCTACATTTTTTGAAGTGGTGTTGAATAAAGTCAAAATTCCAAAATGCTACTTTGCCTCTGGTGTTTTAAAGAAGCAACGCTTTTCTTTTTCAGTTCATATTGTTGACAACTAACTTTACTGCATGATATCAACCAAAGGGAGTTGTTGATTTGTTTAAAGTAAGAAGTAACTTGCTATGGGGCTTTGGTTTTTACCAGCATCTGTTTGTGGTAATTCAAAGGCATCAACAACTCCCTAATTCAATTTATTGGAAAGTTTTAAGCAGGCCATTCTACTTGCCATTAGAGAGTTTTTAATAGAACTGTGATATAGGCTAGTGATGGGAGAGACCGCAATATTAAGATTTGATATGATAAAATATTCAACATCAATTACTGGTACTGATTGCTGGTCATTTCTTTCATTTGTTGATTTTTTTTTCCTCAAGCCTATTATTTGTTTTCCTAAAAACAAATATCATCAAGTTAAAATTGCAAGATTAGAAATGCAAAAGTTTTCTTTTTAAAATCATTTTCTCATGCATGGTTGCTGTGTTGTTGCCAAGGGTAATGCACACAACTTGCAGCTCCTCTGGTCATGTAACTGATGGAGCAGTTTAATATGCTGTGGGCTGAGGGTGTTTTAACAAAGAATACTCAAGTAACTCACCTGATAACCAAAAATATCTAGAAATTATACATGTACTTTTAGTTTCTCATTCATTATTTAGGAATCCATACTTTACTAGAGTAGTCTATACCAAAATTTGTGATACGGTACGGGTATCTATGAGTGTATTCAGACTGGACACATTTGGTTTGCTTAAAATGAACTAGAGTTCGTTTCCCCCGATAATCTGGAACAAATTTTCAGTTGAATGCACCCAAGTGATCTTGGTTCGTTTCCAATCGGACTGAGCTTCGGTTTGCTCTGAGATTCCTCAGTTTGAAAAGGCTCTCTGCTCGGAGCGGGACAACTGGACGAAAACTGGAACTATAGCCAGGCATTATGGGATGTATTTGGAGTAGCGGGGCAACAATGAGACACAGCAACTCATTGAAATGTAATTGGTTGAATGCAGGCTCATCAAAACAAATTTTAAGGAGATACACATGGATTCTCTCACTGTTTTCTAGACAATCTATGAGTCATAAATACTTTCCAAAATGATCAAACAAACAAAAACAAAAAACTGTTTAAAAGGCTAAAAGAAAATTGCTCTTGGGTTCTCTAGGGTAAGGTCTCCACCAACCGGCCTTGAACTGTAGAAAGATCAAAAATATAAGTTTTTTTAAACAGCAAATCAACACCCTACTGTGAATTTTCCAAACAGTTATTTAATACTCCAAGAAGTAAACAGGAAAAATTTTAATTTCAAATTCTTGACTGATGCGGTCACATTCTGGCCCTATAACTTGTGGAGCTTTTTGACACAAATGTGAAGTGTCATTGATGCTTGTCTTGAACTAGAACCTCTCCATCAAAGGAAGCTTTTGTAATGCTTGAAGGAGCTTGGACTGCTATTTTAGCCTAAAGAACTTTAAAAAATAGCTTGGCATAAAGAGGAAAAATAAAAAGTATTTTTCTTATTGTACTTTTTTTTTCTTTAATTTGAAATGTCCATCTTTCTGATTTTGTTAGTACATCAGATCTATGTGCTTTCATTATCTGAGGGAAACACAATTGCCTAAAGAAATGTGCCTGTGGGTTCCTTTTTTTTTGCATACAATTTGCAGTTTTTTCCCTATTTTTCTCTTTTAGTCACCAGTCGGTCCCACAGTGTAAGTTAGCTGGTCTTCATCTGTCCAATCTGATAAGCTTTCCTGACAGTGAGTTTCCAATGAACACATGCACCCACTTACCCATATAGTAAATGCATGCAGAAACAGTCAGATAATCGGCCTACTGAGTCCAGAGAAAAGACCATTGGCATAGATACAGCCCCCTTTTAGTTACACACGCAGTCACAAATACCACAGAGCAAACAAGATCTGCAGCTTGTGGCCAATCAAAGCCTTGATCCAGGGTCACATCCCAGCCATTTTGAAGAAATGTGACAGTCATCTGCCTTCACTCATGGGTTGTTTGTTCCCAATAAAACAAGAGGAGCTCCAAGTCAACACTCTGTGCACACAGGGTATCAGATTTACAGTGTGCGCACTTGTGGACGGAATGTCTGTTCTTTCTCACCATCTTCTTTTTTGCTTTCAGTCAGTTCCTGCTACAAACTGTGTCTGTGTTTAACGTCTCTGTCTGTCTTTTATGTTAAAGTTTGTTTGTGAGCCCAAAGTGTTTGACTCCACCTCTGAGCAAGGCATCTGGTGGCTATCAAAGTTAATCACCCAAGCTTCCTATGACACACAAGCTCACACACGCGCTGACTCTAGCACACATGCATACAGCAATTATTGGAACTTGACACCGGACTAGACGGTTTGGGTCAAACTATTGTTAGAAATGGGTTAAAGTGACAAGAGGAGGACTAGAGTCAGCCAGAAAATGGAGGTGAAAATGGTTAGGTGATACAACAAAACTGGTGATGGTACAAATGGCCTTCACGTTAGTTAGGAACATTTTTTTTTGGGCCAGCGAGACAATATTGCTTCAATTGAACTAAAATAAGGTGGGAAAAATATATATAATAAAATCAGTGGTTCTTGAAAGCAGGTGGGAAAAAATTGCTCAAAGCTTAAACACCCACTTTGATTAAAAAAAAAAAGTTTTTGGTGTTTTTAACATGTTCTTGTAGGATTTTTGTCATGATAGAACTCAAAAATTAAGAAAATCAGGCAGCACATTGGATTTCTGACTAATTCTAGTTTCAAATTGTGGGTTATGGGGGTATGTAAACTATCGGGCGAGCCTGTGAACAGTTGTGCCAGTTTGGGCCAACTGTCCTGCCCACAATTTACAGGTGAATTTAGAGGCTCTGCAGCAATATGTCTCAGAAAACAATACAGGCTTTTTTGTCTAAAACAACATAATCATTATTAAAAAAAAAAACACTGAGAACACTTTTACAATAGCACTCAAGATGATTGGAGTTAGACCTTATTGCCAGAAAAAAGCTTTAACCCCCTGGTGGAACTTAAAACACTTTATAAAAGAGAATTTCTCAGAACTAACATTTTTAGTGTTCTTAGCAAACCAGAAGGGAATAATAATCTGCAGGTTTAGCAGTTTCAGAGCAGTACTGCAATATCATGGGCTCTGTGATTTGGACAAAGGCTTTTCATGGTCAGGGTTAGCTGTAATTTGCAGGGCTGAGTCGAGGCAGGGCCATCCTGGATGTGAGGACAGGTCATGGCCTGAAAATGATAAATCCACTTATGAATGTAAGACAGGGAGAGTGAGACAGGCAGATGTTTCTCTGTTCTTTTCCACTGACACTCTTCTCCAGGCTCTGAGTCTGGCTTATGCCATTCATGTTGAGGATAGGGATTTGTCCAAGCTTTTCTTCTCTAAATCATTGGCTTCCTTTTCCTTTTTGTTTTTACATCGATTGATTGTTTTTTCTGACTCTGTGCTGACAAATAGCACTGACGGAAACTTTAATTATAGATTAGGATACTGTGATTTAGTCAACTCTTGAGTAATATCCAACTGCCTTTTGCTTTTCTCTGCAGTGTAGGGTTTTTCAGCTTCGGTAAAGACAGCAGTATTCAATCAGATCTGCCTTCTGTCAAAAAGAAAAGACCAAAAAGAGAACTTGGCACACACTTTTAGACCCACATCTCTCGTAACTCCTGTCTTAAACCTCATCTTGCCCACTTTTTCCACGCAGAGGTTTACAACAGAAGGCTTGCATGCCTCACAATTTTTATAGCCACAGGGGGGGTTGTCATTGTGTGTGCATGTGTGTTTTTACAGTTACACAACTGAAATAAATTGCCTGCATGTGTTCATGTCTGGTTTTGAACGCTGACTAGTTTAATTGAAGTGCACATAAAACAAGATTTGCTAAAGGGTTTACGGAGTTAAAATGACAAGATGTGCACTTGTTTATCCTGTAATGTCTACATCACAGGGTCATTGCATTCAAAGCTTCAGAATGACATGTATTGATTCCTCCACTCTGCATCTAATTACTTCAGAGTGAAAGCTTTATTGGTTAATTACCACCGATGTCATCTCTTCCTCTTAAAAATCTTTGTGTGAGGATTTGTGTGTCCTGAACTTTCTAGATCTGGACAGGACTGTCAACGGAATCCTTGTTTAGACACTGATCTTCAGATTTTTATGGTGAAATGTTTACAAAAATTCAATCACATGATGTTTTTCCTCTCTTGCCAAATATAATACTGTTTCAAATCAACTTGTCATAGTACAGTGCATTTATTTACTACTTTTTAGATTTGCTATAACATAAGCAGCTGCTCATCATCAGAAGAAAACATCGTATTTGTGACGTACAAAATACGCTGGGTGAGCCACAGACTACTTGCTCCACTCCATTCTTATGCATCCACTTGTAGACGACTAGATCCACGTAGGTTTTCATTTACTCGACTGAGCTGACATCTGGATCAAAACTGTACAGCTGGATGGTAATGACGTAAAGGGGGCGAGGTTGCAAAATGGATTTTCTAACTAATAGACAATTAGTTATGTTTTTGTTTGCATACAAAGGTTCAAGAAGTTTTAGCTTTTCTGAATTTAATAGATTACTTCCCAGAAAGACCATAATGGCGGTTAGTTTAAAGGAAAATTGTAATATAGTGGTGCTTCAGAGGCTAAGCCTGTATGATCCGATGACTGGAAATTTGTTCGAAATTCATGCAGAAAAACTTCAGCCTCAACACATCAGTTAGACACTTTTTTTAAAGTTTGAATTATCACTTTCTCTCTATCAAGCTTTGTGTGCATGTGGAGCACTAATGTCAAAAATTAGGAACAATGCACCAGAGTCTTGCTACATAAATATTGAAAAGTTTTGCTAAATGTCACTTAAACACTCAAATGTGAAGACAAGTAAGTGCCCTACCATATCATTAATGTCAGAGCCAACATGAGCTAAAATAAGCTAAATTTCTCTGGAAAACATTATAAATGACAAAGCAACCCATGTTCATTATGTCAAGAGTGACCATTAAGGACCCATTAGCTAATGTGTTTTTTTCAGCGGCATTGCATGAATTGCAGTTTCCTGCAAAAATCCACCTCAAAGGTCAAGTGTTCATTACAGACTCATCCCTGGAGGTTTCTAAACTGAAAAGTTCAGTGCGAGTTTGAACTGCATGAATAGAGTTTGTGTTTATTTTAACTGCCTCCTAAATTTCTGAATTTATCCTGTGATTATTGTCTCTGAGCACTGTTTGACTCCAACTGAATGGAGAGATTAATGACAAAGCAAGAGCCACCTGATGGATTAAAACTGGAACTGAGAAAGCACAATGTGTTCAGACCTAAACACACACACAAATAAGCAAGTTGTACTTTTTGGAAAGTAAATAAAAGCCTGAAAACAACCTACTTCATCCATGTGTTGACAGTTTTACCTCCATGTATAAACACAAATGTGCTCAAACATTCTTGTCGATCACTTACCTGCTCTGTAGGACCCAAACACGGAGTCTTGTTCCTTCGCTATCACATAGACGTGAACCAGGGAAAGATCTAGCCTTTTCCCCATGTCCCCCCATCATCTCTGCTAATCAGCACCGTGTGGAGCCACTCCACCTTCATTACTCCTTGATTAATCCAGTAATTATGAGAAAACTCGGTTTGATTCTCCCTTAACAATATCAGCGTGTTTGTGTGTGTGATACTGAAAAATGCATGCACTTTTTGCATCTTCTGTTATCATTGTGTTGGGTTACAGAGAGGCGAAGTGCTCAGAATACATAATCAGGCTAATGCGTGGATGCAATTTGTAGTGAGCTAATAGAAAGTGGTCGTGCAGGCAGATCCAGACGTGCATTGTAAATCACCACGGCTGGCCTGTTTATCCTTCAAGGTGACATTCAGTCTCACCTGTGTGGGATGGGTTTGTTAGCTGTTTTTGTGTGCTTTGTGTGTTTTATTTATTTATTTTTTTAGGTTTTACAAGAATATATTTTCGCTTTTTCTTGTAATAATAAATAGAACTGTTGTAACTACATAGGCTTGTTCAAGTAGAAAAACTCAAATCAAACTGAATTTTGTTTTTTGTTAATGACCCTCTTCATTGAAAATTTTATTTTTTTGTTTCTAACATGTTCTTGTGGCATTTATCTCATGACGGAGGACATAAATAAAGAAAATTAGGCTTAAAAATGCATTTCTGAATATTGTTTTTTATTCAAATCATTGTGTATCAGGAGCAGACGAAAAAAATGCAGGTGGAAAGTGCCTGTAGCAATGATATAGGTGCTATAATCGGCAAACCACAAGCTCCCTGCTTTGAGCTGACATCTGGATCAAAACTGAACGGCTGCATAGCTCCAATATTGCTTGCCATATTTGTTGTTGTCTTCCCATGTGATGTTATGTTGGGGTTATGAGGGGCTTTAAGCTAGTGGGAGAGCATAAAAACAGAGGGATGATGAAAAATTGAGGTGGGCTTGCTCTCTGCACCCAGTCCCGCCCACAACTCAGAGACCATGTCCTCGAAAATGATACAAGGTTTTTTATTTTATTTTTTTTGGCTAAAAACAGCATAATCATGGCCCAGGCCACTGGGAGCGCTTTTAAAATAGATCAAAAGATGATCAGAATGTGACTTTAAAGAAAAATGCATTTTGTAAATAGAATAATCTTTTTTCTTGATATTTGTGTTTTTCTCTAAAATGTTACTAAAATGTGTTTTCAGTGCTCTGAAATGAAAGACCAAAACAAGCATATTTTTGGAATGAACGGTCCGATGAATGTCTCTCTGTTCTTACTATTTACAGTATCTGGATAGCAAGACATACAAAGTCTTTACATCCTTTTCTCCTGGCCTGTGCTTCTGTTGTTCCTGGAGCAGCCCTGAGGCCTTACCAGGCCCCATAAGATATGCAATGACTAAAGTTTGATCCAGGTTTCCCCCTTGGGCGTTTGACTTGGTGTCCTCTGCCCTTAATACTTCCGCAATGTGGCATCAAGAGGAGTCAAATGCACCAACATTTCACCTATTTTCTTGCTAAAGTGTTTGAAAATGTATATTTCTGACTTGTTCAAACAGTGTAAACAAATAAATCAATGTGAAAATAAGTAAAGGCAAAAAGAAATAAAGAAATCCAGCTAATGTTCTTTTTTTCTGCAGAGAAATTGTTCTCTAACTCAGCTTGGAGCACTGAATGATTTCTTTCCTGGTCAGCTTTAACATCCTTACATGTGGTCATGCTAACCTAACTTGCATCAACTGCTTCACACTCTGTTAGGGAGTATTTTCAAAAGCACGAATACCTAATTTGGAAAAGATATTTGACTCAGGATGTCATTGAAGTTCTGTTTCAGCAAACAGAACCAAAGGTGAGCAACTGAAAGCAGGAATGCTCATAAATTCCCACTTAGGACAGTTCATGAACATGTCTTATGATTTCTGTCGTTTGCTTTTTCCTGCCAGTCCTCATTTTTCTTTCCTCCCTTCATCTTACCCTGTTTTCTCTCACCCTTCCTCCTTTCTCCCCATCCCATCACCATTTTTGCCTCTCTCTAGCAGTGGATTATTTTTGGTCTGGCTGGTTAATTTCAGTAGGAAGTCAAGCTCAGTGCCAGGGAAAGTGGAGCACTTATAAAAAAAAAAGACAAACAGAGACATCAAAAAGCTTCTCATATTTTTTCAGGATCCTATCTGGATGTTGCTGTGAAGCTTTGTCTCCTGTGTCTGTGTGTGTACGCAGGCTTGTTTGGAAAGTTCTGTAATTATGCACTCCCCCAAGCACATTCAAATGGTCTTTTGATTACAAGCAACCATGGTATTGTACCCATGTTATTTAGGACATTGCCTTTGGTACTGCCATCATATTAAGTTAAGTTTAAATACAGACAAATTACATTTCTCTCCTCTGCTATCTGACAGCTTCACTTTGCACATTCGTTTTTAAGTGCTGACAGTTGCCCTGTTTATGTGGACTTTCATTTGAATAAAACAAGAATGAAACTTTAGGAATCATTTATGTCTATCAAATTGATTCTTACTCACATATCCTGCTGCTTAAGATAGCAAATGATATTGGTTTGTCCATAAATGCTTTAAAATCAACATTTTTCAAGAGGGGTTGACACAGTTTCGTTAGATTTTAACCAAATCCTATCCTGGTGAATCAGAATGGATTGGGTCAGGGAGCTTATGGCTTGCCATAGTAACCTGTACGCCACATTTACATGCTTATTCCCATGTGTCTACTCCTGATTCACAGCAATTTGAATAAAGAAATACTAAGAAATGCAATTTCAAGCTTACATTTCTTTATATATGTCCTCCATCAAGGGAAATATGCCACAATAACATATTAAAAACAAAATTTTCATCAGCGTGGGTCTTTAACTCTATTGTCTCTTTATATTATCTTCATGCTTCAGCTCACATCCTCCCTAGCAAAAGTGCAAAATGTTTTTTATTTATTATGAAATGTCAAATGTTTAAAGAGACTTGATCAAAGTAAGACTGGAAAAGCATATTTAAACCATAAAGCCCGAAAATTTTGTGTGTCAGCTCCCATTGTTAAAGAGTTCTACAGGGCTTTAAAGGTAGACGAATTCAAAGAAACTCAAACTTCTAAAAGCTAAGTACAAAAACACAAGTTTAGGAAAAACAGCAATGATCTGATATCTTGGAGCATAAATAATTTCAACAAAAATCCCTCAGTGGTCTGCAATACAACCACAAAACCACTCAAAGAAGGAATTACTTTAGCCATACTTTAACCATTGGGGCATTGTAAAATGACTGCACAAATTCAGGTTAAAATGCTAACTTTTGTAAAAATGTAGTTTAATCTTAAACTTAACGTTTCCAAACTGAGACATATGTTACATACAGATCTGTTCAGGGTGTACCCCACCTTCATTCAACGGTGGCTGAGTTGGCTCCAGTGACCTTGTGACCCCGAATGGATGAATGATACATACAATTTTATAGTAGCAATAGATCCAAACCAGGATTTTTCATTGGAAAGTACTGACACATGTAAAGGTTTGATCTTGTCTGCCTGCATAGCAGATATGTTGATATAAATACTTGTATTGCAAGACATAGATTAATACAACTGTCAAACATCTTACCTACAATCCTACTGACGTCAACATAAACACAAGAGAACATTTTACTGAAACTGTTTTTTTTTTCCCTTGGGGTGATTTTGGGTCGTGAGAATAGATTTTCAAAGTTCTTGCTGCAGTGGGCCCTGTTGCTGGTGCTGGTCGGAAGGGCTAATAAAAAGATTACGTATGTAATATTTGAGAACCTGAGCACAGTTTGTGTGTCTGTTTGGGCTTCTTTCCCCCTGCTGGTTTATTCTTGCTCTGCTTACGGCTGTTGCTCAGCGTGAGTAAGACTTGCACTGTGTGCAGTGCTGACCTGTGTTATTACTGACACTGTGAATGTGCTTGTGAGAGTGACAGCAGCTGGTTATACTTTAGATTGTCTCCTTACGCAGGTGGCACATGATCGGTTTAGGGGACAATAGGCTACAGGACACACGCCCAGACACACATATGGGTGTTAATATCCTCTTGGGCAGTTCTGACTCACAGAATCTACTCTCCTCTTTAACACAGTGACTCAGAGAGGTAGATTGCCCTCAGGTGTCATGGTGTAAGATGAATAATTTACCCCAAGGACCCCCTCTCTTTTCCTTTTCTTTTTCTGTTCTCCTCCCTTTCTTTGACCTTTCTCTCACCTTGTTGTTCTCATCCTAACTACTTTTGTTATCCTTTTTTATTTTCTCCTCATCATCTAATTAGTCTGTGTGTCAAGATAGTGGTGCAGTGAATTGCGGTGCAGTGAAAAAGACAAAAAAAATCTTGGTAAAGACTGATAGATGTAAAAGATTTTTTTTTTCTGAATTCCTTTTTTTTTATTTTGCTGTTTTGTAATATACAAATCATAAATTGAACCAAAACAAAACCTAAACCGAAAAACTGAAGTTTGAACCAAACTGTGAAAACAGTGTTTCATTACATCCCTAAAACTGACTGGTATGGGTCAGAAAACTCAGTGGGAAAGCTCCCCTGCATTTATTTCTTTCTCAATTCTTTTGACGAATTGAAAAGAGCACTTCATCTTGACAGTCAGTAAACATAAATTGTCAGAAAACAGTTTTCTTTACAAAGACATTTCTTTGCACCACATAACTCCATTGATTCCATACAGTATTTGCACAGTTGACAGGTATTGTTGTTGTCTGTGATTTGATACCACTTAAGTTTCAATGGGTCCATCAGGTTGTTGAATACAACATAGCATGAGATAAACATATGCATACCAGGCTTGTATATCTGGAAGGCAGAGATGCATCAAAAGAGTGGTGATCGGGGTTGTTGCTCATGCAGTCATTGTGGATCCTGTTCTCCGATTGATTACGTTAAATAGACTGCCAATGTACTTTTAATTGAACTGAACTGTTTGCACAAATATTTAGTTTGGCACAAAAACAGTCACAATTGGACATATTCCAACTGCCAGATACATGCGTCCTCATAGCTTTGACATTTGAGCTGCATTTTTCTAGCTCTGCAACTTTGTCATAAAGGGAGAATAGGCACAATAATAACATGTTCAAATCGGAATTTTCAGGTAGAAATATGATTCAAAATAGTACCTCCTTTGTTTTTTCATTCTTTTTTTAACTCAAATGTTTATACCTTCAGTTCACAGTATTATTTTCATCACATGCTTTTTTTATTTTCAGCAGCCTATTTGAATATTCAGGATAATCCACCATGCTTTTGTCTCCGGTCTGTGTGCCTGATTAATCAAAAACATGTCAAATATGAAAGAAAACCCAAAGACACTTGTGATTCTATTTCTGTGAGTTTATGTTTCACCTTTGCATTGAAGCTATACTTAAAACAACCCTTTTATTTGTTAAAAAAAAGATAATGCTTTTAAGATACAGTGTGAATTTGTGACAGTTTAGTGAATGATTTATTCTGCCCCAAAACTGCTCAAAATAGACACAAAAAAAGACGTGCAAGGGTGCATGAGTGGTGGGATAGCATTGCCTATTTTTGATTGCCAACATCCTTTTTGTCATTTAAAAAAATAATAACACAGTTAATTAAATCTACAAGGTAAGATCTTTCTTTTATAAAAATGGGTGAATAGGTGCCATCCTACTCTGCCACATCCCACTTGCGCACATTCAAATTTCTTCTAACTTCACCCTTTTTCCTTTCCAAAAATACCTTTAAAACCAATTAGTGGAATTAATTTCACTTATAGCAAGTTAATTATTTTGTGATGGATTGTAATAGGGAGGAGGCCAGGAAGACAGGGAGGAGAAGAACCTGAGATCAGTCCTTAGGGGAGAGCTAAACTTAGTCTCTCTTTTAGTCTTTCTGTCTCTCACCGCTTCTCTAATCTGTGTATTTTTGTCTATTGTTCAGTTCTTCCTTGTTTTATGTTCATTCTGGTCTCTTTTATCATTTGGTAGCTGTTTGCAGTTACGTATTGTACAGGTTGGCAAAAAGTTGGAATTTTTATTTTATTTTTGGGGGATTTCAAATGATCATGTGTATAAGCCACACGTTTTCTCTGCTTCATGCCGATTCATCAGTGCTCTAGGAAAAGAATGCTGAGGTTTAGGTTTGAGGACACAATGGAAGTTACTGCTTAGTACTTGTTTGTTGAGAAATAATGACAATAGCCAGACACACATTTTCTTGGCAAGTTGCAGATTTGATAGATGTGTCTAAATGAATATGGTTTTCCATTGTAGTCTTTTTCTTTTCTTTTTTTATTTACTGTATATAACCCAATATCACAACCATAGCCGTCTCAATGGGCTTCACACCGGTATTTATACAAAGAACATAAAATCATAGAAATCTAGACAACGGCTGGTTGCTAAACTAACTAAACAGACTAAGCTAAACTGTCATCCCTGCCCTTACACCCTTCTTTTCGGTGAGGAAAAACAAACAAAAAGAAAAAATGTCTTGGGGGAAAAATATAAGAAACCTCAGGGATGCCCAGAACTAATGACGCCCTGGTCAAGCCACACGTAACAGCCCTCTGTACCCAGAAACATATAATTCAAATAACAAATACTGATTATAAAAAATACAACTTGAAGCTTGTGAATTCTTACAGCTAAGACTGTTATAAAAAATAATAACATTAGGGATTATTCTTTTAAGGATAACATCACTCACATGTTTGCTTGAGGTTTAAAATGACTTCCATTATAAGATTCAAGAAAACTATATATAGCTAGTGCAACGTCTATTTCAATTCTTCTTTTTAGGCTGTCATGAAATTACTTAACATTAAAAAAAGAGCAACTTTTACAAGGACAACATCACACATATGTTTACTTGAGGTTTAAAAGTACAAAAATCACAAATCAACCTCGAAAATACACTATAAACTTGGTCTGCTTCTCTTAGTAGAAACTAAAAATGTGCCATAACTATTTTAGAAGTGCATATGAATAGAAAAATGATTATATTTTTACATGCAATTTCTGACAAGCTGAGGAACCACCACAAATGAATTCTAATAATGCAGAGAATAAGAGACAAATCACTGATATAAGTAATTACAAATATCTAAATAACATGACAGCAGGTCATCATGTTGTGTTATGCTATTTTAATGAAGGCATGAGTGAAGGAATTAATTAAAACCGCTTGGATATGAGCAAATATAAAAAATATTAAATTAGCTGCTTTTAATGCACAAATTGAGTTTGGATTAACTGAATTTTAAAAGTATAGGCTTGAACAAGCTGCAGACTTTTTAGAGAACTATTAGGATGCGCTGCTTGCAAAGAGTTACAGCAATCAAGCCTAGATTTAACAAATGTATAGATGGATGTTTTTCAGCATCACTTCTCGATTATATATTTGTGATCCTAGATCTATTGCATAGGTGAAAAAAAATTATGTTTTACAAACTTCTGATATGTGAGCCTTAAATAATAAATCCTAGTCAAATAAAACCCCTAGCTTTTTAAATATGGTTTTTAAATATAACATTCTGGTCAGGTTTAATGGATAAAAAAAACTGTGTATCATCTTCATGACAGTGAAAATTAATACTGTGTTTTCTGATTATGTTTCCTAAAGGCAGCATGTAAAACATAAACAGAATGTGTCCCATAACTGAGCCCTGTGGGACTCTGTAGCTAACTCGAGTGCAATGAGAAGAATGCCCATTTACATTAACAAACTGGTACCTATCAGATAAGTAGGATTTAAACCACTGGAGGGCAGATCCTCTGATACCTATGTCACGCTCTAGTCTCTGGAGTAAGATGCTGTATTCTAAAGTGTCAAAGGCTGCGCTGAGGTCTAACATAACTAGAATAGAGATTAGTCCTTTTTCTTAGGCCATTAACAAGTCATTAGTGACTCTAACTAGTGCAGTTTCAGTGCTATGGTGAGGTCTGAACCCTGACTGAAAATCTTCAAAGTGGCTATTATCCTGTAAGTGGCAGTAAAGCTGCTTAACTACAACTCTTTCCAGTAGTTTTGAAATAAAGGGGAAATTTTACATTGGTCTATAGTTGGCCAGAATGCCATGATCCAAACTGGGATTTTTTTTTAGAAGAGGCTTAACAACTGCATATTTAAAAGACTGTGGCACATAACCTGTTTCTAGAGCGGTATTTATTATAGTTCAAATGGATTCATTAATTAGGGGAAAGGCTTATTTAAAAAGCTTAGTGGGGTTGCTCGTATAAGGGAACACGGTTCACGTTAAACCACTGTGCTACTCTGTTTTGTCTTATAAGCTTATAGGCTTCAAAAGACGTTCCAATATTTTCCTTTTATTTTCTTACATTTTCTGATTGACAGCTTTTGCTTTGCAATTGGAACAATTTTGCTGAACAAGCTTTTAAGTCTCACTCCAAGGAAAATCGAGTTTTTGGAGTTCTGGAATACATTCTTGTGGCATTTTTCTCATGGATGGAGGACACATGTAAGGAAAATTAAGATTAAAACTGCATTTCTGAGTATTTTTTATTCAAATCTTTGTGAATCAAGAGCAGACAAAATAAATGCAGGAAAAAGCTAGACCAGTGATGTAGGTGCTACAGTCGGCAGGATGGAAGCTTCCTGCTCCACTCCATTCTGATGCATCCACTTGCAGACAAATAGATCATGCACGTCTTTGAAGATGTCTTAGGACATGTCTTAGGACATTTTGCTTGTCCTAGCTGATGCCTGTCTCAAAACTGTACAACTGAATACATATTGCTCGCCATTTTTGTTGCACAGGTAATGTTAGGTTGGTTGGGGTTGTGAGGGGCTATAAGATAGTGGGGAACAAAGAGATAATGGGAAATTAGTTCAGGCTTACTCCACTTGCGCCCCTCACTCAGAGGCGAATTTCTGATGAACTCCTGCCTCTTTGTAGAAATATATCATAGAAAATGACTTTTTTTTCTTTTCTAAAAATGGCATAATCATAATTAAAAGACCACTGAGAACACTTATACAAGAGATCAAAAGATGATTGGAGTGTTTAAGGCACAATTCTGAAGCTTTTGCAAATGACAAGGTATGACTGTTAAATGTTTTAGAAGTCTGACTACTGCCAAACTCACCTTGTGTAAACACGAAAGACAAAGATACAAAAATTAAAAAGATTGCAATAACTGAATGTATCCTCTGGCTCCGTACACTTTTTTGTGAACCATTTCCCTACTTTTCATCAGGTTATCGATTTTGTCTTCCCACCTTTATTAACTGTAGTTTGGTTTTTAGTTAATTCACGTACATTCCCCTTCACTATCTGAGTCTGGTAAGACTTCCAGCATAAAATGTCGTGTGCATTCTTAGCTGTCCTTATTATAGGCTGGGAAACTGGAATTCCTGTGGCAATAAAGCTTGGAAACATTTCAGTCTATGTTTGTTTAATGAGTTAGGCCATTGCTTCAATGGGATAAACTTACAGTCCAAAGCAAGACAAAACACAAAAAAACAAGATGAATTTAAGCTGAACACACACACCTTGGTCAACACACAAAGTTCAAAATTCCTATGTGAGATTGTGGAGCTGATGGCAATAAAGTGTAAATGTTTATAATGGGACTTGATGGTTATGAAAGAAGGAATGTGGTAGAGAAGGAAGTCTGTTCATGGCTAGTTATCTAACAGGTTTATGACTCAGAAGTACTGGCAGCCATGAGGTACAATCGTTCTTTGTGTTTTACAGTCAAGCTTTCCGCATGAGCCATAAATGAGAGATCACTTATTGCTCATTTTAAAGATAACATATTCTAAACATTTAGTCACACACCCAGCTCAAAGTGACGCACCATGGTGTCTTCTTTTGCCCAAGAATACAATAAAAATGCACATGCATAAGTGTGCACATGTGGTCAGGCGGGGGCCACTTTACCATATCCCTTTAATCAGTGTGCTGTGACTTCGCTCTTTTTTCAGCTCTCTTCTGGTGAAACACAAAAAAATAATAATAATTTAGGGATTTTATACATTTAGTCATATGGGAAAAAAATCTCACAGGAGTTTATGTTTGGGCAAAGCGGAAACTGTTTTGGCCTTTCCAGGTATTTACTTTACTAATTAATTTGTGATCGATGACATGAAGTCAGCGTAGACTCTCTTACTTTAATCTGTCCAAAGTCTAGGTTTAAATACAACTATTCTAAAGTCTTATGGTTTTGTTTAAATTGCAATGGAAACCTCAAATGTGCTGCTTCTTGCTTTAAAAAAAAAAGTCACCATCATTCAGTCAGACTCATTAAACTGAGCTGTAGTGTTAAACATTGTACAAACGATGAAACAAAATAACCAGACCTCAACATGATTTTTAATGGGCTGTACTTTATTTTTGGTTCAAAGATAAGAAAAATAATCCGATAAGAACTTATGAAATGGCCCCAAAAAAAGGATTCATGCTTTGTAGGTTGAGTAATTAATCTAAAGTGTCCTTAGGGGTGCCTGTTTGTGTATTTGAGTGTGAGATTGTGTGGCCCTGTAACAGACTGGCAACCTAACCTGTCCAAGGTGTACACTGCCTTTGCCATACAGTAGCCAGGTTAGACTCTGGCCAAGAAATTGGATGGTTAAATGGTATATTCCCACATGCCTAATTTCTTAGTGCCTGTGGGTCTCTCAATGTCTCTTTCAAATTGTTTTGTAAAACAACCCGTTGCATTGGGCGGACTTGACTTCAGCCATACTTTGACCCATTTTTTTCCCTCTTGTTTAGTTTAGGTGAATGCAGAGCTTCATACCTTGATTTTCTGTTTCCTACTTTGCGCAGTGCAGAATTGGACAGTGCCATAAGCAACATATATATGTCTTTGTTTTGTTTCTTTTTTCTTTCAATTATTCTTTATACCCACAAGACCGTCTAATCTACATTTTTTTTTACTCAACCAACCAATAGTTCCATTCCATCTCATAGGTTGTTTGACCACAACAATCACAACTTGTGAAAGCGTCTTCTAAATTTGCACCCCTAAGCTGTCTGCTTCTCTCTTGAGATGTATCGGATGTCAAAACCCACTGTTGCCATTAAAGATAATATAATTTTTCCATTTTAATGAGTTCAGTAAAAAAAAAGGATAATAATTATGCCAAAACATTAAAGTAAATTGTAATATCTTCTTTATTGTTTTTTTTTTTTAGGACAGCCTTGAGCTTGCCAGCTGATACTTAACCTTCTGTCAAAACTGGGCCAGCTGTTGAACAGACAGCTGCTTCTCTTTACATTCTGATAGGGATTTGTCCTGTTGTGTTGTTTTGAAGGATCAAAGTATACATATACTTTTTGAAATATAGTGCAAGTGACTGTATATCTCTGTTGGAATTACTGTTTAAAAAAAGGCATCTGATCAGAAGAAACCAGCAACTGCTTGTACACAGTGGGAGTGGCCTATTGGGTTTTAAGGTAACAGAGTGTGGCGTGGAAAGAAAAGGCTGTTAGAAGAGGCAGAGTGAAAGAAAGCAAGAAAAGAGAAAGTTGATATGCAATGAAAGAGAGATTATGTTACTGGAGCACTTGAGGATGACTCATCCATAAGCTAGTTATGCCTCACAGACACACACGAGTGCACCCAAGCACATGGAGAAGCCTCTAACACACTGTGCACAAATATTTAGTCCTACGCCTGATCTCACATGCAAACACACTTTTATATGAACACCAGTACACCAGTCATCCATTAGTCTGATACTGATTCTGCGAGACGTGTGTGTTAGCTCAGCAGCTTGTTTCTAATGAGCCAAAATGGCTGCTGCTGCTCCAAAGTTTCCAGGGCAGAGCAGGGAATGGCCCCTGGGCAGAGAATCTGGGCGAGAGGAAGGATCGGAGGGGCTGGATTTAAATGGAGCTCATTACCTAGCCGTAGCCCTGATAGGTCCCGACACACAAAGGACAAGCAAGCGCACACACAGTGGAAATGCATGCAAGCATGTTGATTTATTTTACTATTATTTACATAAAGGGAGCTGGATTTGTAAAAAGATTAAAACAAAGATGGAAATGTTTTATTTTTTTGTTTTTTATTAGAGGTCTACTGGCAAGGTAGTTCTACAGATGGCTGCAGGACCTGCATGTGTGCTTGTGTGCGTGATTTTTGCCAGGAATACCCCCTTCTCTGCATTCCCTGTTTGTCCACCCACTCAACATATGTCCTTCTCCCCTTCCCTTTTCCTTCCGTCCTTCTCCTCACTCCTAATCCAGTTTGGATGATCGTGTATTCAGATGTATCATTCCAACCGTTTTTCCTTTTGAGCCGATATGTGGGTGGTGTGTGAGTGAAATGATAGGTTTTGTTCTTCTTTTGTGACAGAGACTGTCTTTTTTTTGTTCTACTTTAGCTATCTGATGTATTTTTATCTGTAAACTCACACATGGCACACTCTGTGCTTTTTTTTTTTTCACTGCGCTGCCAAATTTCATCAAAAGGCTGTTTAATTTATTTTTTTGTCGCCTTGTCCCGAATTGTCCCAGTGGGCTGGGGGTTTAAAGAGCAAGGAGGGGCTGAGCTGCAAAAGCCAGCATCCCCTAAGCCTTTTAATACTGTTTATTAATAAAAAAAAAAGCAACAACATTGTTTATTTATCAGGCAAACATTTATCTTGATTTTTGTAGTTGAGGAACTATGTTGTACATTGGCTGTTTTATGTTCAGATGATAAGATTGAAGTTAAATACAAAGGAATGAAGACACTTTAAAAAAAACAAACAAAATATGATTTTTTAAAAATAAATTACTGTGATCTAACAAAAAACTTTAGCTTACCTACATGTTTATCGTGATTTGAAACTTCAGTTTTTTATTTTTTAAAATTCAGTTTATACATTATTATACTTTGCCTTATATATTGTCTTATATATTAGTGTGCTTGAATGAATTTTTTTATTCAACTGTGTAAATCCTTCATATTTACTCAAATAAATGTTTTTTTTTTCTACTTTCAGTTTAGCACACAAAATTATCCCAATTAAATGTTATGGAATTGGGCTGCACGGTGGCGCAGTGGTTAGCGCTCCTGCCTCACAGCAAGAAGGTTCCCAGTTCAAGTCCTAGCTGGGGGACCTTTCTGTGTGGAGTTTGCATGTTCTCCCCGTGCATGCGTGGGTTTTCTCCGGGTACTCCAGCTTCATCCCACTGTCAAAAAACATGCTTCATAGGTTAATTGGTTACTCTAAATTGTCCGTAGGTGTGAATGTGAGTGTGCATGGGTGTGTGATTGTAGCCCCTGCGACAGACTGGCGACCAGTCCAGGGGTGTACCCTGCCTTCGCACATGAGTAGTCGGGTTAGGCTCCGGCAACCCCGTGACCCCGAAAGGGATAAAGCGGATTGGAAAATGAATGAATGAATAAATGTTATGGAATAGAGTTGTGGAATTATGATATCTTACCAGCAAACTGTGAATTTTACTTCCTTTTTTTTATAAACACATCCACACATCTTATCTCTGCAATAGTATCTGTCTTATAAATTATTAGAAGACAAGTAGTTTCAGTGTAGCATAACGTTTAGGCAATATCAATGTTCAAAACATTTTTTAGGGTGGATTCAGACCGGACATATTTGGTCCGCTTAAAGTGAACCAGAGTTTGTTTTCCCCTGACAATCAGGAACACATTTTCAGTCCCAGGCTGGCCCTGGTCTGGGACCAGGAACCGCTGTCTGATCCATCTTTCGAGGTGGTCTCGATTTGTTTCCAATCGGACTTAGCTCCGGTTCATTCTGAGTTTTCTTCAGTCTGAATAGGCGCCGTCCTCAAAGCAGAAAAACTGGATCAAAATGGCCACCTTAGTCAGGCAGAGAAGAAGGACGCAACTGATGAGCCAATGAGACAGAGCAACTCATTGAAATGTAATCAGAATACATGCTCATTAAAACAACTTTTAACGTAATACACATTGCTTCTCACACTGTTTTCCCGACAATCTATATATCATACACATTTATCAGGAAACCCTTTTAGCAGTCTACTCAGTAATCGCCTTGCAGCACACCACCATGGTACCAAAGCAGCAGTAAAAAATGTTGTACCTGAAGTTGAAAAAGATGTTCAAACTGATCAGCAAAATATAAAGTTTGAATAAATTAATTATCCTGGCAAGGATTACAAAGCTTAGGACTTCCAATTTTCTTTCTCTAGTTGCTTTGTCCCGCCCTGTTTGAAGAGATCTTTGGTCACGTGGTTTTGTTCACAAACTCTGTTTCAAAACAGAAATCTTTGGTAGAAAGCAGTCTGATTGTAGGCCAAGCACAGGATTCAGGACTCGAGCTGGACCAAATTAACATGGTCCAGACCAACAAACTTTTCCTGTCTGAATACCCCCCTAATCTTTGGGTTACATTTTTATCTTCCTTTAGTTTACTGTCTTGTTTATTCCTAAAAAGTGTGGATTATATCAAAGCTTTGAATAAACATTAGATTCTATCATATTGACAATTACTGAAGATTCTGATCTTTAATGCCCTTAAATATTTGGTGATTTGGTCTTTTGTTGACTTTTTTGATGTTTCATATATTTTGTTTTATTTTATTTGATTAGATGTCATACATTTTTTTTGAACGTGTTTTGGTAGAATTTGTGTATTGTGATGTCTTTTTCTGCTTGGTCACATCTACCACCTAGGTTTGGTCATTTTTTAGCACTACCAGAACATAAAGGTAGTTACTCTTGCCAGTGTTCATACTCAAATACTTTCTAGATCCTCAGTGCTTCCACTCAAGTATTTGTTCAGTTTGACCCCAGTTTTTGACATTTTTTATATTTGTCCAAGAACAGTTGTGACAAAGATGCTTGTTTTCTTCCCCATCTTTTTGCATGCAGTCCTTTACTAATTCTCATTTAGGTTCAGACTAATGGCCACTCTGGCATATTTCTAAGCAAATGTGAGTCTCTGCTGCACTATAACGTTCCTTTGAGTGATCAGCTGAATGTTCAGAGCACAGAAAGCTTTTTGGAAGGGGACATTGGAGGCAGGAGTCAAGTTAGAGTATTCTAGACATAAGAGGAACAAAATGTCCTGAAGTGATGCTCACTTCGACGGAATCTTTTTCTTTCACAGTAGCAGTTGAAAAACCGAACCCATCAAAAATGATTGATTGTTAAAAGTAAGTCTGAAATTTTTACGGATTATTTTCCACAAAAATGCTTTGTTGTTACATTTTTTTTACAGTGCATTATAGATTTATATAAGTGAGACAGACATAGCAGTGTTGTATTCAAGTCAAGCAGACCATGAAAAAGTGCTGCTAAACATCTGAAAAGTTGTTTGCTTAAGGGGTCAAAAGTATTTCAGAAAACATTGTATTTTATATATCAGATGCTCCCACCATAAGTAGAAAGGCCTGAACATGTTTCACACGGTAGTCTGCTAATGGAAATTTTAGAATATTGGTTAAAAACTTATGATTGTCCTTGTTTGTACTCAGTTTGTTCATTTCTGCTCAAAATGTTACTTTATCATTACTATAACTTACTGCTAATATTCACCTTTATCTTTTTAAAATGCTAAATGCTTACATTTAGTTTTTGCTGCAGATTGTGGTTAGATTAAAAAAAGGGGCATTTTATTGAGGTTGGGGGTTAAAGGCCAACTGCGACCATCTTTTGATCTATTTTTAAAACCTTCCCAGTGGTCTTTTAATTAGGATTATGCCGGTTTTAGCCAAAATAAAACAAAAAAAGCCAGATTGATTTCTAAAACATAGTTTCTGCAGAACTTTAGGAGTTTGTTTAAACATGCTTCTGAGTTGTGACCTGGGAGCTTGTGGCGTATTTTCTATGTCACAAATAGGTTATTTTTTTCATCTACTCCTGATTCACAATAATTTAAATACATAAATACACATGAATTGAATTTTAATCTTGATTTTCTTTATATGTCTTACATCATCAAAAAAAGACACAAGAACATGTAAAAACACCAAAAACGCAATTATAACTAGAGTGGGGTTTTAGGAAAATGGATGGACCAGATACCATGACTCTTCAACAGCACCACATATAGATATTTTAAAAGATAAGTTACTTTTGAGATTTTATTTTGCTCCCACCGTCTCTTTTGTTGGCTGTATGAAGACAATTGTGTAAAATTGATGAGTCAAAGCAGAAAAAGTTGACATTACCCTTTAGGTAATCACTAAAATTCCCTAAAAATAAGGTTGCTGTTCATGAATTGAGCTGAATCGAGCCAAAGTGTGAACACACTCTGGCTTCTGTGTCTTTGGTGTGTATCTTGGATTGTCAGGGCATCGTTCTCCGAATGACATTGAATGACAGTTATCTTGACAGACTGTCCAAGTGGTGGATTAAAGCCTAGAAACGTTTCAAGTTTGGAGACACAGGGAGAAATTTGAGATTTTTTTGGTGTTTGACTGGTGGAAACCTTGAATTATCAAGTCCCATGCTGCCACATCTGCCCGCATGTCTCCACACCTCCAATGCAGGTAAAGCCTTGGTAATAATCCTAGCACTCCCTTCAAATTGCACTTTTGCCAGACTGTGAAGCTAAACCATGAGAGCACATTCATTAGGGTTTTATTGCTTTGCAGGCACGTCAGTTAATCACTGGTGCACCCTGAAATGAGTCTGCATTCTCCTTTTTTATCGTCCAGAGCTTGTCTGCACACATGCACTTCACTTGACGGCTCCCTGGTGTGTTGTACTGGACCTCTGACCACACTTCCCCTGCAGGTCCATATATCTGTTCCACTGAGATCATGTGCAGGATATGTCGTCTCTGTTTCTCTTGCAAGGACACCTTTTGATCCAGCAGTAAAAGTGCATTGCACCGACGCCCCACTGCTTTAAAAAGATTTTATTATTAAATCTTGATTGTGATTAAATGTTGACCTTTACAGCTAGTTTTGGCTGTAAAAACTGATAAAGAAAAAACAAACAAACAAGTTGTTTGTAACAGTTTTTTTTTTGTTGCTGTCTATTACTTAGGATTCTTCCCTTCAATCCAATTTTGTTTGAACACTTTAGCTTTCCAAATGGAAATAAATGTAAAATGTTTCCATTCCCTTTGAATTAATGTGTTTTTAACCTTTGTTTTAAGGTAGTTGGTCAGGAAAAGCTCAGGGTGAGCAGTTTATCTTGGGACGAATTTTTGTGGTTACACAAATTAACTTGGCCAATGTGACATTTAAAAAAAGTTGTTTGTGTGATGATGCAAAAAAAAACTGCCTCAAGCTAACAATCATGTGATCCAACATCTCCAGCATTGAGTATGGACACATTCAGAAACAACTTTAAACTGGTGCATGAAACAAGGACAGAAAATTTCATACAAGGAGTTTTATTAATTTCTTTTTTTTGGATATTAACATCAAAATGAAGCCTTCAGTTTTGGCTCAGCTAAAGGGTGTAAGCTGAAACTGTGTAAAATGAACTTTATGTTGCTGATCAGATGAGCCAAATATTAAACATGGTTTTAGAATTAAAAGAAAAATATTTTCAAAGGTCTCCCATTATGTTTTGCAGACATAAAAAAAAAATCCCGATGTTCTGCAGCTGTTGTTGCAGCTTTGCTGAAGTGTACTTGTTTTAACAGATGGTTAGTTGGTGTTAGCAGGTCTGTGCACAATGGTTTTGTCAGCAAAGCAAGGCGTTATTAGAACAAACCAAAAACCACAGAGCTGTAAGATTTTTTAGCTAACATGCTCACCATCAAAATGTGACCAGTAATACTTTGACTTTGGCAAAACAAATGTCTTTTGCCGAGACTTTAAGTTGGGCTGAAGTCATTACAAGTATTTAGTACATTTCTTTAGATTACAAAACACTACAACTAACAGTTTCCCTGTTTTTAAAGTAGGCATATAAAAGATACAGATACATATAAAAAATCAATCGAGCACTTTTGCTACATTCAAATTGGGCATGTGACACACGTTCTTGAATGTGTATTTAGCATTTTGTGTTCACACTGGACTGTCGCTACCCGATATTAGTGTATATACCTACAGTTGGAAGAGGCTTGGTGCAAAATGTCAAAGTGGTGCAAATCTCGCTCCATGCTTTTTCTGTTTGTATTCCTATATTTGACAGACTTGGTGTCTTATAATTTCAGCCAGGCACAAGCTGCAATTATTAATTTCTCCTTCATGATCAAGTTTCAAACAGTCGGCACTTCCGTGAAATAAAGCGGACATCATCCATATAGCACTACCAAATCCAAGTCTCTGATTGGTTGAAGTTCGAGTGGTTTAGCTTTTTTGGGATAGAGCCTGAAAGCAGTCATAGAAACTTGCGTGGTGTTGCCTGAATGTCAGAGTTTTGGAAAAGGAAGCTCGAGACAGTCCTTGGAAGTGGCTGCTTGAATGTGGGTTGATGATGCTAGTGTGAACGGAGTTACAGGAGTATTGGTTGACAAACACAGATATGAACAAGATTATGTTGGCAAAAAGGTAAAAATTAGCTGAAGATGAACCACATCAAGGCATTTGTGTTGTGTGCACTAAACATATTTATTTTCAATATTTGTATATACATATATATATATATATATATTTGTATGGTATCCATCTAGGCAAAAGAATTGGACTGTATCGCCACAAAGTTAGTTGAATCTTTTATGTATCGATTCATGGACTATGCATTGAGATCAAATCATGTGAGAGGGAGATATATACACCCCTAGCAAAACAATAAATAAAAAAAGGAGCTACTTTCACAAATTCTTTAATTTGTTGTGTTTTTTTAATCCATCTTGCAATGATGTAATTTAAACATGCTATGTAAAGCATGTAAAGACTTTGCTATGGAAAGACTTCTTTCTTAAATAATGACTTTTTTCTTATTACCTGGACACTAATTTGAACTGTATTTTTTTACATTTTTTTTAAATAGAGTGAACTTTAGTCATTTCTTTCTGGAGTTCACGAGACTCAAAGACTGCCCTATAGTTATTTATACATTTTTTTACTCTTTGACAATAATTTAAACCTGAGCAAAGAGCTGTAATTGAATTCCCTTCTTAAATTTTGGTTGTTCTTAGATAATCAGTACAGATCAGTAACAAGCTATTTACTTTGTGCGAGTGAGACAGGTGAGTCCAGCTGCCACAGCCAGCCTAGCAGGGAAGAAGAAGAAGTGGGGTCTTAATGAAGGTGCTGATGTAAAAGTGTTCAGTGCATTTTTCTTGTTTTGTCTGACAAAAAGAAAATTACAAACTGGCTGTTTGACAGGTTTGGAAATGGGGTCCACAAATAGATACACACTGTACTGAAGTCCAGCAAAATGGAAAAACAGTCTCCAAGATTGAAATGTATGACCTGTAATGGTTTTTAAGGGTTATTTCCCCTTGAAATTAGATTTTCAACATGATTTCATTCTTAAAGATCAATTTGTAGCTGTATGGTTGTGTATTGATGTTGCTGTTTTTCCAAGATGACTTAACGATAAGATTACAGCGGTGTCAGAAAGTAGAGGCATTTCTTTAGTGTCATCTGTTTGTCTTGTTTTCTGTCTGCAGGAGTAAAATTTCCTGTAAAAAATTGAAAGGATAGTGGTTACGTTCTGGTAGCCCTTGTCTAAGTAATCTGAAGTTTTAGGAACGTGCTGTTTAGTCGATTATCTTTAAAGGAGCTTGAAACTCAGCAGCCGCATGGAAGATCCAGAAAAATGTACATGCAAACATAAAAAAAAAGTGTATTAAAAAAATAATACTTTAATTTAGTTATTAATTTTCAATTTGTAAGCTTTCAAATGCTTTTCCTTTTTTTTTTAACCTGGCTATAATGTTAAGATTTTAAAGTGTCAGTATGACCAAGAACCGACAAGGATACGAATAATTTTGGTCATAAGATGAGAATGAAATTGCATGAAGAGATTGAGTGAAAAAAATGAATAGTTCTGAGTATGGTTTACTGTTTTTCTAATGGCACTTTCTTGATGCTTTAATGTTTGTCAACAAAACTAACAGAATCAGACACTGCTATAAGGGCAAGATAGTGAATAACCTGGAAGGCTGTTGGCATTGCTTGATCTTAAGGAAAGGTTGCATGATGCTAAGGAAACTTTAATAAGGTTAGTTAGACTATGCTGCTCTTAGAATATTCTTTTTTTTTTTTTTTTTTTTATCAAAGCTGTTCGAATGAAGCTGTGCGTTGTATCATTACAAAAGTTTGCCTCTAAGCTTTACAACTGGATTTTAGAGGTCAGGGGTCATTCAAGTTGAGCTCTCACTGACCTCATCCCAGTGGGAGCCACAAACTCTTACTTCACTCTTTAGAAAAATAAGACACTACTATTATGATACATATAAATGAACTTTTGTGTTTTGTATTTTTTTGCATAAATAAAACATAAAGAGAATGTAACATTGTCAAAAGTTATTTCTTATTTTGGAAAGAGGTTCACATGACTTCCTTTCAAAATAAAAGACACTGTGTAAAGCCATCTCATGGCAGCAAATGTCTTAGTAGGTAGTGTAGTGTCAGCAGTGATTTGAAAAAAAAAAAAAAAGCAGTTTATTTTACTGTTTGTGGCAATCTCGACAGAAATGGGTAAATCTAACAAATCAAAATTAAGTCAGAGCTATTTACTGTATTTGTCAAACCAAAAATTAAAATCCTTGAATTTGGTTAAAACTGGAAAATCTGCCTTATAATCCAGTGCACTGTAATGCTGGTTGTGTTTACTGACCTCCAATTGATTTTCTGTGGTAATCTCTGTCAAAATGTCGTTCACGTCTTTGGGAACTAGCTTGAGTTAGTTTACTTTACTCATGGTAAAGACAGGTTTTTTGTTTGTTTTTTTCAAATCAAAAGCTCTGCTGTAAATACTTCAGTACAATAAAGAAAACGTCAGTTAAACTTTCAGATTGCTTGGGGTTTCTTGCATTGTTTGGTTGTGTTTTATTTTAAATTTCTATAGGTTAATATACTGAGGATCAAATAAATTCTCTGTTTTTTTGTACTTTTGCTCTACCTGTAATTCCTAAAGTATAATTGGGATTTCAACAAATTAAAAAAATATCAACAACATGCTAGCTATTCCAGATGTGCCTTAATTCTGACCTTGTCAACTTGTGACTTTTCATTCATTGGAACAATTTGCAACTATGGGGGTCCACTTGTAATGAGTGCATTGTCTGAACTGCAGGTGGTAAACTCTAGGAGACACCATCTCTCCTCCTCATGCAAGAAGAGGGGATAGAAGTTACAGATGTGTAGAAAAAGAGAGAACGTAGAAAGAACAATTAACATGTGCTCACTGAAAAGTCAAAAAGGAAAAGAGAATAAACTGTGAATAGCTACACTAGAACGTAAAAGGCTTTTACGAAAAGCATGTAATCAGTCTCCACAGCTCCTGCTGGTCTTCCAGACCATAACAAAGACAGAAAAGATCCAGAAATGAGCTGGACAGATTAAGAAATGAGAAAAAAAAAGTTTTATATGTACATTACTGAAAGCGCAATGCACATTCAACATAAACAGCAATGCACAGAGAGACTCCAGAAGATAGACGCTTGGTATCTGGGTTACTCTAACCTAACATCACTCCACTGCAGATGAATATTAATAGAGTGTTATTAATATCTCTGCCTGCACTATGTGTGTGAATATGTGTGCTTGCTCTGTGTGTTTAAACAAGACTTCCTCCTTTTGCTTATCCTCCCTCTTTTTGTCTGTTGCATTTTTCGAAATACTTTTTTTTTTTACTTCCTTCTAATTGTCCTTAAAGTTCTCTTTTTGTCTTAAGAATTGGTCTAAACTATTTTAAATCCCCATAATTCCTTCTTTCAGCATCACAACGGCTGATGCTTCAGTAGCAATATTGGTGTGACAATACTTTGTCAGATATAGCAGAAAAAAGTTATCTCAGAAAGTACAGACTGCTTGTTCATGTGGAACATTTTCATCTGTTTTATTTTTTTATTTTACAGTTTTGATATTATCTTTAAAAACTTCAAAACCAACTTTTTTGTGTGTCTTTATTGTTTAACATTTATTCATTTTTACTTAAATGCATACATTTGTTTAAATGTCAGTTTTTTCAGTACCTTTGCTAGAAAAATGCATAAAAGAGCTCATTTTGAATGCACTTTACATTTATTGCACACAATTGGCTGTTTGGATGACTGCATGTGTCGCACACAGGTGGTTTTCCTCAAGCATTTTGTTGCTAAATATGTCTGTCATGTGTGTGGATTTGAGCTCTGTTTCCTTTTTTTCCCACATCTCTTTTGACACCACTAGTATGTTACAATTTAATGAATAAATGAATGAACGATGAAGCCTTCACAGTCTGACTCACTGCCATGAAAAGTACAACAGAAACTAGCAAGTGTGCAGAAAGAACTTCCATTCTATTACTTTAGGTTGCCATGGTTTCCTGCAACCATGAGCACTACACATAAGATTATTGTATTAGGCAGAAAGGTTTTGAACACATGGTTACATGCAAAGCACTAAAGTCAGCTTTTTTGTCACCACATGCAAGGTATTTAAATAACATGCATGTCCTGATGATGGAGCATGAGTCAGCATATGCTGTAATCATCTGCTGCTGGATGGGGTCAAAGACTAAGGAAAGCAGGTGTGTGTATTTTTTGTTTCCTGGGGAGCAAGTGGGTTTCTGCATTCTTTACATGCACATAAAATATGGATGCAAAAATGGGGCAGATGTGTATCTGTAGTATGCTTAGCTGGCAGGAAAATGGATGCATATGGTCAAAGTGTGACCGATGAAAAAACATACAAACATGCGCACTGAATGGGGTTGTATAGCTCTGTGTTTAAATTCCCACTCCGATGATAACTGTGTATGTTGTATTTTTAACATGCTCTTGTGGTGCTCTTCCCATGATGGAGGACATATATATTAAGAAAATTAAGCTTAAACTTGTGTTTATGAGAACTTGGGAACTTTTGTGAATCAGGAGCAGACAAAAAATAATATTGGAAAAGGCTTGTAGCTTGTGCTATTATCGGCAGGCCACAAGCTCTCCGCGCTGCTCCATTCTGATCCATCCACTACATCCACACAGAGGATTAAATATATGTGCGTCTTCATTTGCCTTCTCCGAGCTGGCATCTGGCTCAGAACTGTACAGCTGGATAGCTCCGGTTTTGCTCACCATTTTTGTTGCACTGGTAATGTTAGGTTGGAGTTGTGAAGGGCTGTAAGCACCAGTCCCGCACAAAACTCAGAGGCAAATTTCTTTTTTTTTTTTTTAAACTTGTCCTGTCCAACAGCTGAGCAAACAGATATGAGATGAGAGCCTCTTGTGTTAGACAGATTTTACTGTTACAGTCATCGGACACACAAGGTGTATATTCGTATAAACTCCGTTTTTAATTTGAACTAAACTTTATTTTGATTGATTATGTTTTAATCCTTTTTTTTTGTTAAACCGCACAGAAAAGAAAAAGGGGGAAGATGAGAGAGGGGTGTCGGGGGGCACAAAAGACAGGGGAAAAGGGTGGGTTACAGAATTTAAAGGATGACTACAGGGGAGGGAGGGTAGAATCCTAAAACAACAGGCAACACGATGCTGGAACTTTATATTCATTACAGTCAAGTGTGAATGTTAGTCTAAAATGGGCGGGGCCTGTTCACACACTCAGTTGTTACAAACATACCTGCTGGCTCCAAGAGTCTTCACAAACTTGACAACATACAGTTCACACGCACACTTATGCATAAAAACCAACACATGTAAAGTGTTCCATTCTGTCAAGTAAACTTATTATGCAAAGGTGAGCCAACACCTGTGCTCAGGTGAATTTTAAGATGAGGTGGATGATGGAATGTAAAAAAAAAGAAAACATGCCCGAGAGCCCGACCACCCAAGACAAGCCACCCACCACCACCCAGGGCAAGGATCAGAACCCGTACCATAAAAACATGGACACCCTCCGGGCTCAGATAGAATGTGATCCCCTGCTCATGGTTTTGTCAGAGAACTAAGGGATCCCTCTCCTTGTGTGTGGAGGGGGACGCCTGGCCCAGGAGGCCCACACCGAAGGGACAAGGCCGCCGCTGCTAAGGGCCTTGTTCCCTCCTCCAAGGATTGGGCGAAATTCTAATGAACTCCTGCCGCTCTGCAGAAACTAGGTCCTAGAAAATGACAGTTTTGTTTTTTTTTTTTTGGCTAAAAACATTATTCTAATCTTAATCAAAAGACCACAACAGATCAAAGGATGATTAGAGTGAGACTTTGTACATTTGACTCAAATGGTCTTCCTTTGTTTTCAGTTTTGGAAGTACAAGCTTTGCATGTGGATACATTTGAATTAACTTTGGTTTCTTTATTGGTATGTATTGTGGAGATAATAACGGGAATTAGAATGATGAAATGCAATTTAAGCCATCAACAGCATGGATACAGTAAAAGTCTTTGTGACAAAGAAGAAAAAAACATCACTGCCTTGTTATTCTTGTCTGTGTTCATTGTTTGAGCTTGAATCTGATTGAGAAGAAGATCTATAGGTCTGTTTGGTCAGAATGCCGATGGACCACCCTCTCTTTTCAGCTATATAAATGGATGTAAGCAACAGAGAGAGAATAATTGCCAGTTGGAAAATGACAGGGGAGTGTGTGCAGAAAGAGTAAAAATGAGAAAAAGAAGAGAAATATGGAAAAATGGAGAGATGAGGGGGACAGATTAATGGGGAAAGCAGAAAGGGTGATTGAAAATTAACTTGTCTGCTTCTGGAGTCAATGGAGGGAGTGACAGCTGTATGTTGGAGAGGAGACTGAAGAGGGTGAGGTGCAGTGCAAGTCAGCACAAAAGCGGAAAAACTGGAGGGAAAACAGTGGAAGAATTGATTGGCAAAAATGAAAAGGCAGAATATATGGTTGAAAAGAAGGTATAAAGTGGAAGAAAAAGAGGTACAGTAGCAAAAGGAGGTCATCTTTTATAAGCAACAATTTAGCTGGGCTGGCGGATGACTGCAATGAACTGCATAAATCCCAATAGTTAGTCCCACTTTAGTTTTCTGGACCTCAGTTGGACTCCTTTAATATTAGAGCTGCTATATCCTGTGTCTGCATGTATGCGCGTTCCAGTATTAACTATCTGAATAGCTGTCAACATCTGTTTACTGACTGATAATGACAGATTCACTGTCCACCCAAATAGATCTTAAACACATGGATAGAAAAAGTGGATAAACGAAGGATATGTCAAAGACGTTAAAATATTTATGAAAAGTGGGTGGTCCTACTCCCTGTGCCAATTAAATAGGCAGAAAAATAAAAGATTGTTGGAGCTTTTTTTTCACCTGATGCTATAAGAATGTTGCGAACATGCGTAGTGTTGCAATGTCATTTTGAGGCAGAGTGCTTAGAGTTACAGTGATAGCATCTGTCTCCTGTCTTTATCATTAAGCAGATAACGGCTTCACTGGCTTCAGCTTGTAACACAGCTCATTAAAGACTGCAGTTAAGCTCTCATTGAAGTTCGCCTCAGTTGGCTTTACTTCAGATTCAGAGTGAACGTTGACAGTCTTTACCACGCAAAACTTTATCTATAAAATCTGGAGGTTTGTTGTGTCTTTGTAGATCCAGAGAAAGTCTGTGACAGAATACGTAGAGAGGAGCTGGGGTTTGCATGAGGAAGTCTGTAGTGGCAGAGAAGTATGTTGGAGTTGTGCAGGAGTGGTATGATAGCTGGAAGACAGTGGTGAGTCTGAGGTAGAGGTGGGACTACACCTACGATCAGTTTTGAACATCTACTTGTTTGCTGTGATGGAAAGACTGACAGATGTGGCAAGACATGAATCTATATCGCCCATGATTTTAGCAGATGAAATTAAAAAACAAAGGAGCAGAGAGCAGGTGGAGGAACATCTACTGAGGTGGAGATTTGCTCTGGAAAGAAGCGGAATGAAGGTCTGCAGCAGCAAGACAGCATCTGTAGCAGTAGCAGTATCTGTGTGTAGATCAGAGTTACGCAAGTGGAAAGGTGAGGTTACAGGAAGCAGAGGTGAAGAAGGTGGACTTGGAAGTATTTAGGGTCAACAGGGTGAGAGCTCCTGTAAGATGTTTTGATGATAAATGCAAAGAAGTAGACTGAGATGGTTTGGACTTGTTCAGATGTTGGTTAAAGGACACTGAGGTTGGAGTCGACAGGAAAGAGGCGGATGTAAGGGCGGTTGGTGTGAGGAGGAAGAAGATGCAGATTTTAGGGTTATATGGAGAAAAATGAAAAGAGAGCAGCTGAAAGATGAAGATGTCAAATTATATGAAATGATAAACACAGATTAAGTCAATTCTGAAAGCTCATTTGTTAACTAAAGGATTGATGACAGACTCACTAGTGCTCAGAAATCACTGATACGTATAAGGAGAAAATACTACTTTGATTAGATCATGAAAAGAAGCAGCTCTATCACTAAATAGTAACATCTCTATTAGGCACTGGTCACCCATTAAAACTGCGTACAGTGAATGTCAGGTTTTTGAGAAACTGAGCATGTGTCATTACCACAAAAAAGAAAAATATTGCTGATCTGTAAAAGTTTGAAAAAAGGATTTGAGATGTCCCAATATCTTTTACACATATTTTGAAACTTAGCAAAAAATGGTTTAAATAATTGTGTTTTTCTGCTCTACTTTTCATGGAAGATGCTATGTCCATTAAAGGTCTTGTGGACTCAATGACTTCCATGATATTTCTTTTTCTGTACATTAAAAGAAAATACCTTTGTTTGTGCACATTTTTTAACACAAAGTTTAAGGTTTATTATAGTTCTCCTTTGTGCAAATAATCCTGAATGCAATCAAACCACAAAAACAAAAAATCAAACAATTGAATGTTGGACCGAATCCAAATTCTTACCCTACCCCTATGGCTTCTCCCTACCCCTACATTTAGCTCTTCAAATGGAGAGATGCAGAAAAGGTATGTCTTCAAATTCAGATGGCCCAAATTAGCAATACCCCTTGATATTTGCTGGTCATCTATGTTAGCGCGTAGTTGCTAATGCTCGGAAAATGCATGACAACATTGGTCTTATAACTTTAAAAAGTCATGCTAAAATAACAAGTCATTACTTACATTTAAATATTAACTTCTGTGCTTCGGAACACACCCACATGAAGAAGTGCTTTCTCCTCAACACCTCCACGCTATATAGAGATAATTATATACTTGTACATAAAAAAATTTAAAAAAACATCTAAAGTTGCTAGGTCAGAAAATACAATCATCAAAAAGGAAACTTCAGTGTTTTTTTTTATAATTGCGACTTATTTTGTTAATTTAGCACTAGTATAGTATAATATTTTATAGTATAATATAATAGTATAGCACTAGTATAAATGATCACTTCACAATTAAAAAGCAAGAAAAAATGCCAAATATTGTTTTTGTAAAAAGAAGAACTACAAAAAGTAACACAAATAAAGAAATTCAAATTGAATTAACATGCAGTACATGAAAAAAAATCTGATAAGCATAGGTCACTTTTACAGGAGATCAATATTTGCTAAACTCAAATCCTAAAAATTAAAAACATTAGTTTAAAATAACAGACAAAAGTATCATCTAGTTTCAAATTTTTCACTATTTTACAGATATTACTTTAGTAATATAGTGAAGCATACTTCTGGAATCCTTTTTATAGTTTTTTTTCATTTAATATTTTATTCCTTTTCTCTCTTTTTTTCATTTTTTCTATAAATTTCTGTATCTTCATACTTATACATACAAGTATTTGTATCTATTGTAAAGTGTTTCATTTGATCTATTTGCTTCAAACTTTACCCTTTCTCCTTCCTTCCAGTCTCATTTATGGTGCAACGCATGCAGTCCACCCCACACCACATGATGAATGCCAAGTCATGTTACAGGGCAGAGACGTGTGCTCCAACAGACAGATTATTGAGCTCTGTATTATTAAAGTTTCACTATCCTATAATCCTCACACACTCATTCATGCAGCATACACACACACACGCACGTGCACACATGCACCCTCCTACAATCACGCTGTACACTGTCAGTAGTGAGCTCCCAGTGACTGAGATAAAGTGATCTTGCAGAAATACAAAATGCTGGAAGTGAGCAGTGTGTGCTTATAGAAGAAAGAGAAATAAATAGTGCGCAGAGTAAATTTAGAGATGGGCATCAAAAGAAGATGACAAGTTTATGACACATGCAAAGTAATTCGATGTATTAGGATGCCGTCATTTCTATTTTAGTTGTCAGAATTTGTGAGTTACGGATTTTAATCAGTGTTTTAATCCAAACGTACAAATGAATGATGTTGTTTTTTGTTAGTCCACTGAAAGAAAAGGGTAGTTTTTTTGAAATGCATTGCTGGGGACATGTTTCCTAAAATTCTTTCCTTCGTCTGATATCAGAGGAGTTCCTCCTTGGAGAATGTCAATTTTCTCTTTTCATAAAGCAAACTGCTGCATTTGCAGACATGTATTCTCATATTGACTTTTAAGGGTATACATTTTTTATCTGAACACCATTCAGTCCAAATACTGTATCTGCTCAACCATAATGATTAGGTGCAATATCTTGATCTCATCCAAGGCACCTTCTTATTTGAAAATAAAACCCACTTTATCGTCTTTTCTAAAAAAAAAAGCTAATAGCTCTGCTGTACAGCCAATCTGTGCTTTATTTATTTTTGGTTATACGTTTTAATGCCAATTAAATTCCAATACGTTTTAAAGGCTGGATAGCGCCAGGATTGTTCATCATTTTTGTTGCACTGGTAATGTTAGGTTGGGGTTTTAAGGGCTGTAAGCTATAGTGGGAGAGAGTGTAAACATAGGGATGATGGGAATTGAGGACAAGCTTACTCCACACCAACAGTGCCGCCTACAACTCAGAGGCAAACTTCTAATGAACTGCTGCTGCTCTGCAGAAACTGTGTCCTGGAAAACAACAAAGGTTTTTTGATTCTGGATCAAAACTGCATAATTATAACTGAAAGACCACTGGTAACACTTTCTTAATCAATCAAAAGAGGATCTTAGTGGGTCTTTATAGAAAATAGATTTTGTTTCTAAGATAAGTTCCTATCCATTCTCAGGACGTCAACATATCATTATCAATATCAAACATGCCTATATGTTGTAAAGCCCTCCAGCTAGTCTTAGTGTTACAGACTTGTGATCTGATTGGTTAATGCAACTGTCTGCCTTAACTGCTTACAATGTACGATAACCTGCTTTGTGGATTGTGAAAGCCTTGGGCAGATTTTACACAACTTGACAAAACAAACCATAATATGATTGGATAAAACTTACTATAATGTACAAAACTGTCAGTAGCTAATTAGGGAGGGAGCACAGCATTAGAGTTTTCTAAATTAAGTTAGGCCACTAAATTTAGTGTCAGGAGGTCCTAACACCCCACCACTGACTAATAGTTCTTCTTCATACATTCTTTATTATTGTAATTTTTGAATACTAGTCTTTAATGACAAAAAATTACAATTACCGCTAAATTGTTGGGTTTAAGTTGCAATACCTAGGTCCTTGACAGGGAAGGTGATTTTAATTTAAATTAATAAATTCAAAACAGGTCGATCAGTTTCATTATAGTTAGTTTATTAATTGTACTAATTTCAGTTTTTTTCTAAAGGGGAGGTATTTTTTGTTCACTTTATGAGACTGGTTTATCCTTAAATCAGTTACTCAGCATCATTTTCCTGACTTTCAGTCATATGATCTTATGTTAAAAACTAAGCCTAAAAAAGTGGAAGCATTCAGAACTGTTCCTTTATGACATACTGATTCTAGTTATGGAAACACAAAAAAAAAGTATAATGTTATTTAAGAATATATATTTTAACAGATAACTCTGACTGTCGTCTCTTTCCGGCTACGTCAGTGTTTCACATGTTTTTTTCTCTGTTTCTTTTTTCTCTGATGCCATGGCAAAAGATCAGACTAAATTTACAGGAGATCTGCCCTGTTTTGTGTTAACCTTCTATTTAACAGTATGTGCTTACTGAAATTTTAGATTTGTTGAAATAAGGATTTTTTGTTTCATTATTTTAATAAGATTGGCTCAATTTGAAACTATAACAGCTGCAGCTGGTTGAACACAATGATTGTTTAATAACTCTGAACTGTGCATTCGGTTAGCAGGATTGTTGTAAATTAGTCTAGCTGTAAGAGAAAAAAATTTAGTTAATTGTATTTTGATTGACATTAAATGGTAAAATGCACGATTTTTGGATTGCTTTTTTAATGCCATAATTAGCAAAACACTAAGAAATATTTTACTTAAAAAAACCCACTGCAATCATCTTTTGATCTTTTCTTTAAAAACATTACAAGTGGTCTTTCAATTATTATGCCGTTTTTAGCCAAAATTTAAAAAAACCTGTGTAGTTTTGTAGGACACAGTTTCTGCAGAGTGGCAGGAGTTCATTAAAAATTTGCCTCCAAGTTGTGGGGGAGATTTTTGGTGCAGAGTAAACCCGCCTCTACTTCCTGTCATCCATCTGTTTACGTGCTCTCCCACTAGCTTAGAGCATGGATGTAGTCATCTACAAGTGGATGCATCAGGATGGTGTGGAGCAGAGAGCTTGGGACCTGCCAATTTTAGCTTCTACATCACAGCTTTTTGTCTGCTCCTAATTCACAGTTATTTAAATAAAAAGTACTCAGAAATGCGAATTTAAGCCTAATTTCTTAAAATATGTCATCAATCATGACAAAAAGGCTACATGAACATGTTAAAAACACCAAAACACAATTTTCATTGGAGTGGGTCTTGAAAGCTCTGTCAGCAAAGAACTATTTTAACTGATTTTAATCTATCTAAGAAGGCTGAATAGTTAAGTTATTTAGTCTGATGTCCAATCCTTCTGATGTCTTTACTTTGAACTGGTGAAACCATTTATTCTGAGAAAGATTACTTTTATTCAGCCATGAACTCTGCTTGTTTTAATATTTCCTGTAACTTTTAATTATTTTCTCAGACATGAACACGATGCATTTATGCTGACAAGACAGATCAAGTCTTTTTTTGTATGTCCTGACAAACAAAAATCTTCAACACATTTTTCTTATGGACATGTATGGTTGGAATCAAAAACTACACTGGAAGTTACAGATTTAGGGCATTTTCAAATAAAGAAGCTGACAGATTCAATGAAAAAAATCTGTTAAAACTCTAAAGGACAGCAAATAGAGAAAGTGAGCAAACAAAATGTGTGTAGTTAGGTGTATTATACCTACTTTAGTTGTCAGTTTTGTTTTGCAAGAATAGTTTTTAGCAAAAGCGTGCAGTGCTCCGTAACTGGTACCAGCTGAATAATTATTTGTATGTCCAAATTAAAATATTGAACCGAAAGTGAAACAACATGTCAGGTTCAAAGAACCATGTGGGATCAATTTAACCAAAAAGTGAATCACTTCTTCACAAAGGGAAGTGGTCTATTGATTTCCTGGAATTTAAAAATGTAATTTGCTCATTTTTTGTTTTCTTTGTTTCTTTTCTTTCCAGGCTCCGATTACTCTCCCCCTACGCTTCCTCGCCCTCCTCATCCGGCCCTGACAAACGAGCACAGTGGTGTCGGCAGCCATGGCGATCAAAGTGGAGGAGGGGGTGGGGCCAACCACGGAGTGGGTGTGGTTGGTCTTGCACCTGAGCACATCCCCACACCAGGGGCAGCCCTGAGCTGGCAGGCAGCCATCGACGCTGCGCGGCAAGCGAAGATGATGGGCAATGCCGCGTCAGGGGGAGGAACAGGACTTGGGTTGGGAGGGGGCGGGCCCATCTCTACGGCCAGTTCCACACAAAGGAAAAGACAACACTATAGCGCCAAACCCAAGAAACAGACCACAACGACAGCCACAAGACCGCCGCGGGCTCTGCTCTGTCTCACACTCAAGAACCCTATCCGCAGGGCCTGCATCAGCATCGTAGAGTGGAAGTATCCTTTTGAAAACAGAAACAGGGTTGTTTTTGTGTTTTATTTCTCTCACAAAACATTTAAAACAATTTCTTGGTTTGAGAATGACCAAGGGCGTATCATTTTTGATCAAAAGGCTTTAACGGAAATTTAAGGACACTAGAATGACCGCTGTAGCATCAGAGGAGCTGCTTGTTGTTCATTTTGATGCTTTTGAGCTGTCACAAAAAAAATAAATAGTGTTTTTTGGTAGTAAATGCTTTAAATGCAATTTTAAGGTACATTTTTTCACTAGAAATCAACTTAGGACATGGAAACTAGGTTTACACCGGGCATGTAATGCGTGCTCAAGAACGTGCTGAACAAGCATTCTTGAACATGCTTTTATCATGTGGTGTTCACACTGGGCTGTCGCTAACAGATACTGGTGCATGTACTCACAGTTGGAAGAGGCTTGGTGAGAAATGTGAAAGCAGGGGAAATCTCGCAAATTTAGCTCCAGGCTTTTTCTTTCACAGCTCTGTTCGAATAAACGAAAGACTTGGTGTCATATATATCCATCCGGGCACAAACTGCCATCTTTAATTTCTCCATTCTGGTCAATTTTCAACCCTTGGCACTAAAATGTTTGAGTTAGGGTTAGCTAACCCAATAGCTTTCAATGAACATTCAATAGCTGCAGGTTTAGTACGTAAAGCCAGAAAACAGGCTTAAAATCTTGCATAGTGACACGTGAACGTAAAAATTCCAGATGCGGAAGCTTGAAATTTGGGTTTACGTGTGTTTACATAGACTTTTTATTGGAAGTGGCCGCTTGAACACAATTTGAGCCGGCCGGTGTGAATGACCTTGAATGTACCTTGAAGGTAAATTCACACTGGGCATGTGTTGGACGTTCAAGAACATGCTATGTGAGGTTTTATTAACTCAACTGTGGGAGCGGCTTCCTTATTTGTTTTTGTACTGTTTACTAGTGCATATCCACCATCTACAATTGGGTAAAAGTTTGATGTAAAAAATCAAAGTGGTTGCAAGTCCTGCAATCTTGCACCAGGCTTTTTTATTTACAGCTCTATTCCGATATATGAAAGAATTAATAAAAGATAAAACCCATTTATTAATTTTTCCTTTGTGATCATGTTAGAACGGTTAGCACTTCCGTGTCTTGAAAATGAACGCTACCCACATGTCACTACCAAATCTGAATCCCTCATTGGTCAAAGTTTAACAGTCAAAAAGTTCAACTGGTTGAACTTCTGGCACTCGATCAATGAAAGCCCATTTTGTACATGGTGCCTGAGACCAGACTTAAAAACTTGCACAGCAACGTCTGTGTGCGGCCGGTGTGTATGTACCTTCATTGGAAGTGGTCGCTTGAATGCATGTTTCTAAGCTGGATGTGAATGTTGCATTAAACTTGTCGGCTGGGATAAGTTAAACTGTCTTTGATCACAGGGAACATTTCAGCTCTAATTTTCTCATGTAATATAAACATCAGTTTGGGACTTGTTTCACCTGTCCTCTGTCCTTCAGCTCCAGTAAGTGGAATTTCTCCTCCTCTTTTGGTCTTCTTAATCCTATTTCCACACTTTTTCCTAAATTGCAATATTTTTTTTTTCTGCTTTGTTTTCTCAAAGGAGGATTAGACTATTTGTATTCTTTTCTGGGCTCCTTCACGCTTTTGGCAAATATATGTCACCCCAGTGCTTTCTGATAACGCTTATACTGTATCTCTCCCGCAGGTCCATTCACACCTTTTTTGCTTCACCTAGGACTTGCACTAAAGTCAAAGTGTAATCCTTCTCTCTATTCATCTAAATGTCCTTCTTTTGACCTCTTTACCTTTCATTTTTGGCTTCAAAACAAGGGACTGGGCCTTCCATCAGAGTGACAAACAATAGAAGGAGTGAAGAGAGACAGAGGTAATCAGTGCCACAATCAAAGTAATCAATAAAAGGTGCAAATCGCCATTAGCATTGCCTCTGGAAGTGTACAGTCACACATCATCTGTACCAGACAGGAGGAGAGTAAGTGTCAGGGAAATGAGGAGGACAGGGATGTGGGCAGAACCTGGATGTCAACAGGATAGATAAAGCAACAAAGAGTCTGAGGGGGCATGCAGGTATGAAGGGGAGGGAGGGACGGGTAAACAAAAAAATTACTTGGCAAGTTGAGAGCAAGTGTACAGAGAGGGCAGGAAGTGATGGAGTGGCTGGGTCATATAAGCAAAATGTAGAGTTTGCATTTGCTTGATAGAATTTTAGTGTATTGCTTTCATGCAGGGTATTGCATTCAGCCATCTTGTTGCAGTTTTTTTAGAGTGTTATATATATCTATATACTAAACACACTTCACAAATTTCATTCCAAAAACTCAAGAGTTTCCAAAATAGAGCCAGCCAATCTTATGTACATCTTTGTTCCGATTTCTGTGGGGAGTCCTGCAGCCTCTGCTAACCTTATTAAGTGAACTGAGTGAACTTCAACATCACTTTGGCTTGGTTTGAAGAAATCTATTATTTAAAAGAAATTAATCTTCCTTAAAAATGCAGCATCCATTCATGAAGCCTTTTAATGTAATGAAATTCCTATTTTCCAGTCAAAAAACTGCTTTTCTGTTCATTTTAAATTGAAAAATTCCTAATTTTACTAATAAAGTTTCACCGTAGTTCTGTTTGTAACTATTTGAAAATAGTTTTTCATAACCAAACAGTTGTAACTTAAGCGTTGAATTTTGATAAATACATCTATATTTAACTGATTTGCATTTAATTCAATTTGTATGTGATTTGATAAGTTGGGAATCAAATTTATTTATTTCAGAGAACTTCTATTGGACCTAAATCATCCATCTCTTTGCAAGCCGACTTGTCAATATTAACTTTATAGCTCAGCTAAGTTCAGGGCTATGGAGATAAATTAGTATCAGTCCGATTTGTGCGTGCGTAATTTTGATTCGTGCATAACTTTAGATTTTTGCATGCGTAATCCTTGATTTGTGCGTAACTTTAGGTTTGTGCATGCATAATTCTTGATTTGTGCGTAACTTTGGATTTGTGCATGCGTAATTCTTGATTTGTAACTCATAAAAAACATTTTGTGCATGAGTTCAAAAATTACAAAATATAAAAAAATACAAAGTACAATTTACACATGCACAACTTCAAATTACGACAGCTTGAAACTAACTACACGCACAAATCTTTAAAAAATATGCATGAATCACTTGTTGCGCACACACAAAACCACATTTACACAAGAATCAGATTTGAGACTCTTTTCACGTCTCCCAGATTCGTGCGTAAGTGATGCGTTTAAATGCTACTAGAATGCTGGGTCATCAGAGTTTTCTGATCAGCCGCTCTGAACTTAGACGGTGAATAATATCTGGTGAAACTTGACATTTTCCAGCTTTCTAAAACAGATGTGCTGGCTAATTAATATAAAAAAAGTCTGAATATGGGTTTTTATTACACTTGTCCTTTAAAAATAAAAACATTTTCAAGAATTAAACAGTTCATCTCTGCAGCCCCGCCCCCAACAGCGCCTCAGACACGGGGCTCTCTCCCGAGCAGGTAACCCTCCCCGTGGGGAGACCTCCCCGCTCTGGTCCGGTCTCACGGCGGAGGTTCTCCGCAGCGAACGTGAACCCACAGGGCGGAGATGGTTGAATTGAATTGATGGTTGAATTAAACAGTTCATCTCTGCAGCCCCGACAGCGCCTCAGACACGGGCTCTCTCCCGACCGCTGGTCACCAGTCACGGGGATAGCAGGTGCCGCTGCCCGCTGGACCATTCTATAAAGTTGCAGATCAGAACGGGCCGGTGGGCTGATCAACCATCTCCGCTCTGTGGGTTCACGTTCGCCGCGGGGACGGTTACCTGCTCGGGAGAGAGCCCCGTGTCTGAGGCGCTGTCGGGAGTGGGGCTGCAGAGATGAACTGTTTAATTCTTGAAAATGTTTTTATTTTTAAAGGACAAGTGTAATAAAAACCTATAGTCAGACTTTTTTTTTATATTAATTAGCCAGCACATCTGTTTTAGAAAGCTGGAAAATGTCAAGTTTCACCAGATATTATTCACCGTCTAAGTTCAGAGCGGCTGATCAGAAAACTCTGATGACCCAGCATTCCAGTAGCATTTAAACGCATCACTTACACACGAATCTGGGAGACGTGAAAAGAGTCTCAAATCAGATTTGTGTGTAAATGTGGCTTTGTGTGTGCGTAACAAGTGATTCATGCATATTTTTTAAAGATTTGTGCGTGTAGTTAGTTTCAAGCTGTCGTAATTTGAAGTTGTGCATGTGTAAATTGTACTTTGTATTTTTTTATATTTTGTAATTTTTGAACTCATGCACAAAATGTTTTTTATGAGTTACAAATCAAGAATTACGCACGCACAAATCCAAAGTTACGCACAAATCAAGAATTATGCATGCACAAACCTAAAGTTACGCACAAATCAAGGATTACGCATGCAAAAATCTAAAGTTATGCACGAATCAAAATTACGCACGCACAAATCGGACTGATACTAATTTATCTCCATACAGGCCTGCCATGCAGAATGAGCAGAATCCAGTGCAGGTCCTTGGGCAAGACCCTTCAAGCTACTGCCGAACTATGTACCCACAATGGAACCTAAGGTCTCCTTGTGCTGGTCCTCAGTAAAAAATAGGGAGGTGTCAGGAAGGGCATCTGGTAAAAAAAAGTCCTTGCCAAACTATCTGCGTAAAGCAGTGAAACCTACTTCGCTGTGGCGACCCCTGAAAGGATAAGCCGAAATGTTAACAACAATGTTATGGAACACATAACATTAGCATATGACCTGGTTCGGAAAAGGTGACAGGTGAAATCATCTTCAAGGTTTAAGCAGATTTAGCATTATTTGTTTAGTTGCATGTAATACAGCTCCAAAAACCCTAGAACAGTTCTTCAACTGTGACAACTTTTTTTTTTTTGACAGATAACTACTTTGGCTTCTTCTTCCTCAATTTTGGAGACACTGCAAACAATGAAAATCTCAAGCAAGCTTACTAAAATCTAAATTTGGATCACACAAGTAAATTTTAGAAACCCTATATTGTGAAAAAACAAATAAATAAATAAAACTGCAGGCTGCAGTCACACAGAGTCCAACCCAACTTAAAGGCTTTTTGAGGGATCACTGGCCTGTGCTGTAACTGGTGTATTATGTGCAACAGGGTAAAACTCATGCCAGCATGATGACAGAAAAAGTTGTGGTTTTACGTTGATTGCAGTCTTATGTCTTTTTATTAGGATACCTACATTAAAATTCTTACCCTTCTAGAAACATTTTAGTCAGTGGGACAATTAACCGGCATTCATAGGATTACGTTTTTCAGTAAAACTCCCACTCCATTTAAAGTGGATGCAAACTTACCATGATAATGTAACATAGTGGATTGTTTTATTTACAATATCAATAATATTTCCTTGCTGTCAAAATAGCAAGTTATCTTAATCAATCTCCAAATGCAATTACATATTTTTTGTGAAGAATACTTGCAAACTTGTTAGATTTAGTTATTTAGGTTTAGTGTTGTTCTTTATTAAATTCATAGTGACACTCTTTTATTCTTTATGGACTTGTAATGGGCCAAAATTCTTTCCCTTTTTCCTCCTCGATAAGCAAGACAGGATCCCGTGTCTCTTTTTCTTGAGGCACAACAATCCAAAATCGTCTTTCTTCCCTCGGCTGTTACCATGACAACAGCTACTGCTCTCAACAGGTCCACCATGACTGTCTGAGCTCACACATATGCACAATTACACACTGCACATTAACACTCTGGAAGAAAACACACATATTTGGATGCAGATGAAAAACAGAAAAAAAAAAGAGAGACACAGCCATCACTCGTGCTATGTAATTATAGCATTTCAGCAACATGGTTGACATTGTGAGGTCAGAAGGAGGAACATGAAGGAATGAAGGATATATTTATGCCTACACCTACTTTCTCTATAAAAACACAATGGGCGGTTGTTTTTTTAAGCTGTTAGGTGACTTTTTTTTTTTTTAAGTTGTTAGCAGTGTGTTAGAAGCCCTTTTTAATACTTTCTTCTTCCAGCTTACTTTGACACATAAAGAAATGTGTTTAGTTAGGTGTAGAGATAACTGCACTTTAATATATCAGTATATCATTTATATACATGTATATATTTCGGTTTTTGACAGGATATGAGATTGCTTGTGTAATAGTTTTTCATTCAATGGCATTGGGTATTGATATTTCTGATGTAACATCAGTTCATGTTTAGATTTGTTTTTTTTTTAGCTGTCAGCAGCACATAAGAAAGTTCATGTATTAATACAAAGCTATAATCTGACCTCTAAGGTTCCCTAAAACTACAAATGAGGGGCCCACATTGAGTCAAAGGTTGTGTTTGAGTCCCATCACGCCTGAAGGGAATTTAATCAGACTGTGGAACAAAGGTCAGAGATTCATTTTGATGCATTTTTGCTCCCAGGCTGCATAAACTGAATGAACTTGTGGTTGACACTTCATAGGTCAGAGCTTTATCCAAACACAAACAATGTATTAAAAAGATTATTTTCCATGTTGCTCTTTCCCTGCCTGCTCTGCTATAGAGCAGGCAGCTTTGCTGCAGCTTCTTTGTTCTAGGGGAGCCGCATTTAGCAAAATCACTGTGATGAATGTCTCAACAGTTGGAAATGACTGCTGAAGTTTACTTCAAATTTGATGCAAAAAAAAAAAAATCCAATCACCTCCTTAAATCACTTAAAAACATTATTTTTTATATTATTAGCATGACATGTTTTGAGATCAGTTTAAACTCAAAATATCAAAAGTTCACGTTTTAATGTACAAATATCATTATTTTATTTCTTATTATTTTACCTAATTAATTTTTAGTCAGACTTATAAGAGTGCAGAAGGAAAGGATAACAACTAAAATACAGTTTTGTTTTTTGGCCAGTACACAGATTCCCAAATGCAATTTATAATACTATTAATAATAGACCCCCTCACTGTAGAAAACACTTGACTTTTTTGCTTTTATTCAAGCTCTGCAGACATTCTGTACACATTCACACACACTCATGTAAGTTGCTAGACTGCATATATTGTAAGTCAGAATCAGGATATAAAAGTGCAGCAAAATAAGGAGGAATTTAGGCAAAAAAAATTAGAAAATTAAGAGTAGAACAAAAAATAAGTGGAAGGAGGTGACAGTAGTGGCATTTTGTAAATGTGTTGAAGAAATCCAGACCTCCTCTATCTCCCCTTCACATTCTCTCTCGTTTTCGGCTTCCACTCCTCCGCTTGGTCCTTCTTTTCTCTCAGAAGGCCTAAAATAATGAGGTCAGTCCCCTCTCAAGGACCGTTCCAAATAAAACCCCTCTGTGTCTCTCTGCTCATTCCATCTTGCTCTCTCTTCCTCTGTCCAACATCTCATCTTCCACGCGACAGGCCCGCTCCTCGTCGCTCCCATATTAGGACATGTGCCGTCTGCAACCCCCCCCTCCCCGGCCCACACAAAGAGCTTTTTAATTTACTCAATGTGTCTTATTGTTGAGAAAGAACATAAATTAGGTCTTTTGATCTCTCTTAGTTGTGTATGTAGTTTGTCACGTGTTTACATACCTTTGCTTTTGTAAAGAGGAATTACACCATTGCATGTGCATTAAATTTGCATTCCCAATTAAAACTAATGCATGTAGTATTTCACATCACAGTCAGAAACTATAGTTGTGCCTGCTCGTTTGAACTCTCTATGCTCTTTATACTTTGATTTACAGTAAAAAGAAAAGGAAAATCAAAGCATGTGCTCTAAACAGCAATTATTTTCTTAAAATTATGAATACGTCACAACAATTAAAAAAGTATGAACAAAAAAAATTTAAAAAACATTATATTTTAGAAATCAAAACAAAATTCTAGTAACCAAAACACAATTGCAAAATACATAATAAAAAAGAAACAATTCAGAATACAAAAATAGTTTTCCAGAAAAATGAAATGTTATAAAATGAAGTCCAATGAGAAACCAGGAAAAGTAGGTAGCCTACTATGGGACATCGCTGATTGGATGATGATGTTTGTCCATCATTTCAACCGAAAGATATTTGGCATGAAACGATATTGGATATAGTTTGTACTAATCGTAAAACTCGATTCTAAAAATCTTACTAATCGCATACCAAAATCGCTTTTTGTATGCAGACATTGTTGAAGCATTTGAAAAAACTCAAACATTGAAAATCAGACGTCATCATCCAGTCAGTGATGACCCAAAGAACTTTAAGTCCCACTTCAACTTTTTTTTTTAATTGTAAAATCATTCCTCGTGGTCTTTTAATTATGATCATGTTGAGATTATTATGAGAGGTGCTACATCACAAAACTGCGGGGTTTCATCTGCTCCTGATCCAACAGGTTTTGAAAAAAGAAAAACTCAGAAACACAGTTTTATTCCTAAATTATTCTATATACGTCCTCCACATGTTAAAAACATCCAAAACACGATTTTCATTGGGGTGGGTCTTTAACTTTCCTGGTTTCTTATTTTGTTTCATTTTTAACATTTTATTTTGATTTTTGGAAATTACTTTTGTTTCCAAAATGTTCAATTTGTATTTATTTTCATTATTTTTGAATTATGTTTTGGTTTCTCAAATGTAATGTTTTTATTTATTATGCTTTTTTTTAATTGTTGTTATGATGTTCAAAATGTTTTGAGTGATTTGTTGGTTTGATTTACACTATAGGGGCACCACAGAACAGAACCTACGCATATGATGTGTTTCTTTTGCTGTCTTCACTTCCTTAACTCTTGTCTCAGACCATTTGAGATCATCATTCTGATGACCATCTTTGCTAACTGTGTGGCCTTAGCCGTCTACATCCCTTTTCCCGAGGATGACTCAAATGCCACCAACTCCAACCTGGTGAGTAATGCAATGAAATCACCTATTACAGTTACAGTAAAAGCTGCTTTAGCTGTTCTGACAATGTGGTTCTTGATACCCTATTTTTCCCCTGGTGAGTTCTGACTTTCATGTTGGAAAAGAAGGTGATTCATGAAGTCCTGCATGAGGAGTATTTTTTTTTTGTTTGTTTTAGCGTTTGTTACACGTGTTTTCCACACTGCCAGCTGCTTCCTCTCTTCATGGTCTGCTGCCATCTGTCTTTGAGAAACCCATGCAGATTAATGAAGTTAAAATCTAGGTGGGATGGTGTGAAAAGATGGTCTGAGAGGAGTGCAAGGCAAAGTGTACCAATGAAAAAACAAAAAAGATTTGAAAGGAGAAGGGAGCAACACACAGCAATACCTGCTTAGAAGTATTTTCCCTGTGAGATTTATGATTTTTGCTCATATTGATTTTAATGTTCTCACTGAAGGCTGAACTAAAGGCAATTTTTCTGGGTTTTGAGCAAAATCTTTGATGTATTTTAGATATAAAGGGTGCATGACTTTTTATAGTGACAGAAATTTTTATCTACGTACTATTTTTGGATGACTGATCTGCAATTCTCTAAATATTTAACTAAGCAGCTGGACATACAGTAAATTTCAGAAAGGACAAAAAAAGGCCTTAATAAAATGCTTAAAGTTGCTTATATTTACCTAAACGATTCATATATCTATTCAGCTGACAAGCTTTATGGTCTTTGCGTTCCTCACCTGTTAGAGAAGCTTTACATCTTACTTATGTACATACAGAATGGCTCAGAGTTTGGGTGGCTGACTATTTTTTTTTGGAATCTTAACACGAGGAGGGGCCCACATCGGAAAAAATGTGTTAATCAAACAACCCGTGCAAATTGGACACTGGGTTTGTGAGTCACATAATGGTGTTTAGAAATAAATTTAGTAAAGTGTGACACTGAACTGCAGATAAGGACGGTCATTTAATCCATCCCAGGTGGTCCAACTCATCCTGGCATCTATCTTTTCTTTAACAAACAGGTTTGTTTTTCAGCGGTAGCTTTTCCATCTCGCCTTTACATTACATCATCAAGTTGTCTATTGAAATCACTAGACCTGGCTAAAGGCACATTCCCCTCTGATATTCTATAAATTCAAATTCACATTTTTGTATCAACCCTGCCAGAAAACTCCACTCACAATTTGTTGTTGCAAGTAGTCTTCATTTTAAATCGGAAAAACTGTTGTTTTGGTGTAATAAAAGTCAAATGAGGTGGTGGCGGTCATTTAAAAGAACTACTGTTGTGGTGTACAGGTAGAGCGGTCGTCATTTGATTGGATGTTTCGCAGTGAATATAGGTTGGCGCCAGGCCTATGTTGATGTCACACTGAACTTTATTTGTGTGTCAAATTCGCATCAGATGCCTCTCTTTTGCAGCCCATTCCCTGCTCAAAAGTTGTCCAAACATGTTTTCATAAATGTAGCTTTTAGCATTGTTGCTACAAAGAAGCATTGACTGTATGTCTATACATCTCATTTACAATGCATGGAAGACATGAATGATGTCTAGAAATGTTTTGGGGGGGTTGAAGAGCTCCAGAAAAGCATCTGCAATCACATCTCTATGTCGGTGTTCATGAGATCATTCAGAGACTCTTACAGTGAAGTAAGCTTCACCATCTACTGCAGAAGCTGAGTCTGAATGACGACCGCTTTCAGCAGTACTTCCATCTCTCAGTGTCCCATTTTGAGGACTCGCTGTCTTACAGCTGTCTAAGGAGGGAAAAAATAAAGTTATAGAACCTTTTCATTTTTGTCTCGATTGCAAATAAGAAATATACCATAAAGTTTAGGAGGAGAACGATCAGATTCTCCTCTGTGTTGGCTCTGGACTTACATCATCAGCAAGTCCCGGGCCATAGCTGACTTCCTGATTGGCTGATGCGGCGCACCGTATTTGCCAAAGTTCAGATATTTGAACTCTCAATAAGCCGTGGCCCCAAATTTCATCTCAACGCCTGAAACACGCAGCTGCTAAACCACTGCATTGTGACCAATGCTCAAATCGCGCTGCAGGACCTCAGCTTCTGTTTGTACATTAACTCAACATTGAGACTAGATGCCACATGAATCATGTTTGTGAACACAACGTTAGGTAGCGTTAGATGGTAGATCTGCCATCAGTGTGTGAGTGAATCAATTGGACCATGACTGTAAAGCGGTTTGTGCCTTCTTGGAAGTTAGTAAAGTGCTATAAAGTACACTCCATTACCATTTACTTGTGAGTAGTCAGAAGATCTTTAGCGAGAAGTGCATTTATCATCCTATTGTTAAGCCTTTCGTAGTAAACTATATGATGTATATTAGAAAATATATGATCTTTGGCACGCTAAAGAACGAATTGTTTATGAAATAGAAGTTTTTTTTGTGAGCTCTTTTCCTATCCGGAAGTAAGAAGGCTCGATTTCGTAGCCACTGCCTTTCGCACCTTGTGGTTGCTGTCCATTTCATGATATCATCTTAGAGCCAGCCTCGACAATGTGTCTGCGTTTTGTGCACGAAAACAAACAACATCCAAACTCTTGCAAAGTATTTTGTGCATTAAAATGGATGTGTTTTGCCGATCATCACTAGCTCCGCAGAGAAAAGTGGGTGTGTGTTTCAGCCAGCCTGGAGGCGGTGCTGGCAGAACAGACTCTTCTTGGAAGGGAATGTCCTCACTTTTTTACTTTACAATGTGAGGACTGACTCATTTGCATTGATTGGGAGGAGCTGGTCCTCAGAGAACAAGGTTTTAGAGGAATGCTCAGAGACGTATGAATGGATGAAAATACAGCTTTGAAATATTGAGGATTTAACAATATCATACACTTAAAAGCTCTAAAAAGTTGGTTTTTGTATGATATAGGCCTTTTAATGATTATGTGTTAATGGCTTCAGCATTCTCGCTCATAAGTTTCAATATGTAAAATAGTTTGCCTTTTTTCCTGTTTTGAAGCTGTTTATCCTCCAGCTATCTGAGCTATCATGAAAACATACTGATAGGAAAATGTTCGGTCAAGTCTTAAAATATAAAAATGTATAACCTTTGATAATTTTAGGAACACAGTCAGCATAGGATGTTTTTTTATTTTTCAAATTTGCCAAGTTTATAATTTCGTCAATTTCTTACTTGTCAAGTACACTGCGTTCAGCTCCATTTCCTGTTCCAGTTTGGGCTGTATGCTCAGAACATTTTAATGTCATGAGAGCAATAAAAAAAAAGTAGACTATTTGAACAACGAACAACAAAAAGTTGTAAAAAAGCCAGAAATGTAAAGTGACAAACCAAGAGGGGCAGTCACATCAGCTGTGGTCATGGAGTGACCCGACAAGTGTTAACCTGTATAGTTGCACTTCAGTGAAGACAAATGTACTCTATGCAGCAGTGTGCACCGAAATGAAACATAACAAAAAATGACATCACTAACCAGCAGTGACAAACGCCACCCTGATGTGTTTGCCTGTATTGACTGCTTTTATTTTGAAGGGGGTTGTTGTTGTTTGTAACATACAACTTAAGTTATGCTACAAAAATTGAAAACAGCATTTGAAGTTCTGGCACTGATATGTAAAACAAAATCCCTCTACACATTCAATTAAGTATTGTAGTAAACTTTGTTGGTATAGTCTTGGACACAAACTTTAGGCTACTTTTTTCATATTTCTTTGTGGTTTTATGCAGCTAATCTTCATGCAAAAAACAAAACCGTTTTTCAGATTTTGATGAGGAACTCTTTTAGTTGTCCATCAGCCTTTTAGAGGATTCTTGACCAACCCTTCACATTCACTGTGCTGAATCAGCTGAAACAGTAACATATTTAAAGACAGTCTACACACTGTGTCAGTTAGATATTATTTCTTTTGCATAATTTTTGCTGAGTAGTGTCTCATTTATCTAAACAGTTACTACAATGATGAAACACATCTGTCTCTGTAAAAAACAAAAAAATCTTACATGCAATAATCCTGTAGCAGTGACTTTTGGTATCAGCTGATCTGAACATGCACTAAAGATACTGAGCCCCAATTATGTTTTCATTGCAAATGCTGTTAAACCCATCCATGAAATGTTGAAAGATTAATCTTCCCGAAATTGATTCACCTGGATAAGCTGGATATCAGACTCAAATGCAAGTTTTCTTACCCTGCGCGGGTGTGTGTCAGCTTCCAAATGAGTATCAGTGTATCAGTGGTTTTATGGGAGACACTAATCCCTCGAAGAACATGCAACATCTGCCACTCTGTTTCTGACTTTTTCTTTCCTTCTATCCAGGGATTATTTTGACACTGCACGTTATTCTTAAGAGCTCATGTTTTATATTGTAAAGCCATTCACACAATAACTTTTTCATTCATGCTGTTCTTCTAGAGGCTTTACTGTCAGTTGCCCCTACTATGGACATAATTCAAGTGCAGCAGTAAAAACAGAGACGTTACCATTTTTCATGTGTTTAAGAAATTGTAGTAAATGAAAAAAATGGGTTTATAAGAAGGTATACATTCAAATGTTAGTAAGCTTTTTTATTAGCTCTCAAAAGTGCACGTTCTTGTTTTTTGAAGTTGTGATTAGAGCATAAGTGTTGCACTTTTTATTACAAAAATATGTAAATTTTACACATTTAAAAGTCTAAGTTTGAAACGATAACGTAACTTTTCAATGCACAGGTGTTAAAACTTCATGACAAGAAAAACCAATACAAAAGTCAAAAACATGGACAAATAAATAATATAAACAATTAAGAAAACCATTTAGAACACATTTATCAAGATCATTTTTTTCTGTTTTAAATAGGCCCAACACTGGTTTTCAACACAGGAAAAGCCTTTATCCCAAAATCTGTACATGCCCTGATAATGGTTAAGAGGAATGAAGTCTAAAAACAATGTTGATTAACTTCTGCTCAACCCTGAGTAATGAGTTTCCTCAGATAATGTGGAAGCAGGCCAAAAATAACTTTGTTAGAAAATATATCAAGCCTAAAATGGACAATGACTTTAAAGAACTCTTGCAGTCAGATATTTATAATATCCGCCCTTTTAAAACTACCAGGACTTAGTTTTAGATTAAAATGCTTAAGAGAAACTAAACTACATCAGTGAATAAGAGCCCAGTACTGATTTCTGGGGGATTCTCGAGTTCACGTTAATAAAATAAAAGTGATTTCTTTCATAAATCATGGTGTGAAAATCCTTCGTCAAAATCTGCACTGTTTCCATGTTTTCAGTGATGCCACAAAATGCACATTATAAAGAGAAAAGCATTTCTGTAAACTGTTTCAACAAGATGGACATAGTGTTGCAGCTATTTTGCAGGAAAATGCCACATTTAAAAACAATGTGCTCATCTCTCATTGTCCTCGTTGCATCTTTAACATTGTGTTCAGATGTTTTTTTGCAAGGCAGTTGTTCAGAAAATGACTTTCACCCCCCTACCCCATCCTTGCAATTTCTTAATTTGCAGGAGTATCTACTGCGATTGTCATTGTATCTCAGTCATTGATCACATGATGAGTTTGTGTTAAAGGACAGACTAACTGTCCAGATAAGTGGACAGGACCAGTGAAATAACTAGTCTTGTCACATAATGTTTTAATCCTTTAAACTAGGGCGGCCATTCTTTTGTTTAAACGGTTTGGCCAAAGATTGTGTTTTTATTTCACATAAGTTATTAAATCATTGAAAAACCTAATATCTCTTACTCTGTGGTAACTATGACTGAACTTTAATAACTAATATATGACACACCTTTTTAGAATTGTTCAAATCCCTCTTATGTAATCCCAAAGATTTGCTTTTTGTACTAGATTGCTATTTCTGTCTGCATCCCATAATGTGCTGCTTTGTTTCCTTGACGACATGCCCAATAATAGTAGCGAGGTTGTCATGGATATGGTAACCGTAGTGATGCTCCTCATCTGTCCTTGGTTATGAAGGAAACTAGGATACAAAATCTAAAGTGTGAGAAAGTCTTCTTTTTTTGTTTTGGCTTAAATAGTTAGAGATATTTGCTGTAAACTTCAGTTTTTTCCACAACTCCTTCATCTTAAGTGTTGATCACCTCATATTTTCAAAATCAATATTGAATTGATTAAAAAATCATAGCATGACAAAACAATTAGTTAATCAATACTCAGATTAAGGTCTAAATGATGCGACACACCAATGTGAATTTTCAGATGATAAAACTGAAATCAAGCACTTTTACTTGAAATATTTGTATACAGTGCATTACATTTTTTAATTTCATTTATGTTGCTAGTCGCTCTTAGTCACTACTGCACTGTTGTTTGTGTGTGTGAATGTGTGCCAGGAAGAGGCGCAGTGATCAATGAATTAGCTGTTGACTCTTTAGAGGGCGTGTGAAACAAGCACCTATCTACAGATTAAAACCCGCTTAAAGGTTAATGGACCCATCCACAACACATAATCACACCATCTGTGCCTCATTGTTACTTTCTTTTTTTTACATGCTCGTTATTGATTGTCAGTTAAGAGGTTTAAAATATCCTTTGTGGGGTTTCCTCAGGGGCAGCTTCTTCTAACTGTGAATTTGACTCCATCTCAGTTTAGAAAGCGCTCCCAACGCTTGTTCAGCTAAAAACAGTGACCTGCTTTGTCTCATTCCCTTGTAGCGTACTCACGTCTAGCTGTGGTGGGTTTACTCCTGGAGTGCATCTTTTTGTATTTATTTTGAAAATATTGCTGTGAAACAGAGAGTTGGCTCTCATATATTGCATGAGGGGTGGGTGGCAATTTATGTTACTTACAATATGCTAAAAGAAGAGCAGATTGTCTGCCCCTGTACTTCAGTACATTTAACTGAGACCCATTTAAAATCAGATGACTCCTCCAGGTTTTTTTATGTAATCTATATATGATAAGGAGATTAGATCCGTAGAAAAAATTCCCTTCAGTTAAAAAAAATATTTATTTAAAATCTAACCTAATTGCTTTATAAACTTTTACAAAACCAACTTTTATTTATTCATTTTTTTTAATTAAATTTTTTATTTTTCCCTTGGGTGAAGCGTATCAAATTTCATCACACTGATGAAATTATGTGAGTTTACTCCTTTTGGGAAAATTCAATTTACCGTATCAGTCTTTGAAAATTATCTGGAATGTTCTGGTGTCTCGTGCGTCTCTTTTCCAACCTCTGTCATTTCTGCGACAGGAGATCAAGTTAACATGCTGTTCCTGTGGGTAATGCCCTGCTGCTTGCTAGGAATGTCTATTTATGGATAAGGAGGCATGATCTGTATGAACGCTTATCTAAACAGCTATGGTATACGGTTTCTCATGGTGATGTCTGCATCTAAGTGGTCCCATGCCATTTATGCAGAGAAGATCACAAATGTGTAGGCGTGGTTTTTCTGTGGAATATGAGGATATTTGATCAGCTACATCTGAGTTCAATACAATTACATGTGCACAAATGGTTCATTGTTATAAGGTCTGCACCACAAAATTAACACACAGAGCTCAAGTAGTAAAAGCACACCACTTTGTTGCCTGTCTTAATCTTGTCTCTCAATAAATTATTTCACATAAATAAGTTTGTGTTTATAAAAGATATGTTCCTTTTTTATTTACTAAAACGTTTCTAAAACTTAACTTACATCAAGTGACTATGCAGTTGACAATGCCATCTTCAAGAACAAATAATCAATTTTAGGCCAAAATTTTGCATTAAAATAGCAGACATTTTAGTGCAATATGGGAAAACAAAAGAAATTTCAACCAAAAAAAATAGAGTGCCTCGAGTTATACGTTTATTTTTGTCTTATCAACATTGCATTTATAGTTTGTATTGTGCAATGTCTATTTCTTGTTATGCTGCTGTAATGACCTAATTTCCCACTGAGGATCAATAAAGGCTTATCTTTTTTCTAAATAGGATCAGTTTTTGCATTTGTATTCTGCAGCACAAGCCAAGAAACTGAAAGTTTAAATGCTAAAGTAATTTGAAATGTTGCAATTTCTCAAAAAAAAAAAATAGATGTTTGACTAATGAAAAGACCAACTATGGCATTTCACATTCTTTTTAAACCTTTGTTGCTTTATCTATGAAAATTGACAAAGTATAATTTCTGCAACTCAAGGAAAGTTCTGTCTTTAGCACATGTAATGCTGCTTCAACTGTGACTGTATTTGTAGGATGTCAAGATTGTTGAAGACCATTGCTATCAATTATTTCTTAACAACATTTTCTTGATCACTGATAATTCCACAGATTTTTATGACCATGATGCATATTTCCACCAAGCGTCTGCCTTCTCAGTCGATTATGAATATTACAAAGTCAGCATATTTCTGGATGAGCTTACACCCTTTTAGCTGAAGTTTATGAGACGGTGTGGAAATTAACTGTGTTTAGTAAAGATTTTACATCTGACTTCTGCCTTAGTCAGAACTGCCCTTACAGGTGGATATGGGCTGTTTGTGGGTGAAAAATGGGTAAACCTGTGTAGGACATGCAGGTGGCCCACATGAAATGTTAAGGTCCCAGACCATTCGGTGAGCTCGTAGAGCAGAAATGTTCATGTACATTTTTTTCTATTTCCAAACCCTGCATACTGCACAAGTGGCCTGGTAGTGCAGTTTAAGTGATGAGTGTTTGCTCCTTGTGCATCCTTGCATGCAGCCTGACTGTTTGAAATTAGGAAATTAGAGAGAGCGTAGTTTGTGTGGGGATTCTACTTACAATTACATATCACCTGCATATTTTGTGCAAGGATCATTTGTGCAGGGTCAGTAAGGGGCCAGTAAACACACGTGCTAACTACTCGAGTGCAGTGGAAAGGTCGTGTCACACTACTGTTACGTATATTTTGGGCATATTGCACGGATGAAAATTGGTCACATGTGAATGTACTTGGAAAAAGTAAGAAAGGTTGTGGTCTTTTACGTGAAATTCTTACAGATGTATCACACAAATAAATCATATTAAAACCACAAAAGAAGTATGAACAAACCACCCAAAGAGCATATAAACCTGTCATTCTTTGATTTTCTCCACATTCAGAGGACTGGGCAGAAATCACACCGCGTCAGCACCATGGTCAGCACCCGCTTTTCTTTTTTTTTTTTTTTTAACAAACAGTTGGATTCCCCTGGTTGAGCCAGTCGGGAGGTTCGACAGACACAACGCAAGAAACACTTATGAATTACGCATAACACACATGTATCAGGAAAGACCGAAATTACTTGCGTGGACATCGCACAGATTGTACATGGCAGCAGTGTAAAACAGCCTTGAAGCTATGTTCACACCATCCTTGGCAATGGGTGTTAAAGTGACCACTTTCAATGAAAAGTCTTTGTAAGAATGTGTATATCCGTGTACCAGGCTTCTGCGTTCCAAACTGGCACCAAGTATTGCAGATATCGGAAAGGAGCTGTAACAGAAAAAGACTGAAGCAAGATTTACAAGATTTGCACTGCTTCACCCCCCCAAGACTCTTCTAACTTTAGGTGGCAGATGTGCTAGTATTGAGTAGTGGCGGTCCAGTTTGAACACCATACACGCAACACACGTTTAAAAACGCGTGTCACATGCCCACTGTGAAAGTAGCATGAGGGCACCACATGTCAACATCACCCGTTAACACTTTTACCGCATGCATGCCAATCCTATGTTCTATTTTCATGATATCCCTTAAGGTGGCTGCACGAGCCACTAGGTAGTTGCAAAACACATGCGCACTCACCACTAAGATGTGGCTGCACCTATCTACGACCCTCCACAGACAACCCAAAAACCCACAGCACCCATACTGGTCAACCCCTGTACGGGTGCATGCGACTGAGGCCTACTGACATATTGAAGTTTCTTGGTTTATTCTTTTGTTGTTGAGATCTCACAGTCAACTTTGACTGTTTTTCCTGTGTTGAAGGAAATACACTTGAGCACTTTAGTGAATTTGTGGAAACTTTTTCTATATTAATGAGTAGTCTGTTCAATCATCTTGACCAAAGCAGATGTAGATGTAAGCTCATTTAGCTGAGGTTTGACACAAAAATGAAGGAATGAACAGAAAATTCTTTACATAATTTTGTTTTTGCTGCATAAACCTGTAACTACAAGCTCCGAACTTCACATCAAATTTCTGAAAATTTTTAAAGAAATTATGCCAAATATTTCTAACATACAAAACTCTCTTTGGTTTCCTACAGAAGGGTCAGTTAAGTGCTAGTGCATTGATGCATGTTTCTTTTCTCTGACTTGCACTGCTTCTGCTGGGGAGAATTACGGGTCACAGTGATGTGGTTTTACTGACATTTAACCATCTGGTCGAGGTTTGGGCAGCGTCTTGTTCTCCCTCTTGCTGTCTCTCTGCTCTTAAAGATGCATACAGAGAATGGGCTGGTTAAGGCAGATTCATACACGTGGGATGAAACACTTGAATGGAAAACCAGCATGATGTAGAACACCGCTGTGTGAGGAGGTTTACGTTTGTGTCTACGTGTTTGAGACTTGTGGGGTTTCTTGCTAAATGACAGATTTAGAACCAAAGATATAGGTCATTCCTTTTTCCTCCATGATGGCGACATGTAAGTGACTATTTCAAAGTGTATTCATGGTATTTACTTCGATGTCTGAAACAAGCGCTTTTATGCTCAATATGTTCACTTGGACTCTTTTGTGATTCAGTCAAATGTATTTGCCTTTAGAAATGTTGTGCATCAAAGTCAAAGATCCAGAAGTTCTTAATTAAGATATGAACTTTAAATTAATACATTTGTTGTTTGATACACTGTGATTCACTTCTCATTCTTCATTCTTCTCATTCTTGTGAAATCCACAAGATTTATGGGGTAGATGCTGATTTTCTGAGCTCACTGAAGTAGTTGCTGTACATCCTCATATACAGCAATGGTCAGTTTTCCTTTTAGTTGTTTTTTTTTCACAGTTTTTATCTGGTGTACTTTGGTCTGTTACCTTTTCTTTAATGATGCATGTTTTTGTGGGCTTGTTTTCCACACGCAGCACAATTTCACTCAAAGGCTACTACTTCTGCCTGAACCCATTTCTCTCTTAAAAACTTCTGCGGTTTCTAGTTTTTGCACTTGTAAGAATGAATGTTACATCAATTAAACCATTGAATCATAAATGTGGATGTTCCACTTTTTTATCAGTTTGCTACAGGGATTATGGGGGGAACTGTGGACAAATGTCATGATGCGACTGACTTTAAAGTCCCACTCCAATCATTTTTTTTTTAGCTGTTCCGTGATTATACAGTTTTTAGGCAAAGTCAAAAACCTGTGTCGTTTTCTAGGACATAGTTTCTTTAGTGCAGCAGGAGTTCATCAGAAACTTGCCTCTGAGTCTCTCTGTACTCTGAGTCTGAGCCTCCGCTGATATCCCATCATCCCTTTGTTTACACTCCTCTGCTAGCTTTTAGCCCCTTACAACCACAAGCTAACAATATCGGTGCAATAAAACTGCAAGGAATTTTGGAGCTATCCAGTTGTACAGTTTTGAGCCAGATATCATCTCAGGCGAGGAAAATTAAGACGTTAATGGATCAATTTGTCTGCAAGTGGTGCTTCAGATTGGAGTGGAGAAGGGGGACTTTGGCCTGCCCACTGCAGTTGCTGCGTCACAAAAGAGAACTTTTTCAAATGGCATTTTTTTCCATCTTCTCCAGAGTCATCCTGATTTGGAGAAAAAAAATACTCCAAAAAACTGTTTTAATCTTAATTTTTTTTTTAAAAAATGATCAAGCTCAATGAGTAAAGCTTTTGAACCATTAGGATATACTTTTTTGCCCAATAATATCTAGTGAAATGTTTTGCAGCCAAAATAAAGTTTCTCACTGTTGAGCTTGCTAAGTATGGTTTTTTCACATTGTCAATTGTTGTTTTGTATCCCTAGATCTAGACTTTGAACACCTAGAGTTTAAGAATTGAGAGATGCTGTGTCTGGATTCCTAGTCTTCCCATCACACTTACTTTTTCCATGACTGCTTTGTAGGATGACTATCAGGTGTCTTTATGTGTGCACATGTCTGTGAGAGGAAGTAAATGTGTGTGACAACGACCTCCCTTTACTGCACCCCCTGCACCCTCCCGCTCCTGGGATGTGACCCAGTTTCCCATGATCCAGTGCGGCTGCTTCTGCTACGTTGTTGCCGTAGCAATATTGCAAGGTCTTGTAATGCCGACTGTGACTGCACCATGAATAATGGATGGAGAGTGACAGAGTATTAAACAGAGAAGGGAAGACTGAGGGAACAGCATAAGTGGGGAGACAGATGAAGGGAAAGAAAAGGGATAATAAGGAAAGACAGCAAGCTGGGGTGTTAGAAGATGAGAGGGAAGCAGTGATGAGTATGGGATTTGGATCACAGGTATTATCAGAGTAAAAAAGAAGAGAAGTATTGGAATAAATAGAAACAAAGAATAAAAACAAGGAAAAAGGTGGCTGGAATGACAAAGAAAGAAAGAAAATAAAAACTAAAAGTCAGTTTCCCTTGACTTGTATTAGATTTTATTAGCTGGAACCTATTGTTATGATAGTAAAACAGATCTAAGTAATGCAAAAGCACAAAGTCCCAAAAGACAGTAAATTAAAGAAACATTAAAATGTAAAAAATATGATAGATATCACTGAAAAACATTTAAACACCAGCAGGTAGAATTGAATTTGTTTTTCTTTGAGGCCCCCCTGCATGAGCCCTGCAGTCCTAAATGAGGCTGCTAATGAGACTCTAGCCAGCAAAGGTCAGCCAGGTTAACGCTTGATAATTACTTAGTTGGGGTACAGGGAAAATCTCAATATGACTTAAAGTCATTTTGCAGCACAGAAAATTCCTGAAAAGCTTTTTGTATGATTAGGATAAAACATTTCGACAATTATTTATTCATTTGCCTTTTTTTTATATTCAAGTGGATTGTCTCAGATTGAGGTTTCCTTTGCGTCCAGAGTTTTGACTGCTGCAGAGTTGTATTTATGTGGAATTATTGGTTTTTGTGTAAAAAAAAACTTTCCCATAAATTGGCATTGCAGAGTCATTATATTTATGTCTTGAATTGTAAACCGTCATTTTCACGTTGTTGGTTTAGAGTGCACACATGTTCATGTGGCAGATCTGACATCCTTTCATTACCCTGTGTCCTCTCAGGCCATGCTGACAAAATCGCACAATCGAGGAGATATTTTAAATGCAAGCACACAAAAACACACTGCAAAAATGTACTTTCCTTCTCTGGAGTATCAACAAGGGCATGTATAGGTGCTCGCTTATTGCCTTTCTGGCTGAGGTGTCAGTGTCTGGGCTTGCACATGTGGTAAAAAGCCTCTTTATTAGGTGCTGTTGCAAATGCTGAAAATAAAGCCATCTTGTGTTGTGTAAAGCTTTAATTCTCCCACGCTGCCTTTAACCTCTTAAGACCTGGCGTTCACATGTGTGTTCATTGTATTTTGTATTTTATTAGCACAGTAATTAATTCTGTGTATACCTGTGTAGCGGGTTAGCTCAAATATTAGCTTGAATCTGAAGAGGTTAATTCAGGCTGGGACATGGTATCAGTATGTATACATTTGCACGATAAAACACATTTACAAACAAAGGTGGCTGACAAATGCAACCGTATCTAACCATTCTTGTTGCTGATTAGATAGCAGAGAACTTTAAATATGTCAGACCTCCTATTTGCATCTAATAAACACACAATAAATTTAATTCAATTCAATTTTATTTATATAGCCCAATATCACAGCTATAGCTGTCTCATTGGACTTGCATCGGTATTTGCAAAGAACAAAAAGTCAAACATAAAAATGTATACAAAAGCTGGTTGTTAAACAGACTAAGCTAAACAAACATCTCTGCCCTTACACCCTCCATCTCGGTGAGGAAAAACTCTTAAAAAGTCCCTTTGTACCTCTTTTTAATTCACCTAAAAATTAAAATTAAAGCATAAATGAAAGGTAAAAACAAAAAGTTAGTTCCACTTTTTGTCATATTAACTCCAAATTATGGAAGTCCTTGTCTTTGCCGTGGTCCTTGTGCTCTCAGACCTCGTTTTTGTCACTTCTGGCTTGCCACACCACTTTTACTCATCAGTATGATTGATTTCATCTGGTCTGAGCTACCTATTCTCTGCCCTACTTTGTTTTCCTGCCAGTTCACTGGTGCTCAGAACATTCCAGAAATCATTCCACGTTTTTGTCTTTCAACTTCCTGACCAAATTATGTCCATGGAAATCCATTCAAGCCAAACCCATGACCTAGTCACACAACTTAACCAGCTGTTGTGTCAGTAAAGCCTTGGTCGCATGCACCTTAAGGGACAAATGGAACATATGACTGTTGTGTGTGTGGTAAGCGTATTGTGAAGTATTTGTAGGCACAGTGTAGGTTACATGCACCTATAACGTACGCCACACTCCAGTCATTAATTAGGTTTGGGTATTGGGCCCGCACAGGATGCACGCACAGGATGTGCAAGTGATGTGTAAGTGGCCATTGGAAGGTCATCGGATGCCCACACAAACTGCACTCTGATTAGAGATCATACTTATCACTTTATTAGCATGAATGTGCTCCTTACGCAGTGTGAATGGTTTAGGGGGTTGAAATAATGAAAAATCTTGGCAACATGCCTGTGTCTCTTTCCTCTCACTTACCCTTGTGTGTCATACAAGTGTTCGGTACGACCTGTCGCTTGCAGCATGCCCATAGAAAAAAGTGCATGAAGATTTTGATCTACAGGCTCATGGAGTTGTCTACGGCCTTGGAATTTTGTGCGGCCCACCTGGGTTTGTCCATCTTTCGCCTGTAGAATGCCAATATCCACATGCAGTTGTGACTGAGGCTTAACTCACTTGTAAGGTCATTTTAAGATAAGCACAATGGAACAAACAGAATAAAAATGTAAGAAAAATGAACATTGATAAAAACCAATCTTAAGAACAACACCAAAAACAAAAACTTGTGCAAAAGTCTAGTTTTGACTAGTCTAAAATTATTTCTCAAAGGAAAGCTGCAAGGCAGCATACCTATGTTTTTAATAACACCTCGGCTATTCTTTTTTTCCACACAAATAACTCAAAAAGCCAATGGTTTTACATGTTAGCTGTTACCTTGTCTGCCTGACAGGGGCTTTAATGCATGAAGATTTTGACAAATGAATAAAAGAACAAGGCAGAAAACCATTATATGGGTCATGCTGAGGAGGTTTAACTGAGCAGACCCATTATCCTATTGATATGGGGCACCGAAGTGTTTCGATGTGTGCCCTATTTTATAAAGTTAAAGATCTCACAATATGTTGGAACACTGACTAAACAAAAACCATAGGTAAATGCATCTGACCATCTGAGAGATGGAGGAGCCAGATTGTCATGTGATTAATTCTGATCATTAGCTGATAGATCAGTGGGTTTACTTAGAGGATGCGTTCCAGGATCATGCAGTGTATAGTTATATGTACCGTCCCTTTTTTAATGAGCTGCCGCTTCTTGATCTTCAAGCGGAGTCTGTGTGGTGCTTTAATGGTAAATTCTATTTTTCTTCTCTGCACTTTTAAAAGAAAAAAAAGTTTTTTCACCGCAATAATGATTTATCATTGAGACTTGAGACAAACTTTGAGGTTACCAGGCAACCCGACCTTCACAGACACCCATATATGGACTTTTCCTCTGCTGTACACTTCCTGTCAGAGGACTCTGTTTTTTTTTCCTCCTCTGAATGTCTTTATCTTTTGATTCTCTCTTTCTAGTTCTCTGAAATCTGGTACGAAAGTACATTTTAGTTGTGATAACAGAAAGCAGTATTGCGCTGTACATGTTGATGTTGCGACCACCTAAAATAAAAAGAAAAGTTCGTATTTCGCTTTATGATATAATTTATCTACATGCATGAATATTTTTTGGATCTTCTTAAATGACCTTGATGCTTTGAAATGGGAAGTGGTAGAAATAAAATACCTTTTTTCTTCTCAATGCTTATTTTGCAATCGTGATAATATTTTGCTTCACAACTTTTGTTGAAAATATTATGCCGAATACACTCACCGGCCACTTTATTAGACACACCAATCCAACTGCTCATTAACGCAAATTTCTAATCAGTCAATCACATGGCAGCAGCTCATTGGCTTTGTAGACATCACACAAAGGTGACTGAAGTGACTTTAAACGCAGCTTGGTTGTTAGTGCCAGACGGGCTGGAGTATTTCAGAAACTGCCGATCTACTGGGATTTTTACCCACAACCATCTCTAGGGTTTACAGAGAATGGTCAAAAAAAAAAAATATCCAGCAAGCAGCAGTTCTTTAGGCAGAAATGCCAGAGGTCAAAGGATAATGTCCAGACTGGTTCTAGCTGCTAGAACAGTAGCTCAAAGGGTGCTGTGTCACCTTTTTGTTTCTCCATGGTTTTCATTGTGTTTCAGTTTCCTTATAAAATGCTTTAGTTTCTGTCACCAAGCCCAGTCTCCTGTATTTTGGGTCCTACACCACCAGTTCTTGACAAATAACCACTGGTTACAACCGAGGTCTGCAGAAGAGCATGTCTGAACACACAACACATCCAACCTTTGTGCAGATAGCCTACAGCAGCAGAAAAACACACCGGGTGCCACTCCTGTCAGCTGAGAACTGCAAACTGAGGCTGCAATTCACACAGACTCACCAAAGTTGGACATTCTGTACATTAAAAATGTGTCTTTGCTTGAAAAACCTAGTACTTCATCAAAGTTTGAATCTTCTCTTTGGCTTTTGCTTTGCAGTCATGTAAAGCAACCAACCCTTTTTGGGTCAATACAGTGTTACAACTGATAATTGTGCAGCTCGAAAGGGAAAGGCTTTTCCCAATAATTACAGAGCCAAAGGGTAAAAGGGTAATATGAACTTGAAAGCATGCTCCTTCTCGTCGCTCTCCCCCTGCTTCTGTCTTCTCCTCTCGTTGCTTCTTATCTCTTTCATTCTTTCCTCGTCTGCTCCCTGATCTAATTAAAATGCCATCTTCAATTCACTGGTGAGCTCCCTCCCTTCTTCTCTCTGTGCTCTGCTGCTGTGTAAACATGCTGTGTCACATTAAAAGTCTGAATTCGCTGTGTCATGATTTGGAAGCTTAATGGCTGATCCGCCATGTTTGACAATTGCTTTTGCTTTGTTAGATTAGCTTGAGGACAGGATAGAGCTATTGTTGCCTCTTTTGAAATAAAATATATTGAAAGGATCAAAGAAGGGATTAAACTCCTTTTACAGAGTGTTTCAGTTTTTTCTAAGATGGATATTAATAATTTAAGAGCACAAACATTTATGGCATTGATTTCGACCAACCCCAATATTTTTAGAGATTGTTTTTAAACTAAACTTCCATTTGTAAAAGTAAAATGTGGACAAGATTTTTAAAGGTCAGTCTCGTTCACATTGGTGCTGCAAGTCCACCCACATCTACGTCTTTATCATCCTTTGTGTATCTGCTGATGTTTCATAAACTCCTGTTCAAAAAGGACGGAATGACAAAGTTCAATTCAATTCAATTTTATTTATACAGCCCAATATCACAGCCATAGCCGTCTCATTGGACTGATTATCAATATATAGCAAGAAGCAAAAAGATTATTAACATGTAAAAGTAAACAATAGCTGGTTATAAAACAGACTAAGCTGAGCAAACATCTCTGCCCTTACACCCTCCTTCGCGGTGAGGAAAAACTCAAAAAAAAAAAACAACCTTTTTTTTGGGGGGGGGGAAGAAACCTCAGGGTTGCCCACATGAAGGAGAGATCCTCAACCCCGGACGGACAGGTGATGTGCTAAAACTATTAAAGAAAAGTGAGCTTAATTAATTCTATAACTACATGGTTGAATAACAAGTGTCCAATAAACAAACACGTCTAGATAAACAACTACAAGTAAAGGTAACAGCTAAGCATTAAATAAACAAAGACATGATTGAATAGTCTATCAGATGGGCTTCATCCAGTAGGAGTTGTGGTAACAGCTGGGGTTGCTGGAAGAGCCAGGCGAGGTCACGGCCAAAGACAGTGGTGGGAAGAGCCAAGGCGAGGTCACGGCCAAAGACAGGGGTGGGAAGAGCCAAAGGCGAGGTCACAGCCAAAGACAGGAGCTCAGGTGAGGCGAGGTCACAGCCAAGGACAGGAGCACAGGTGAGGCAAGGTCACAGCCAAGGACAGGAGCGGGAGGGGCCAAAGGCGAGGTCACAGCCAAGGACAGGAGCACAGATGATCCACCTGGAATCAGAAATCTCTCCCACTCCCCCATAGGGGGGTGGGAAAGAGGGACAACATGTGAATCGCACTGCACCAAACAGAGGCATGATAAACCAAATATAATAAAGCAATGGCAGATGGCAAGTGATGTAATGAAGATTGCAGGTGGAGAGGGGGGGTTTGCAGACCCGGGTTAGGGTAGGGTTTATTGTGAGATAGGTAGAAGGTTAGTAGAAAAGGAAAGAGAGATGAAGGAGAGGGGGTTGTGGGCTTGAGTATGTTGTGTAATGCAGATGGGACTTGGGGGTCCCTTGGAGTCTGAGTGAGTGCAGTGGGATCCAGTGATCCCTTGAAATAAAGGTGTTATGTAATGTTGCGCAGTTGGGATTTGGTGGTCCCTTGAAATTAAAGTAAGTGCCATAGGACATAAAGTCCCTTAACGTGTATGTAGTGTGGGAGGGAAGGGTGGAAAATAAGAGGAAGTCTTGAGGTGGAGGGAGATGGGGGGGGGGACTGAGCAGGAGCGAGCAGAGCCAGCGTGGCAAACCCCATCACAGCAGGTGAGGCAGAGGAGCAGTAAGTTAAATAATCTCTGATTGCTAGCTAGCCTGGCAATAAGCCTGTCCAAAGAGGAATGTTTTAAGTCTAACTTTGAATGTAGAAACTGTGTCAGCGTCTCTTACATGAGCTGGGAGTTTATTCCATAAAACAGGAGCTTGGTGGCTAAAGGCTCTACCTCCAACTGTGCTTTTAGAGATTCTAGGAACCACAAGCAGTCCTGCATTTTGTGAGCGAAGTGTTCTATTTGGTTGGTAAGGCACTATGAGATCTTTAAAATAGGATGGGGCCATACCATTCAAGGCCTTATAGGTTAGCAGGAGGATTTTGAACTTGATTCTAGATTCAACTGAGAGCCAGTGAAGTGAAGCTAACACAGGAGTAATGTGTTCTCTTCTGCTGGTTCCTGTTAACAATCTAGCTGCTGCATTTTGAACAAACTGAAGACTTTTTAGAGAACTTTTAGGACACACTGCTAGCAAAGAGTTACAGTAATCCAGCATAGATGTAACAAATGCATGGATGAGTTTTTCAGCATTGCTTCTAGATAATATGTTTCTGATCCTAGAAATATTGCGTAGGTGAAAAAATGCAGTTTTACAAGCCTGTGATATGTGAGCCTTAAATGATAAATCCTGGTCAAATAAAACCCCCAGGTTTCTAACTGTGGGATTGGAGGCTATATTTACACCATCCAGGGAGACCATCTGAACAGGTAGGGTATCTCTGAGGTATTTTGGGCCTAGTATAATGACCTCAGTTTTTTTCAGGGTTTAGGAGGAGGTAATTAACTGCCATCCAAATCTTGATATCACTAATGCAGGCATTAAGTTTCTCTAAGCGGTCATTCTGGTCGGGTTTAATGGATAGATACAACTGTGTATCATCCGCATAACAGTGAAAATTAATCCCGTGTTTCCTGATTATATTCCCTAGAGGCAGCATGTAAAGCATAAACAGGATGGGTCCTAGAACTGAGCCCTGTGAGACTCCGTGGCTAACTCGACTATAATGGGAGGAATGTCCATTTACATGAACAAACTGGTACCTATCAGATAAATAGGATTTAAACCATTGAAGGGCAGATCCTCTGATCCCTATGTCATGCTCTAGTCTCTGGAGTAAGATGCTGTGATCTATAGTGTCAAAGGCTTCACTAAGATCTAACAGGACCAGAATAGAGATTAGTCCTTTTTCTGTGGCCAGGAGCAAGTCATTAGTGACTCTAACTAGTGCAGTTTCAGTGCTATGGTGAGGTCTGAACCCTGACTGGAAATCTTCAAATAGGCTATTGTCCTGTAGGTGGCAGTATAGCTGTTTAACTACAACTCTTTCTAATATCTTTGAGATAAAGGGGAGATTTGATATTGGTTTATAGTTGGCCAGAATGCCAGGATCTAAACTGGGCTTTTTCAGAAGAGGTTTAACAACTGCATATTTTAAAGACTGTGGCACATAACCTGTTTCTATATAAGTATTTATAATAGTTAAAATGGATTCATTAATTAAGGGGAAGGTTTCTTTAAAAAGCTTAGTGGGGATTGGGTCTAAAAGACAAGTTGAGCTTTTGGAGGATGTAATAACTGATGTTAATTCAGCTAGATCTACAGCAGTGAAGCAGTCCAATGTTACAGAGGTTTCTATAGATGCCTTTGTTTCTACTGTTTCAGCCTGCTCTGGGCTGATAGTAGGGATAACTTTGTTCAGCTTTTGTCTAATATTTAGGATTTTACAATCGAAAAATGAAATAAATTCCTCAGAGCTGAGAGTAGCAGGAATATGTGGTTCCACTAAGTTGTGACTGCTGGTCAATCTGGCTATAGTACTAAAAAGAAATCTTGGATTATGTCCATTCTGTGCTATTAAAGCTGAATAGTATTGGGTTCTGGCTTTACGCAGAGATTTTTTATAATTTAAAAGGCTATATTTCCAGTTATTCAAGGACTGCTCTGAGCCGGATCGGTGCCATTCTCTTTCTAACTTACGGGTTACTTGTTTAAGGGAACGTGTTTCAGAGTTAAACCACGGTGATACTCGGTTTTGTCTAAATAATTTTGGTTTCAAAGGAGCAACAACATCAAGTGTTCTCCTGAGGGTGGAATTTTCTAGAACAAACTGAAAGATGATTAGAAAGTGATCTGAGAGTATGGGGTTATGAGGGAGCACACTCAGCTGGCTGATCTCTATATCATGAGTTAAGACAAGGTCCAAGGTGTGCTTGTGACAGTGAGTGGGTTCCTTAACATTTTGTGTGAAACCAACATTATCTAATAAAGCTGAGAAAGCATTTCCTAGACAGTCACTAGAGTCATCGACATGAATATTAAAATCCCATACTATTATTATTTTATCAGAATCTAAAACAATAGTTGATAGAATTTCTGCAAACTCAGTTAAAAATTCAGAGTATGGGCCAGGAGGACGATAAATAATTATGAATGAAACAGATTTTGGAGTTTTCCTATTTGAGTGATTTATAGACAATATGATGTTTTCAAAGGAACTATAAATGTGTTTGGCTTTAGTGTTAGGAAGTAAGCTAGACTGTGATATTACTGCTAACCCACCTCCTTTCCCAGAAATCCTGGATTTCTGATAGTTATTATAATTAGGGGGGGTTGCTTCATTCAACCTAACATAGTCATCCTGTTGGAGCCAGGTTCCTGTTAGGGCTAGCAGGCTAAGTTTGTTATCATTGATTAACTCATTAACTAAAAGGGACTTGGAAGAAATGGATCTAATGTTTAGTGAGATGCCAGCACTTACGTAAAGCATTGAAAACATTGTCAAATACATTTAATTCTAACTCTTTAGTCCCAATCCGATCATCTTTTGATTTATTTTAAAAGTCTTTTCAGTGGTCTACAGCTAGCTTACAACCCCAAACAAACATTAGCGGTGCAACAAAAACGGCGAGCAGTATCGGAGCTATCCAGCTGTACAGTTTTGAGCCAGATACCAGCTCAGACGAGGAAAACATACACATGGGTGGATCTAGTCGTCTGAAAGTGCACGCATTAGGGAGCAGGGAGCTTGTGCCCTGTCGATTGTAGCACCTATGTCACAGATAGAAGCTTTTTCAAAACTGCATTTTTTTCCTCTGCTTCCGATTCCCAACGATTTGAATAAAGAAATACTCAGAAATGCAATTTTAAGCTAAGTTTTCTTAATATATGTCCTCCATCATGAAAAAAATGCCTCAAGAACATGTTAATAACACCAAAAATACAATTTTCATTGGTGTGGGTCTTTAATGATTTTGGAGTCAGATTTGCCAACAAGTTTGAACATTTGCACACAAATTAATATGCACACAGCCATTGCAGCCATGCACCCAACACAAATGGAGTTCACAATAGAAAGAACAAATGTATTTCAGTTAAAGCTGAAATCTATAATTTTTCTCGTTATAAATATATATCAGTTTTAATGTTTCTACACTTTGGATGTCTTTTTAGAAAAGGATTGTGATTTTGACTTATGTCACTGTTCTTGTTATTGTAGTTGCCTCTCTCTTTCTCGTCTCGCTTTCTCTTCTGTCTTGTCACCTGGCAACAAGATGGTTTCCTTGGTGATGGAGTTCAGTAGCTTTGCCATGGCTGAGATGAGTGTGTATGTGACAACTGGTAGACACAGAGAACATGTAGCTAACATGCTAATAATAGCCATGCACTTAAAATAACTGCTACAGCCAACATCAGTGTTTTTGGTGGATTTATTAGGAAAAAATGGCTAAATGGGTAAAATCCATCACTACAATGAACTAGGAGGGAGTCCAAAATAAATTAGAAAGTCAAATATTTTATGGCACCTGATACACTTTCAGGCAAGTACTTTTTTCATATTGGATACCTAATTAAGGTTGAACTTTTACTAATTACATGCAGTCTTTTGTATGTTAAGTACCATGTTTCCAAGCACAGACTCACTAAATGGGATCATTTTTTGTGTATTTTCTTTGTTAATTACAGTTTTTTTTTATCTTTTGAACTGTTACTACTAAAAATATTTTATATTAAAATTTACAAACACAAAGCAGCCCAGAGATAATAACTATTTCTAAGTTTTGTACCATAAATTTTTTAAAGTCTCTCTCAATTCTATATTATTTTAATTTCACTTATCACATTGAATTCATTTTAATGAGTGTTTTTTTTTTAACCCAAACATGCAAAAGACTCTGTCTTTAAAGACCCAGTCCAATAAAAAATTCGTTTTTTGGGTTGTTTTTAACATGTTCTTGTAGCATTTTTCTCTTGGTGAAGGACATATATAAAGAAAATTAAGATTGAAATACATTAAATTAATTAGATTTTGCTTAAAGTCTCCATAGTCATAATCAAAAGACCACTGGGAACGCTTTTAAAATTGATCAAAAGATTATTGGAGTGGGACTTGCAAGAAAAAATTTCCAATTTACACTTTTAAATGTGTTCCCGTCAACATTATTAACAATAAAAAGATTATGTTTTGCATTATATGATACTGTATTATCTGTTCAATATGAATTATTATAAAAAAAATTGAGAACATTTTAGTTTGCTTTTTTATTTTTAGAGGAACATGGGACTTTTTTCCCTGTCAGCTGCTTTTTCCTTCTACTCTCTCACTGCGTTTTACCTCTGTTTTTATGGGAAAACTTATATTTGAAAAAGAATATTCTGAGAAGTGTGCAACTAAACAAGAAAAAAATTAGGATGATGCATGAATAAAATTATAGAGGCTTTAGTTTGTAGTCCAGTAGGTCACAGATGCGAAGACTAAAGATTGGGTTACATTGTGCCTGAGAAGGACCGAAAGGGATGTTTATCTACCACTCACACACACACACAGGCACACGCACACACATGCACAGTGGTGGTGCAGCTCTGCTCTGTTTACCAAGTTTGGAGAAAGAAGATGAGCAAGTGGCATTCACATAAATATAGGGAGGAAGAGCCTCTATGGTGTTAAGATGACATTTCAGTGAGCAAATATGCAAAAAATATTTTTTTAATTTTTGGTTCTTATAAAGCTAATATGCCTAAATACGTGTTTTATTTTCACATGTTCAATCAAGTGCCTTAAATGATTCATTTAAAGTGAAATGGCTTTTTTGAGAATATCTTTTATTCAATGTGACAGGTTTATTTTTATGTTAAGATAATTTATACCAATAAAAATATTCTGTGGCCTTTGTAAGGAGTCATCATCTTCTTCCTAACTCTTTCATGCATTGTGGTGATGACAGCGTTTGCTTTTGGATTGCTTATATGTAGATGTATTTTTTTTATTTTAGCTATGTTTTATGTTATTTTGCAAATCGTTTCTTTTTGTTGTATTTATGAAAAAACAAAACAAAATGAGAGCTGTGATGCATCCATCCATGGATTTTCTTAAGCCGCTATATCCCTTCTCGGGGTCGCCTTTCCCAGCTATCGTTGGCTGAAGGTGGGGTACACCCTGGACAGGTCGTCAGTTCATCGCAGGACACACAACCACTCCCACACACACTCACATGCACACCTATAGGGACACTTTATAGTAACCAATTAACCTATGAAGCATGATTTTGGACTGTGGGAGGAAGCTGGAGTGCCCGCAGAAAATACAAGAGTACGTAAACTCTGCACAGAAAGGTCCCAGCAGGGATTCGAACTAGCTGTGAGGTGAACTAATCACTGTGACATCGTGCACCCCTAGTTGTGGTGCAGAAAATAAGTATTTCAAAATCATTTGTCCTTTAGGCATTTTAATTAACTCATGCATGACAACTAAACTTGATTAGCAGATTATAAAGGGGAAAAAATCCACTGTTGGCTCACAGTGAGTAGACCCTAGTTTGAATCCCAGCTAGGGTCTTTCTGTTTCTGTGTAGGGTTTGCGTGTCCTCCTCGTTCATGCATGGACTGTGGGCTTCCTCGCATAAGCCAAAAACATGCCTCATAGGTTAACTGATGACTTTATATCAGGGGTGCCCACATCCAGCCCTTGAGGGCCAGCTGACTGCTGGTTTTCCAGAAACCCTGCCTTATCTGCTTCTGATTACCTAGATCAGATGTGTTTAGCAAATAAGGAACTTCAATGGCAGGTTGGATGTGTAGGACACCGGCTCTTGAGGTCTGGATTTGGGCACCCCTGCTCTATATTTTTCTATAGGTGTGAATGTAAGTGTGTGTGATTGTGTGACCCTGCCACGGATTGGCAACCTGCCCAGGCTGTACCCCACTTTTGCCCAACAGTAGCTGGGGTAGGTTCCAGGAGCCCCTTGACCCCAAAAAGGAATCAGCGGGTTTGGATAATGGATGAATAAAGTTGGTTCCATCTACAAACCACTGTAATTATTAGATGTGAGAAACAATGTTTTGTTGCCAAATACTTTTTAAAGCAGTGTGTAAGAATTTTAATCTTAAGTCCTCACTTTTTAACTGGTCTTTGGATCACAAAGGCTAAGTAAAGAGATAATACCTCTACAAATTAAATGATGTGTACAAAAAAGGGCAGATGTAAAGCTGTAAAGAGTCAATTACACACAAAACAAAAGGCAGCAAGAAAAAAAAACATCCATCCATCTTCTCATCTCACTGAATCACTTTCGGTGTCATGGGAGCCAACCCAGCTACTGCTGGGTGAAGGCAGGATACACCCTGAACAGATCACCAGACTTACACACACACACTCACATGCACACCAATTAACCTATGAAGCATGTTTTTGGACTGTGGGAGAACAGAGTGCTTGGAAAAAATCTGTGCATGCACAAGGATATGCTAACTCCACACAAAAAAAAGCTTCTAGCCAGGATTTGAACCAGGGAATGCTCACTGTGAGAGAAGAACTCTAACCACTTCTCCACACTGCAGCCCAGAAGAAAGAAAAAAGTTTAGTTATTAAAATGAGGACTTATTAAATGTGATGCTTTTTCAATTGTTCTAGTATTTAAAGGGCATTCAGTGAAATTAAATAAATATGTCAAGGTGTTGCACATAAACACACACAAGAGCCTGTATGCTTCTTTCGCAGTTGGTGACTGACCTTGGCAGGGAGGCTGGTATGATTGGCCATCTCCCTGTGGTTTTTGTGTTGAGCTTGTGGTTTGTGTCTGTGCTTTGCTTGTACGGTCTTGAGGGCCTGTTATTGTCCAAGCTTGGCGTTGTAGTCCATCTGTCTGGGCTGCAGGCCAAATAGACCTCTCTGCCTGCTCTCCAGTGATTTCATCATGATGGCGCTTGAATTTGTGAAATGCAAACAATATGACCTTTATGTGGATCAACAAACTTTACCTCATGAGATCTGTTTTTTTTTTTTTTCTTCAGGTGATTCATTAAATAAAATGTTTTGAAAAAAAGCTGCTGCAGGTCAAATTTCTGTTTATTTTTTTTATTCACTCTGTTTAAAACACTTTTGCCAAATCACAATAAATGTTTGATTAGATTTTTGCATGACTGTTTTTTCTATTGTATGCAAGAAATATTTGAATGATTAAATTACAGCATGTGCAAATTGTAACAGAGACGCTTTAAAAAATACTACCAGATACTCAACAACGTTCTTCCCAAAAATACACACACCTAAAGCAGTCACAAGGTGTTTTTTTGTTATTAGATTGGATTTAACTAAATTCAACTTTGACAGAAAACATGTGACATCTTGTTCCATCTTATTATTTAATTAAATTTAACCATCACTTTTATTAAATAGTTTATTAATCAAATTTTCGTGTTTGTTCTCTATTTAACCCTCCTTGTTTTCTTGTCTGCTAAACCACGAATCAGCAATCAGGACAATTTCACTTAGATCTAATTTAGGTAATTTAGGTAATTTAGGATTAAAATTGTGTTTCATGTGCAGTTCTTTGAGGACATAGAATGCATTTTAGGATATTCTTTGGTCTTTTCACTGCTTGTGTTTTAAGGTGTGCCATTTGTGTGTTTGTGAGCACACTGACGCATGGAAAAAGTGACCCTATGTAGTACCAGCTGTTTCATCAGCTGCGCTTCCCTGTCACTCACATTGACTTCTCCGTGTTTTACTCAAAGGCCATAAAACAGTCGTGGAAAATTTTGCTTCATTTCTTGTTATATAAATGTTGTTTACACAATGCTTTGGACTAAATAGGCTTTATCTGCTTCATCTTCCGTCAGTGCAGATAAAAAAAACTTTGGGAAAGAATCGAGGATGACTCACGATTAAACTAGAAACACATAATGGAGTTTATTGTTACAGCTTTGGTGCTTTTAAAGTGATGTCTTGAATTTAAGGTAATAGAATTTATGTAATCGCATTTGTCTGTACATGGTGTAATGATTTTTTTGACCCTTCTAATGTAATTTACAGTTATGCAGAATGTTGACAGTGGAACATTTAAACTGAGAGAAAAAGAAAAGAAACTAGCGGGAAAAAGAGGCCAGAAGTTAAGATAGAGACAAGAACAGAGGAAAAGGTATACGATTTGAAGTGTACAGCATTTTTATATGATGCTGACCTAGATAGATGGAGAGAACTGGACACACTTTGTCTCTGGAGGGAAACTGTCACAGCTGCATGTGTGAGTGTGAGCCCTGTGTTCATGTGCTTGAGACGTGTGAAATAATCAGTCCAGATTATGACTGATGGATGGGTTTGTTTTCTTAAATCTATTCACAAAAAATTGAAACTTTATTGCGCATGTGTACCATCATGATTTGATGTCTTGTGATACTCCATGTTGTCCATCCGTCAAGCTGTATGTGTGTGTGTATGTGTTTCATCTCTCCTGAAAATCAGTACGCCACCACGACAGCTTAGCTACAACCCAGAAAAAAAGCTAAACAGTAAAACTTTTTTGGGTAAAGGATAAAGAATGATAAAGAAGGTGCTGACAACACACTGAGCTTCTTCAAAAATAAACCATCTTTGTCCGTTAAGACAAGCAAGTTAGTTCACCATTTTTTTCTTACATTTCTTGATATTTTTGTTTGTTTTCTGCCTCTTGCGCAATAATCTCTGATTGAAAAGTTTCAAAGCAAAAATACCATTTAGTGAAATGAGCGAAATTGAGGCATAATTAGAACATTTCCATTGTGCTTGGAGACAATTATGTTAAAATGTATTATCTGTCTTTAAACAATTTATGATTTCTGATGATTGATCAAGATATTGATCAACTTTTAGATATTACACAACAGTTTATCCTAGTTTTTGATGTTTTCATACACTAGTGCCTGGTTGTCTATGGTGAAGCAACATAATTAATAGAGCTTGCGCTGAGCACAAAAAGCCCATTTATTAGCTCTGCTTACAGCTTGAAATTCTTACTGATGCTTTTGCATGATCCTTTGCAGTCTCTGAGCTCAGCTTTTGCTGCAGAGGAAAAAACAAAGACTGGAGCAAAATCATCACCACAGAAGAAAATTCACTGCTGAAGCAGAAAAATCTTAGTTTTTTCTTTTTGTTTGTTTTACACAAGGACACATTTATTTATGGCAACAAAATTATTCTAACTGAAATGTTTTGAGCCCAAGTGACTAGACAGGGGCTACTTTAGTATACTTCAGTGTCAAATCATGTGGCTACAACAGGTACCTACTCCTATGATTTTGTTTTCAGTAAGCACAGTTTATCTACTTGATCTGTTAAAACTTGAGACATTTTCAGACAAGCATCTAAGCATGCACTAAAGCAGGTTCTAATGGGTTAAATGGTTGTCCTCCCCGCTGCACACATAATGACGAGTTTGATTTTTCATTACTTAATGTACTGAACGCCTGGAGCAGCTTTATGTGTCAGAGCCTCTCACTGACTCAACAAATCAAGTTTTATATGTGTGTGCATGTGTCAGCAATCAAATGTGCATTTGTGTCTATATAAAAAAAGCAGTGCTTGATTGTTTTTGATTCAATTTCTCACCATTTCAAGAAACAAAAAAAATGCTCCAGGTTTCAACAGCTCTCAGATGCTTTAACACACACACAAACATCTGAGGCTTCCTTTTTTGGCTGACCATGCAGCAAACTTAGCTCATCAATAATATATTTGCAACACAACCACACTGTTCACACGCATGCACTGCTTTCAAAGTAAAGCAGGTGTGGTTTAAAAATGCCTTTTTTTCTCTCTTACCCTTTCCTTCGTCTTGTTTTTGGAAACTATTTTCAATCTTTATATTGTTTTACTAATCATTCTTGTATTTGATGATCTACATTTTTCTCAATTGGAATTCTGTTTCAGGTTTCATGGTTTTGGTTTCTAAAAATGTTACTAAAAACACATATTTGTGACTTAGTCAACCAGTAACACTGTTAGACTTAAAGTTTCTACTCCAAGTTTAAGTAATTTAATTTCTTTGGAATTATTGTATGAAAAAAAAATCTGATTTAATTTTATGTCTGTTTCTTATTATTGACAAATGGGAACAAAATGTCTTTAAAAACTTTGGAAGTATGAATTGACAGAAATGAAATTGACATGAAATGAAGGATTTTGAATGCTCCCTGTGATGGACCGGCAACCTGTCCAGGGTGTACCCCGTTTTTTGCCAGAATAGTAGAAAAAATGTATGAATGGATTTTGAATCCAATGTTTAATCTAAATCTTGGTAGACAATGCATTAAATCCCTTAGAACTAAAACTGAGCTTCCAGGAGGTCCTGCAAACTAAAATGGTCATAAAGGATCACTACTTCTATGGTGCTTCATGTCGTTTTTGAGTGATTAGTCATTTACACAAACACGAATAAATGTTAGTAAGAAGCTACGGATTGTCTCCTACTGAGCTGTCATGAGGGAACAAATTATTTACATGTGTTTGGGTTTGTTACATGTTCATATGTTTGCAATACATTTTTTAAAGGGGAAAATTCTTCCACACACATGAATGCTTGCAACTCAAAAAAGGTTGCTAAATTTACTAACCTGTTTCCCAGGCAACACAGAGGTAGGCTAACTGCCAGCCAGTAAATACAATGGAATTAAAGACACGTGTGCGTGTCAGAGCGTTTGCATGGATTTGGACGGAGCTGTGGAATTGTGGGTATGCTTTTTCCACATAGAGCGTTGCCTCTCTTTTTCCTTGCCGCCAAGATTCTGATAGTTTCAAGATGTGCAATAGAATGTGAGCACAAGACATTATAGAAAGGGAGAAAAAAATTAAACAAAGTGTAGAAAATGTGAAATAAAATACAGCAGAGACATCTTGCTACTGCTTGCTTGACTGAAACCAATCCCTAAAATCTCGCCAGAGACTCACAAATCACCAGCTCCAGTTTTTAAAAGGCAAAGTTAACCTTCTCCAAGGAGACCATTTAAAATGAGTCAAAGTGAGCAAAGAGCTGTTGGAAGGTTTTATTGCAACACCATGTTCTTGTGGCATGCCTTTGTCTGCAAGATAGCCCTTATGAAAATATAAAGATTAAATAAGTAAGGTGAGAGATTACACAAACTGATGAAGGGAAATTGAGTTGCTCTTTAAATTTAAGTACATTCTTAGTTTATAGTGTTATTTTACATACAACAAAACAATGTGGCAGGTATTTTGATGACAACTTAATTTCAATTTTCACTTGATTTGAAGACATTGATGGGTATTTTCTTAATCTCAAAGAACCACCTGATAAAGGACATGTCCAATGGCAATACATTTTTTGCTTTAATGCATAAAATTGTATTACAATGATCACATCAGTTCTTTTGGACAACAAAACTTTGACCATTATTCTACCTAATTTACAAAATCCTATAGTTCAAGTGGAAGAAAGCCATGGTTATGATGCTCAACAAAGAAAAACTTGCAAAAAGACAAGTCAAAGCTACAGATTTTAATGTTAGCATGCTACATCTGCTTAACATGTTGGCATTGCCCACTTAAGTCTCAATTTACAGTGTGCTCTTCGTCAGTAGGTGAGCAACAACAGCTAATAGCTTCATTACAGCAAGGAAGATACAGGAGGGATCTGTTTATAATAGGTTTAGACTCAATAGTTAAGCATATGACAAGATAAGGTCTAGATCACCACAGGCTTCTTTTTACTTAAATGATGTCATTGTTGCCCATCATCGTGCAAGCTGTTAGTTTTACAATAAAGAAAAGCCAAAAAGTTATACTTGTTGCACAGTTTTAGGCTTTCCAACTCAGGCCCTGCGCCATTGACTGTATATATAGAGAACTGGACTGTGTGATCCCTCCCCCCTCATGTTTCAAATGTGAAGTACCCGCTGACTCCAAGAAGCCAAAATCCCAAGTCTTCTAAAAAGATATAAACAGCTGTTATTTCAGTCATTATATTTTTATGAATAACTGTTCTTGCACTGTCACTTTTTAAAAATGTACTTGCTAATCCTATTTTTTAACTATATTTTTTTCTTTATTGCAAGTTATGAACTGACCAATCAGATTCCTCAGTAAAGGCATGTGGTCCCACCTCGAACATTTGATTGACAGATTTTCCCGAGCCCGCTTTCAGTGGAAGGGTTGTTGACTTCGAACAAGCTTACCTCTAAATAGTGACAGTAATTGCCATAGAAACGTAGATTCAGACGACTTGAACCAAGTATCGCAGAAAAATGACGAATTGAATTGGCTGAATTGGCTTCATTTTGCTGGAGCCAGAAGTAAAACATTTTCTGTGGGTTTCGTCACACTCGCTCAATCCTGTTCACTATATCCAGTCGATGCCCAGTGCTAGAGAGCAAGCTGGGCAGGCCAGGTCTGCCCATTCATGAATCAGGACCCAGGACAGGTTGCCACTGTCTCATTTTAGTTTTGCGCTCAATAACGTTACACCTACAAATTTGCTAAAATTTGATATTAAAACTTGGTTTTTGATTTTTTAAAAAGCATGCAATGCTCAAGCAGTAATGAAACAACTAAAACTACTTCAACATCAGCGAGGCAACCAATCACTGTGGCAATGACCACATAAGCTCCGCCTCTCCACTTTTGCTGTTTTAGAGTGTTCATTGCTACATGCAGAAGCACTCGGATTCAGCCAATTCAATTCAAGCCAATTCCAACCCAGAAAATTATCCAGTGCTTCTCTAGAAAGTTTCCCTGAAAAGTTTATCTAGTTCATGGTACCAAAACAGCCCCTGATTCGAATGTGCAATAAAAAGTGATGTTGTATAGTGGTTTCCATGCAGACAGTTCATAACGGTTTGATCTCAGTGGTGTTTTTGACTTCTCTTATTTTTATTTTTTTATTTACATACATTTGCATAAATTTAAAAAATGAGCAACCCCCATCCCGTCCCCCTACCAGCTAAACTTATCTGCAGCTGGATCTGTCCAAACTACGTTGGGATTTTGGGTAGACATATGAGTAGAAGATAAGATGAAACCTTTTTGCAGTGGTTCTGCATAGATGTTCTGTTTTCCACAACTTCTGTTTTAAACAATAAGTTGCAAATACATTAAAATTGTTGCTCTTTTCCTATGCGTCAAACAAGCAGCTCTGATAATGCTGTGTGCCAAAACCCACAAGGAAAAGGAGAAACTAAAACAAAACCATGTGTGCAACATTTCCTGCTGCCCATAATTAATCTAAAATGAACCGTTGTGACAGTTGTACATTGCTCAAGCATTAATCATTGTGGTTTGATGCTATCATTAGGATAAATGTGCAACATTTTTTGTGCATTTCTTTCAATGGATTTGTGCCTTTTTTGACAGATGACACATTTTAAGTCTCTGGAACACATGAATCCCAGATATCTCAGTCATTTGCAACATGGGAGCAGAGTGTTTAACAGCCGTTAGTTTTTGTATGCTTGTGTCATCAGTGACTCATCGATGCAGCAGCACAGCTCAATCTTACAATATTTAGGAGAAAAAAATAAATGAGATTAGGTTGTGTGGGAGAATGTTGTATGCTGACTGTTTGAAAAATGTGGGATTTGGTTAGTTTGCATTTACTTTTCTTTTCTTAACTTTAGAATAAATAATAAATACACAGTCAGCTTTTGAGTGACGCCCATTTAAATGGTGTATAAAACTTTGGCTGGGACTACCCTGGCAGTCAGGACCACATAATGTAGTTTTGTGCCCTTGAGCACTGCGCTTCACCATGGCTGCTTCAGCAAAGCCACTTAGACCTTAAATACAGTGATACTTCCCAAGAATCAGTGTGTAATGTGACATAATGATGGTAAAGCAAAAAGGCTATTACTCAGGGTGTCTCAGCGGTGCCAACACTCTGACTGGATGCATGATTTTTTTTATTCTTCTTTTGGTTCTGTGCCAGTGTCAATATTTAAGGCACCACACTTAAAGAAAAATGCATTCAAAGGCAAAGCTTCAAGAAAGAAATTAAAGTTAGCTGGCATTATGTTGCAGGCTTGGTCTTCTTTTATCTACCTCATATTTTCCTCATCACGTCTCTATTTTCTGATATTGCTTTGGAATTTGAGTGGTGTTTAAATTGTTTAAAAGTGAGTGCATGTGTACTCAGCTTGTGGGTTTATGCTTTGAGTGTTTATAGGTTTCCTGGAGGATTACACAGGACCCTATAAATCAATTTGCAGAATGCTTATTAACCTTGGTGCCCTCTGTAGTGGTTTTAGTGTATCGGCAGCAGCATGAAATCTTCTTTCTAGTTTCATGCTTGGTTCCTTCTTCCTTTGTATGTGATACAACTGTTCATGCACAAGAGCAATATCTGCGGGGAGAAAAAAAAAAAAGGTTGCTTAGGTGTCTGTTTTAACCCTTTAACACATGAGATGTCGCCGTCAACACCTAAATAACACGTTTTTGACAAACCGCGACTCTTTAACCATTAATGCGATCAATGTGTATCAGCAAATTCTTACATGGAGAAAAGCAGCTTTTCATATCAGCTTTGCACCCATATGCAACATATGCGAAGTGTTGCATCCATGTGCAACACATTACAAACGTAAAGTGTTGCATAACAGCGCAAAGCTGTTTTTGTCTGGAACAGAATTAGTTAATTGCATAAGCACTTCACTACTGTAAAGTATTGCATATCAGCAAAAGGTTGCTTTTCTCTGCATTAGAATAGGCTAGAATTGCGCTGAATGCGTAAAAGGTTGAAGGGATAAGGTAGATGACATAATGTCAACACTGGAGCTAAAACCCAGAGGGTTTAGAGGGTGGCTACAAAAGAAAAAACATAGATTTCAACGTATTCTAGCAAGACACATGCATTGACTCTTAAAAGTTTTGCAAATACATGTTCCCACTATCCTACAGCTTTCTGAACATCTCTTTCTTTTCCTTTTGAATTGGAAACACCTTAATCTGTCGCCTGCCTGTCCTCTACTTGTCTGCTCTGACGTGACAGCCATCTTGACTCCAGGTGGCCGGCAGAGACCTTGCCCTTTGGGTCAGTTATCCCTGCCAGCTGCTAGGAGATTGATGAGTCAAAGGTGCCACGGCGGCTTCAGCGGGGTCTCTGAGGGGGGGCGGTGTGGCGACAGGCTCCATCAAACACCAGGCAAGCAGAACTAATGGGCATACTCAAGAGAAAAAGAGGGACAGAAAGAGATGCGTGCAATCAAATACTGTAAGAGTGCATGCAGGAGAAAGAGAGTAGACATCTTTTTGAAATTGTAACGAGACAACTTGAGTTGATTAAATAACATAGAAGGCTTTCGGTGTGGTAAATCTAAGCTATTGCATGGGGAACAGCATAGGGGACATGGAGCAATGATAACTTGATTTGTGGCAACGAGGTGTTGTGAAGGACAGATAGGGAACGGTTCAAGACAGCAAGAGCAGATGATAAAAAACCTTACCCTGAATGCTAATGACCTAAAGCTTGGTGATTTAAATACGCTAACACTGTGTTCACTCGGGTGCTAAGCTTAGGGTAATATTTGCAAAGAAATAACTAACACAACAGAGGTAGAACGTGTCACAGAAAAAAAATAAATAGAACACTTCACCCTGTTCTTCTTGACCTTGTCTATTCTTTTGATTTTTCCTTCCTGTGGTCAATTTAAGTCCTCATTGTGTTGTGTTGCTATTGTGTGTGCCGTCATTGGTTTGTCCTTTCACATATGCATAGATTGAAGGGCACATGTGTGTGTTATCTTTACAGGCTGTCCACATGTTTTCATGTCTGGGCGTGTCCTTGACTGTCCATGGTTGTTTTTACAGCCTACAGCCGTCAAATGTGTGCATATCATTGTGTTCCTACGGGAACAGCGTGTCTTCTGGCTGAGGCGTCTCTGCGTCTGATTAACCTCATGACATCACTCCCCAAACATCTCATTTGTACTTGTTTCAAAGATGCTTCCGCAAGAGCGCTGATATTTCGGTTTCCACGGTGACCAGCAGAGCTTCAAAAAGACTGCGGAGAAATGGGCAAGAAAGTAGATCTGCTAGGTGCATAGACATAAAAAATACTAGATATGGCACAAATTGTAATGCAATTCAACACAGCTGAGTATCTTCAATAAATATAGACTATTACTTGCAATAAGACATTGACATTATTGCATTTTAACTCTGTTATGTTAAAAAATATTCAGATGACAGCAATCTTTATTTTTTGTAAATGTTGAATACAATATTACAATAAATCTAAATGCTTTATTTGCTCTAGTTGTAAAAAGAAATATAAAACAGTTTACCATGGTTTCATGGTATTTCATGGTTCTTAAAATTACAATAATGTTTCTACAGCTCTCCTTAACACAGCTCTATGGAAGCTGACAAGTCTTTGAATTAGTCTTCAATTTGTCTTTTCAGGCTTGACAGTTAGTTAACATGCACTGGCACTAGTTTTTTCTGCCTAATGTTTCAAAAAGGAAACCAACATTTTGATTAAAACATGTAACAAAATGTGCTGTTTTTTTATCAATTTAATTTGTTTTATTTATGTAATGGTTATTAATCTGCTTTTATTTTTATGATTTTCTTTTTGTGTTTCTTATCATGTGGTACCGTCCTCCGTGAATACGAGTGGAGTGATCGCTGGTGTGGACAGGTTCCTTTTTTTTTTTTTTTTTTTAACTTGTCCTGTCCAACAGCTGAGCAAACAGATATGAGCTGAGAGCCTCTTGTATTAGACAGATTTTACTCTTACAATCGGGGGTTATAAATCATAGCGAACACAAAATGTATGTTGGTATAAGCCCCTTTTGTAATTTAAACCAAACTTTATTAATATTGATTTTTTTTTTGTGTCTTTTTTGTTGGACCCGGACGGAAAAGAAAAGGGGGAAAAGGAGAGAGTTGGAGGGTGGATGGGGGGGGGAGAGAGATGGTGGATTATAGAAGTTAGAGAAGGACTACTGTGAAGGGAAGGTAGAGTTGTTAATCTACAGGCAACAAAATCCTGGAGCTTATACCCATTGCAATAGTGAATGTTGGTCTAAAATGGGCAGGGCCTGTCCACACACTCAGCTGTTACATACCTGCCGGCTCCAAGAGTGTTCACAAACTTGTCCACATCCAGTTCACACGCACACTTGTGCATACCAACCAACACATGTAAAGCATTACATTCTGTCACGCACACTATTCGAAGGTGTAAAGGTGAGCTGACGCCTGTGCTCAGGTGAATGTTATGTTAAGCTGAAGTGGATGATGGAATGCACAAAAAAGGAGGGAGAACCCCCAGCCATCCCCACAGCAAAATATTGTTTCAGCAGTTCCATATCAAGCCAAATTTTTACTTGGCATCTTATTTATAAATCCTTATTATATTGTGCGCGTGGGGATTTGGGGTTATTGTGTGTGTTTTATTTATTTCTTTGTGTAAAGGTCTTTGTTTTTGCTTTCAGTTTTTAAGTTTTAAGATGTTTTTACTAGTAAAGCAGTCTTTGCTACTTATGTACAAAACGTGCTTCATAGATAAAGTTTGATTTGATTTTTATTTGCCAACGTGTTTTCTAATGGCAAAAAATGCAAATAAAGTTTCTCATTATTTGGGAACAGTGAAATCTGAACATAAAAATGGTGAAATCCCTTTCTGCTTTTGAATAACAGGAAATAATAAAAACAGAGGGGAAAAAACCCAGCACAGCATAAAAAGCTGTGATAATGATGGAAAGATGGAATGTGAGAGCTGGTTGACGTGCCGGACTCAGCAGGAGTTCACATCACAAAACTGGGTGGATGGTTAATGGCAAGTTAGCTTTCTTGTGTTCTCTGGTTGACACCCAGTCGCACAGGGTCCAGAGCTGAGCCAATTTAAATGACTCAATCAAAAGCCATGAACACAACAACGTTGGTGTACTGCTTTGTTTTAAAGTACTGTAAAAATGCACCATTCCCAATTTAATAAAGGAAAAGTTTGAGAAAGTTTACTGTAGGTCAAGCAAAATCAAAGACAGCTCAGAAGCTCTGAGATGGAATGATGTATATAAGAGATCTGGATGTTGTCTGTAGGTTTTCTGCTTTTTCCAGTAAACAGACTAAAAGACTGGACAAAGTAATGTGGCGCTTGATGGAGTACTCCCAGAAAGGATGTTCAGGTTGTAAAGCTGTCACTTGTTAATCACAACACCACACCCCTATTTGTGCTCACTTCTCTGGTCAAATGTAAGATAATATGATTAAGCTTTTAAAAATCCTCTCCCCAGCTGTCATGAATATAAAATCCACCTACAAAAGCAGACATGATTTTTAAAAAGGTAATAAAACAGTTTATTTGTGCTTTAAAACTGGATCATTTTATATTAAAGTGAATAGGGACCTGCTTCCATAACATGTCCTTAATGGTTACCTGTTACTTTTGATCCAAACAAGCTTCCATTCAGAAGCAAAAGATTGTCCTTTTATTAAAACCCACTGTGATAGAAGAAACAGCTAAAGTCAAATGATGTGACATGCACTTTTGCCTTTCTGTTTCTTTACTTGTCCTACCTATTTGTATCTTTGCCTTTTTAGTAAGACTAGCTTCCTGTTCTAATGTGCTAATTGATCATAACAAGAGTCCAATAAACCAGTTAAAGACCCACTCCAATGAAAAGTGTGCTTTTGGTGTCTTAAACATGTTCTTGTGGCATTTTCTCATGATGGAGAACATATATACAGAAAATTTAGCTTAAAATGGCATTTCTGAGTATTTCTTTACTCAAGTCATTGTAAATCAGGGGCAAAAATGACATTTGAAAAAGCTTGCTGTAGTGACTACTACAATCAGCGGCTTCTCCACTCCATTCCGATGCAGACGACTAGATCTAGCTAGAAAGATAGAATACAGAGAGATGATGGGAAATGAGGGCAAGGCTTACTATGCGCCAACAGTCCTCCCTACAAGTCAGAGGCCAATTTCTGATGAACGTCTGTCGCTCTGTGGAAACCATGTCTTAGAAAAGGAGACAGGTTTTTAGATTTTGGATAAAAACAGCGTAGTCATAATTAAAGGACCACTGGGAACGCTTTTACAATAAATGAAAACAGGGTTAGAGTGGGTCTTTAAAAAAGGATCTGCTAAAATTCAACTGAGTAATTATTTCAAATACTTCTCACTTATTATGTATTTATTTTTTATGCTGTTTTTGCGAAGCACACTGGGAAATGTGCTTGCTCTGGTAAATTCATGCAGCTCTGTGTAAAAAAATTACACTGGACACTTGACAAACACAATAAAATAGCACAGAGTTTCCAGGTAATTGATCAAAAATTGAGGATAAATTTCAAGCAAATTTATTATAGAGATAAACCCTCATTTATCCAAAATACCAAGCTTAAAAAAATCTGAGATTTTGTACATTTTTCCTTTTATGTTTCTTTTTTTATTTTAGTATTCTAAATTACTTCCATGCTTTGACTTGAACTTCCATCACAAAAATTAGATCAGTGACATTTCCAGCCTGCAGTCAAAAAATGAAAAACTACATGCATGATTTCTTCTGCTGACTTTCATGCTGAATCAGTAAAAACGAGTACCCTAACCTTTTCTCAAAAATACTAAAGCCAGCGTTAAACTTTCATAAAAATCATGAGCATGCTGCACCAAACAGACCACTGAAGACCATCTGAAGTATTATGTGTCTTAAAAAAAGGCTGCAAAAAACTGATACTATTTTAAATTTATGCATAATTAAAAGCTTCATTTGCTGTTGCATAAAGGAGTTTGATTTCTGCATGGCTTGAGGCAACAGTTACGTATGTGATGTCTGCATATGTGCATGTCTTTCATGTTTTTAATTATGACCATGTCTGCATAGAGCAACAAGCTGCTTCCTGCATTCCCAACTGAGCTGAAAGCAAAAGTGTAGGTGGTTTGTGTGCTTTTTTTTCTCCCCCCTCCTTTGATTTGTGAAACGCATACATATATTTGCTGGTATGCAGTCATCAGTGAATACTTTTCATCATTTGAGGAGGAAGGAAGATGGATAGTTGATACTGTTTTTGAAGAAAAGTGATGGCCAGGATTTTACCTGTCTTAAAGATACATTTTTTCACTTTTTTAAGAGTATACAAAGTGCACACAAACAGGAATGTGATGATGAGCTTAGATTAGTGAGAAACCTTGACAGAGTGTCAGAGAAATAAATCTGCAAAAACTGCTTCAGCCACAGAAGCAAACATGATCAGAGCACAGAGAGAGAAGCAGGCTTGTCAGGTTATATAAAATGAGTCAGCTGATACCGATCAGGTTTGTGTAGTTATACGACTCTACATACCCTTTATAAATGTAGATTCAATCATCTCTCTTTTTTTTTTGCTGTCCTTCCAATCACAAACTCCAGCCTTCTTCAAACCTTTCTGTCCCAGATTTTAATCCCACACTGAAAGAAATCGTCTTAGAAGGCACATAAAGGGGGAAAAGCTTAAGTTGGAGATGAGTTTTCCAAACACAAAACTTGCAGTTTGTGTAAACTCTTTATTTTACAATACAGGTTTATCCAACAGTACGTTCTCCTTGTATGTGGGTGACAATCAACCCACTTCACATGGTATTGCGCAATCTGCCATGAGGCAGACCTTGCACATTGCACTGACATTTAACAGGAAATACGCAACAAAAACAGCTATTTTGAGGATAAAGAACTATTAGAATCCAACAAATAAATTGCATTTATAGAACAGATTAGTGGGTAGGCTATTCATTTCATCAAGGCAGGTGAGGCACTGCGTCACCTGCCTCTCCTGACCGCACTTCCCTTGTTGGAATGCATTTCAATAAGGAACTAAAAACCACATAACTGATCCCAAACCAGCCCAAATTATGTCCACCCGCTTAAGACTACGGTCACATATACCAAAATGCCGCTGCACTGTGACCTAAGTGCAAATTCAGCAGGCGACATTTGTAATCAGGAGGTTACAGAAGCATTTTTACATGACTCGCTGTGGCCGTGGAGGTTTTTAAAGTAGCAATTTTACGGACATTTTTTCACAAAAAATTGACATCGGTTAGTGGCTGCCCGGGCACATTTCGAGGTCGCGCAGTGGCAGTCCAGTGACAGGTGGAGATGACGCCATTATGAAATCGGGCGACATCTGGGCGGCGGCATGAAATCTTAAAGATTCTGCTGATGCCTCCCCATGACAGCAGTTGTACTTGACTGTAGCATAAAGTAGTTTTTGCCGGCAAAGTGAGAAAAAAATGAGCTGGAAACCATCTAACCTGGCAACACTGAATTCATGCTACCTTGCGATTCTCTTGACTTTCTCTTGACAGGAATATTCCATTGCAGCAGAGGAACGGGGGAGGGCAAAACACTTTCACACAATCAGCCTTATGCCATTTCAGTGATTTAAAGTTTTTTTTTTTTTAAGACGTAATTAAATAATGTTGCGTGTAAAAATAATTTTAGAGACTTTTATTAAGTGTTCCACTCAGGGCCCCCAGAGTGTTGTGGGTCATCCAGATAGGGGCGAACCATCTTGTACAACCGCCCCTATCTGGATGATCCACAAGCCTTCGTATTTGCAATAAATGTTGCACTTTCTTTCATACGTTCATCACCGCTTTTCCGCATATGTTTCATTCACACACTTTTCCCTTGAGACTCTTTCTGCTCGATAGTTAACTATTCCTGTCCAAATCGTTCTTTTTCATATGTTTCTAAATGATTTGTTTTGTTTAGTGAAGCAACTTTGTTGTAATCCCTATTAATTAAATATGTTTTAGTATGTCAAATGAAGTGTTTATTTATTAAGAAAGACGTTTAAAGTGACACGGGAAGACCGTCATAACCCTTATAGGAACAGGGGGTGGCGTAAGACAGAGAAAGACACAATTTTAACTCTTTAATCTCTTTCCCTCAGTCTATTTCAAAATATCTTTGCATCTTTTATTCAGTCACTAAAAAAATGAAATATGCCTGAAACAAAAGGAAGATGAATTAAGCAGGGTGACGTCATTTTCTTTGTAACTTTTCTTTTTGTTGAAGTTTAACTCGTCTTTTTATAGCTTGTTGGTGGCAGTTTCAGTAGTGCTACTATGGTAACAGCAGGGGAGTGGGTGTAAGCAGCTAATCCTGTTTGGGTGTCATGGTGACATTGCTATGGCACCCAGAAGAAAGACTACACAGGCCTCCTTCCCTTTAATCATGTTTAATCAGAAAGGATTTGTTGGGTCAGGGGTTAAGATGGTGGGGTTTTTTTTCTCACAAATTGGATTTCACTTATAGTCATCTCCTTGTTTGCACTTTACTGTCCACGCTGCTTGTCGCTTTCTATTATTTCTCGGGACGTCAGCCTGGCAATTCACCATCAGATTATAGGAACATTCTGCAGTAACCCAAATGTAGCAGTCACACACCGTTCCAACACATCTGCGCCTTCACATGTTGTTTGCTGACTGGTTGGATGTTTTAACATGTGACAGGAAGAAGGCGTTTTCAGGGTAAACCTGACCCTCTCAGCTTGTGTAAACCGCAGTAATCCATTACTCTCTATGACCATGAAAACCAATCATTATATGTTTGTGTAATCAGATCCATAACTTGTGGTTTTCATGATCAGATGTTGATGACAGTGATTATCTGCTGATTGGCCACTCATCTTAAAAGGCATCATTACAACAACTCCTTTTATACTAGTTTGGAAGCAATTAACCAGCCTGGTTGTTGTAGCACACTGAAAATCAGGTACCACAAGTTCAGAGTTATTCTGCTTATTTTGGGTTTCAAAAAGTCAATTTAATTGATTTCAAAATCTCTTTCAGAGTCTGTTGAATCAATCATCGTTCCCCCTCTTTTTCCCAGTCCACTCTGATCTTGCACATTTTCTGTTGACCCATAAATACATTAAAAGCATAATGTCAACAGTGTGTACTTTCAAAAACCAAACGTGCTGATGTTGTGTGTCTAAGAAAATCCCATCCATCCATTTTCAGAACCTGCTGAATCCCTTTCTGGCTTATGGAGCAGCTATTTTTGGTTGAAGGCGGGGCACACCCTGAACACCTCGCCAGTCTGTTGCAGGCTCACAAACTCACACTCACACCTAGGGGTAATATGGGGTTGTCACTTTACCTATGAAACATGTATTTTGGGCTGTGGGAGGAAGCCAGAGTTTGTGGAGAAAATCCACACATGCACAAGGAGAACATGGAAGCTCCGCACAGAAAGGTCCCAGCCAGGAATTGAACCAGGGCCATCTTGCTGTGAGGCGAGAGTGCTAAGCACTACAATGGCCTTGCCCCCAACCTAAACCCAAAACACTCAATCTAAAAATGAATTTTGCTGCCATTTTCAATTATTTTGTCTGCATGCAAGTTTAGTTTGCCATTTGTATGGCACTGTTATTGTTAGGTTGGGGTGTGAGACCCTTTTAACTAGCAGGAGATCGTGTTAACAGAGAGCTCGCAGCAAAAGGAAGGGGAAGGGCGGCTGGAGTTGTTTCACGGCAATGGTCTCGCCCATAACTTGGAGGTGAATTTCTAATGAAGTACTTCTGTTCTGCAGAAACTGTCCTAGAAAATGACAAGTTTTACATTTTGGCTAAAACAGCAAAATCGTAAACAAAAGATCACTGGACCACCTTTTAAAAGAGATAATTTTAGCAAAGAAGTGTACCCCTTTGTTGACAAAAACATTTATTGTGCACTGGTACTTTTACTTAGAATTTAGAAAGAAATGGACACCGGTTTATAATGCCGTAAAAACCTTTGTCACTCACACTCTACGTTGACTCTTTCCCTTCATTGACACACATTTCCTCAGTCTTTACATTTGCACGGCGCTCACTTGTCTCACTCGAGTAGACACAAACCAGAGAGGAAATGATGAAGCAATTCCTGACAAAACGACAGGGCTTTTCCAGTCCTCTATGGGAAGATGGAGTGGAGTGTTTGGTTCTGATAGCTGTTCAGCACGGACAGCGAGGAAGCAACACCAAATCATAGAAAGGCAGAGCGTTTGGTCCATCAGGAGAAACTTGCTTTCAGCACAAATTGGGTTTGCTTTTCTTTGTCAGAAGCTGTGAATAGATTGAACCCTACTGTCATTGGTACCATGTACTGCTTTAATTGACTTGTGTACATTTAGATGGTTCTCTTTTAATTCTTTATGCTGCACACACACTGGACGCAGTTGGGGCGTCAAATTTGCTTCTGCCGCCTCTCTTTTGACGTTTGCTTTAACTTTTACATTGACTTAACATTTAAACTGGTCGCCTCCGCCATGCGAATTGCATTCAGTGTGAATGCATCTTTAAACCTCAGAGCATTGTGTTTTTTAAAATCAGAAACCAACAATTGTGCATCTTTTTGAATCTTTCTACAACATCTATCTTGCACACAACCCTCTGGTTTATGAACGCTGATACGAAACAACAGGAAAATATCCATTTATGAAATGTATTCAAAACATACAAAGCTGACATTTTGACCCATTTTACCGTTTTTATAATTTTTATGTGCTTACTACAGAAACCAGACTTACTCTAAACAATTGTGTTGCAAATATTTCTAATGTCTGTGATCTTTGCTTTGATTGTGTCGTCCTTCTGAGCCTGCTTGCTAATATCTGCTGCTTGAAAATCAACTTTTCAGAAAATGTCATCACCCTAATAGTTGACACTTTACAATAAGGGTCCCTTTGTTAACATTGGTTAATCCATAATTAAACATTTAATGGTTAACTAATGGTTAGTTATGCATTACTAATTTTAATAACGCTTTGTAATGCATTTTGTAAGGTTCAAAAATAAGCATGTGTTAACTGTTAACTATTGGATTAAGTAGTGCACTTAAAAAAGTAATGCACAAAAGGGGCTGATAACATTTTATTTAATAGTTAATTAATGCTTAGTTATGCATTAACCAATTTTAGTAAAGGGACCCTTATTGTGAAGTGTTATTCCATAGGGTGAAAAGTTAATATTTTTGGTCACTTTACAAATTTCAAACAATTTCAAATAATTTGTTGTAAAATGCCAAACACTACTACAATGTAAATTAGATTACTAACAAGTTATTTTTAATGAGGATTGGAGTTATACTTTGATGAAATTATCATTGGTGCAAAGTAAAATTAGTATTTATCCACATGTACAAGAAGTAAAGTTTGATGACTTGTGAATAGAATTTTGTATTTTGACACACTACACGGCTGCAGATAATTTGCTCCCTTTGGGTCTCACAGGACCCGCCCTGAGGCTCTTTTATTGACCTGGGTTCACAATATTTCTCTGCTCTTGGCAGAAAGCTGTGATCCCTTCACAATATTGAATATCCATCCATCTTTTTTGGCACACTTAACTGCCTTGTCATCTCTGCTTTAAGTCTTGGCAAGGCAAATCTCAGGAAGGACTGCTTTCTATTCCGTAGTTGGAAACCTCTCACTTTGCCAAACATTGCTTTCATTGCAAGTTTTCAGATCATGCATTCAAGTCTCATTGAGGTTTTATTCAACTTACAAACAAACAAGTCACATACATTTCTATTGTATTATTGTCTTATTATTTTTGTCTTTAAAATGACAAGAGGCCTGTGTATGTCTTGCATGTTCCATCAGATGGTGATAGTCTTCATATAATCTACTTCCTCTTACAGTAAATAAAACAAGCTTAACTCATTCATTCATTCATTTTCCAATCCGCTTTATCCCTTTCGGGGTGACGGGGTTGCCGGAGCCTAACCCAGCCACTCATTAGCGAAGGCAGGGTACACCCCTGGACTGGTTGCCAGTCTGTCGCAGGGGCCACAATCACACACCCATGCACACTCACATTCACACCTACGGACAATTCAGAGTAACCAATGAACCTATGAAGCATGTTTTTGGACGGTGGGAGGAAGCCGGAGTACCCGGAGAAAACCCACGCATGCACAGGGAGAACATGCAAACTCCACACAGAAAGGTCCTCCAGCCAGGACTTGAACCGGGAACCTTCTTGCTGTGAGGCAGGAGGGCTAACCACTGCGCCACCGTGCAGCCCAGCTTAACTCTTCAAAGCAATTTAATAAAAAAAAAAAAAACAGGAACTTTAATGGCTTTCAATGGAGCATATGAAGCAAATTAGATATTGTTCTAGAACCTCTTTTGTAGCTTTCTGCTCTATGTAAATGTTTGGGCTCAGCAGAAAAAAAGCTAGGTTTAGTCCTTTCTTGCATCCACTCATCACTGTCACTTTGCATTTATGATTTTGTCTTTAAAAACAGATCTTCTCTACAGGTAAGTCCAAATTGTGTGTTTTTTTTACTTACAAATCCAAGTAAATTGAAGGTTTATTTTCATCTTTTATTTAATTGTTTCTTAAACCACTTCTTACAAAACCCACAAGTCACTCATATGTGTGCATAAATAAACTCATTAAACACAAACAAGCTGTCTTTGTGCATTGACTGTAAATACACAGTTTTTGAAAGCTACGTTTTGCATGAACACAAATAACCTTGGGAATTCTTGTTTTAATTGGATTTTTTAGAGTTGTGGCCAGGGTAAAATAAAAATAAGAGGATTGGTTTTCTTTGCTTTTCTTTGTTAAGTAAGCACAGTGTTATATCTTCAGCACAATTTTTAAATATGAAAGCTGTAGGATATAGAATGTATAGAATGTAGCATATTTAATTATATTTCACTTTATACTTTATTTTTTGAAAATCAACACAAGACTGAAACTTTGCATCAGATGTTACAAGGAAATTGACTCATTTCTCAAAATGAAAAATCCTTTTTTTGTAAAGATATTTGAAAAAAAAAAAAAAAAAGAAAAAAACAGCTCAGTGACCAAGTAGTAGAGTGTCTACCCTGATAATGTAAAATTGTGTGTTTGAATCCACAGTTGGATCACACCAAAGACTCATGGGACATATTCCCTCCCTACATCAACGATTGGTTTGGGAGTTTAAACCTCCAAATTATTCATAATCATTGCTGTGGCCGCTCCTTCAAAAGAAGAAAATGCAAAATAAATTAAAGCAACGTACAGGACTTTTCAATTTCATCTAATTTTTTTTTGGCATCTTTAGCCTGGATGAAAACTAGACAAAACTGAGAAAAAAAAAATACATTTTAGACAAGTACAAGTGTAAAAAGAATTCCATTACAAAACACACAATGACCAGCATTACATCACAATTCAGTAATATTTTTATTTTTTTTAAAAACAGAAAAGTAACATTTTTTCAATAGAAGACCATTTTTTTCATTCTTTGAAAATGGTAGGCTTTAACACATAAAGAAATATTATTGTCTTTCTCTTTTACTTTATTATTTTGTCTTGTTTTTCATGTTGGGCTTACTATAAAACAATAAGATTTAGAGGAAATATTAAATTGGGCTGTAACAATTAATCAATGTATCCAACCAGCTTGATATGTCTGAGGTGAGTTGTTAATCAAACCGAATTGACCTATACCATTAGAAAATTGTTTCAAAATTAAATCAATTGAGCTAGGATCGATTTTGGAAAATACGGGATTTTACCAGACTCAATATCTGGATTGAGACATGGTAGGTTTATCTGACTGTAACGTAAAATGGCCATCACAGTGGAGAACACACATGATGGCAGCAAGAAATGATGAACCATCCTTATAGTCTAATGTGCAGAAAATTGAATTTTACAAAGACGTGTGACTGTACAGCGTGGTAGAATGCTATAATAATGTTCCCTTTGTATTTTTTTTATATGAAAAAACAACAGTAGGCTGGACTTCATCAAGCTAAAATGTGAATGGATTTGACATCAATTCTTGTTTACTAGTTTGTTTGTACACATATAATTTACACTTGATTATCTTGCAACAAATACAAGGAATCTGGAAAATTCACCTGCAATGTTCAGTACTAGGTATTTATCTCTGAGTCACACTGGTTGAAGTTTTGGTTAAAAATGTCCTGGATTCATTTAATTTCTGTGAATCAGATTGTTCAAAATGAACCCATATGGACAATTAATTGTAGCGTCAACCACAAATTATGATATGAATCGAATCGTTGTTAAAATGAATTGTTGATGAAAATGAATATTAAGAAACAATGCTTGTTGGCTCTTGTTGCATTTTGTTATGATTCTTTAGTCTTCAGTCTTTTCTGGAGTAGACTGACCTATGAAAGCATGGCATTAAGAACACTTGTTAAATAAAATCAGAAATACACAAATATTCAACACATTGTCACTCACTCTACAGCTGTACCAAATGTCAGTCTGTGTCTTCTTCACCACAAATAACACAAGATACGTATTTGATGAGTCACATGGTCTCACATAAACACATATGAGTCACGCAGCAAGTTACAGGTTGTATTAACTTATCCAGTCCTGTCAGTTACTGTGATCTGGATGCACTACAGTGACCTTTGCATTGGCGTGTCAGATTGCTTTGTCTTTATTTGCTCCTCTGCAAGAATGTCTCCTGCATGCACAAACCAGGCATGTGAAAGAGCCTCCAAACTGACAGTGTGTTTGCGTGTTTGTGTGTGTGTTTGGGTGTGTGTGTGCAACATCTGTCTCTGCCAGGTGAGGCAGGAAAGTCATGATAAGTCAGGCAGCACACGCAGCAGAAAGCAGAGCTGAAGAAGCACAGCAAAAAAACAAGTTAGCAGTGTTTTATAGATATGTTGGAGTAAAACAAAAAAAATGTTTTTACTTTTTGATTTTGTCATTTTTTAATTTCTACGATCAAGATAATCTGTTAGGGTTTTACTAAATGAACACATACTAGCTGCCATGTCACAAGATTGATATTGTTTTTACTTTTTGACAAATTTCTTTGTTTTTTCATCTTTTTTTATCTTAAGTTTACTGTTGTTGTTTTTGTGCTTCCCTATTTCTACACATTTAATGGAAATCTTCCTTTACCAGAATTGACCATGGTTGCCATACCATTTCTTTTCACACTTTAACATTTATTCAATAACCCAAGTAAGAGCCTCACTGATTACTAGTTAATAAATGTTTATATAGGAATTCCAAAATGTATGTATAAGTTTCTACAAAACCTTGCGTTTTAATTTTAATAAAGCTGAACTAAAATCAAGTAGACATTTTTTAAAGAAATTAAGAAAATTTTGTGAAATTAAGAAAATAAAATTTTTATTTTAAGTTTATGTAATTTTAGTTATTGCAACTTTTTGAACCTAGTTCAAATAATTAGAAATGTTTTTGCATACAAATGTTCATTTGCTTTATTGCTTTGATCTGTCAGAATTCCCATTTGTTGGTTGTAAGTCTAAACTTTTGTCTTGCATTTTTTGGTGTTTCTTCTTTATTTATTCTTTCATTCTTCTTTCATCTGGCAGATTGCAGTTGCCTGGAAACTGGAGTTTTTATGTAGACGTTGATATTTGCAATTCTGCTCAAAATAAGAAACCTTGCTATATTGAGTTTGTAATATTGCTGTATAATTTTTTTTTATCTGAATGTTGACTTGGAGTGGCTTAGAAAACCAGATAAAAGCAAGAAACAGGAAAACACTGATGTGCTTCATCCAGATTTTTCCATTCATCTCAGACATGGAACAAACAGTATGTATTGATTTTTTTTTGTTTGTTTGTTTTGAATTTGTTTGCTGTATTAACACACAAAGTGCTTGCAGGTTGCTTTCTTTTTTGACATCAACATTTATTAATCTTAAAAATGTAACCATGGACTTCACCTGGACAGCCTTCAGAGCTTCTTGCTGCACTTCCTCCTTCAGTTCCTGCTATAATGTAGGCAGAGTTGTTGTCTGACCCTAAAAAACTTGTGGATAAGGCTGAAGCTGTAGTTTTTGCCTGTTTATTTATACTTTATTTATGCTCTGAGACTTGTTTCTCCAGGCAGTCAAACTGGAGAGGAGGGGAAAACTATTTTCCATTTCCTGCTCATGGAGCAGAGCAGTTGACAAAGATGACTGACAATGTATTTGGCTTCACGACTCAAGGTGCTATCGAAATGCGGTATGACTGTAAGAGCCTTTCTTAATACATCCTCAGTGCTGGGCTTTGTTGAGAAAAGACTGTGTTATCCTCTTAAGTGACTATGAAAAGCTGATAGCTCTGTGTCCTTTGTGAAGGACACGACGTGAGGCTGGGGAACAGAGTTTGCTTCTTCATGTCTTTTAGCTGTGGTGAACTCTCACTGGAATTGCTAAGTGGTGACAGAGTCAGATAATATGAACTCATTCATTTGCTGCTATTTTTTGTGTCAACTGTGATGAGAAGTCTTGTCAATATAGAATAACAGAGAAATCATATAAAAAAATAAGCAAAAAGTTAGACTTAACAGGGAATAATTTTTACAATGTACTAGATACAACAGCTACGCCAACCTGTACGTTCAAAAGCATTAACCTTTTAGGCTGTGTCTAACCAGGCTGATGGGGAAAAGCAAAAGATAAAGTTAAGTAAAAGTTGTCCTCATAGGTCAGGGGTCTGCAAACCGAGGCTCCAGAGCCACTTGCTGCTGCTTTCTCCCTCTATTGTGGCTCTTTGGCTTTAAAGAAAAATTCAAATGATTTAAACAAATAAATGGGTTTATATTTTGGTTTGTTTATTTTACAAAATCAGGTTTTGCCTTAGGATTTTTAACATGTCAGATAACAGAGCAAAATGATGGTAAAAGTTTTAATTTGCTGTCAGAGTGGTTTATTATTAGAATTAGCTAAAAACACAAATCCACTGCAAAATAGTGTTAGCAAAATTCTTAATGTATAGAATTGCATTTCCATGTAAAGAGATTTTTTTTAAATTGGGATTTTGCACCAATTTTGTCATATGCATCTTTGATAGTGAAAAGAGATACAAGAGATGAAGGCAAACAGTCATAATCAGAGAAAATGTCGTGTTTGACTTTCTTGCATTTTAATTCAAGAAAATCTGCTGCAGCACATATCTGAAACAGAGTGTATTTTATTTTGAAAGGAACTTGTATATGTTGCTGTAAAAGAAAAAGAAACTAGTATTCAGACAAATAAGAACTCTTATAATTTCATTTTTTGTTAAAAAAATATGAATGAAATTTTTTTTCCTAATGAAGAAGTGGAACGTTGCTCGCTGGGTTTTAGTTGGAAAGACTCTGACTCAGATGGCTCTTTTGGCGTTAAAGGTTGCCTCCCCGGCAATAGGTTGTAGCTGCAGAAAATGTTTCTTTTTGGTGTAAATTATTAACACATTAATACCTCAGATGTTTGATGTGCTTTTCTAGGTCACAACAATAACCAGTTACAACAGCCTTCCTGTAATTTTTTAAGTTTTAAAGAAATTAAAGTTCAGTTTTCTTTTTGTTTGTTTATTTTGGTTTTTTTTTTTCGTGATTCAAGTGCAGAAGTTTGAAATTGGTGACTGGCATGCTATTTTATCTTTTTTGTTTATTGTTACAGCTGTTTAGCCGTAGTGTAGTAGTGTGTAACTTTAGTTTTTACTAAAGTATGCAAAAGTGTGTAGCTTATGCATTTAATGACCAGTTTATTAATTTTTAATAAAGAGCAGTAGAGCTGTATGGTGCTGTCTATCCATTAAATACCAGCACTGTTAATTTTCATCAAACATGTGGGTCTATCATTTCCCCAGTGATGATGTGATGATGATTTATGATAAGTGTTTCTGTAGATTTCTGCCCTTAAATGCATAAAAAATACGATGAAGAAAGTGTTTGCACACACAACACACAGTATACCTGATTGAGAGAGAAGTAGCCTGATAATCTGAACTATCACAGAAGGTCTGTTTTGGAAGAGTTCCACAATACACAAGTGTTTTTTCCTGTCAGATGTGGATAACTGAATTCTCATCTTATTTAAGCAGTCAGCATTCTGATGTCAAGTGCTTTTGTCATGTCTGAGCACAACATTAGAAGGTGGGGAGAGGACCATCCTCCACAGATTCCCATGGGTCAAGTTTGGGACATTCTTTCATGTGTAGAACCAGCTTCTATAAGCAGGCTGATGCAATAAAGTTTCTTATTAGACTGAACTCAATGCAATCAACTGGTGGCAAATGGCAAGCAAGGCAAGGGAGATTAGGATCCCTGGAGCAGCCATGTGCAATATTGTTTTCTGTTGTTAATGCTTGTGTTTAAAAGACAACACCAGAGGAAGTGTATATGCGGAATAGCAATTGAGGCTATGTACTGTGGATATTCTTAGTACAGTACTGATCAGTGTGTGTGTGTGTAAGTGAAGGAGACATTGTGTGTTTAGGAAAAAGAAAGTCTGAGTGACTGTGGCCCACAGTTTCCATGGAAACGTCAGAACCCATCCTGGTATCCATGGTAACTTCAGGTTGGTACCCAATGAGTTGAGTGAAAGGGAGACGAGGGTAAGAAAGAAGGAAAGTAGAGGTGAAGAAAGAAGAGGGGAATAAAACAAAGAAGGAAAGTGATGGAAAGACGGAAACAAAAAGCGACAAAGACACAGACGTCCACGAATAATGAAGTTGGCTTGAGTTTTATTCGTTTTTATTTTCTTGATTTGCTTTTACTCATTGGAGGTCCAAATACATTTTCAACTCTTGTTACAAACTAATAACAACTGAATAAAAAATGAAATTCAAGCTTTCTGTAAAGTTTTTTTCCACACTGAAATTAGTGGAGAGATAGAAAGAAAAACTTAAACAAACAACTTTAAAAGAGTAAACCAAAAAAATGTGTTTCTGACTAAAACTGTCTTGTTCTTTCTCACATACTTTATATATAGGAGCCAGTTAGATATATTTTGATACATTTGGACTATTTTGACTTTATTTGCACTTTATTTGTTTAATATCATCTTGCATAAGTTTTTTTGAAGAATTTTGTCAAGCTTTGGATTTATTACTTTTGTTTATTTATTTGACACAGCGAGCGGTGGATTTGTCATTTGCTTGTGCCGTGTGATTGGATGCAGATGTTTCAAAGCATCGAGTGCGGTGTAATCGTGGTCTTTTGACCGTCCTGTATGTTTTGTTATTCTCTAACCCTCTAAATTACAATGTACACAAAGGTGCAAAGATAATCAATTAATGACTAAAAAGAAACAAAGAAGCTGATTGTTTTTATCAGGACTTGGAGAGGTGCTGGGTGGGCTCCTACAATATATAACATCATATATTAACAAATGTCAATGCACAGATTGTCATAATTTTGTGTCAGGTCAAAATGTGTGGTGCAGAAGTAGAGCAGTCAACCTCTGACGTGAGGATTGTCCAAATGGTTCTCATCTTGCAATGTGTGGAATACCCTTGAGCAAGAAACTGAACCCCACATTGCTCCTGGTGGTTGAGGTTGGTGTCATGTGAGGCAAAGGAGCCCCCATCAGTGTGTGAATGTGTGCATGGTTGAATGGGACTGTGACTGTAAAGAGCTTTGGGCCTTTAGAAAAGTTCTAAAAGTACACACCAGCATCAGATCGCTGTATTTTTTATGGTTGGGTTGGTGGTACCTTGTGTTTCCAGATGCATGAAAGTTGCAAACATGTCACAGACTCAAACTACATTGAGTCTAAACTAATCCTGTCCTACAGCCCGCACACACCAACAAATAAGGTCATTGCAAATGACTCTATAGAATGTCAATGCTGTAATCTGATTAATCTGGTTGATGGATTGGTGGGTTGGTTGACCTATCACAGGAAACAGAATTATTGCTCCAACATATCCACCTTGATGAGTAATTTTACCTTCCTCCTTTTCTCTTTCAATCTTCAGTCTGTTCTTCTCACTCTAACCCAGGGGTGTCAAACTCATTTTGGTTCAAGGGCCACATTCAACCGGACCAGTAACATAATAGCAAAATAACCTATGGTCAACTTGTTACCTGAGCTTTGTTTTGGTTTTGGTTTTTCTCATGTTGGGTGAAGCACCACATTCAAAGATGCCAATGGATTTCAAATAAAACGCATTTCACTTAAAAAATTGTTCATTCAATTTTGATTATTTTATATCTGACATTGAAGCAATTCCGATAGTAAACTCTAGAGGGGGCTACAGACAAAAAATTAAACACCCAGCCTAAAATATAGGGGTGTACAGATGAAAACTAGCCTTCTGGCTAATTCTGGCATTTTTAAGCCATGTGTTTGGTCATGTTTAACCATGTGGTTTTCTCTTAAATGGCATTGTCCCCTTTTAAATAAAATAAAATCTTATCCATCAATATCAGGATTCAAGTCCTGTGTAGCAACACATTTCATGTCATTCAAGTGCGCAAAGTACAATGAAATCCCCAAAAATCTTTTCCTGCATGTGCTGCCTGCACCTTGTGTCTGAATTTTGTGGCAACACCTGCCTGCTTCCAGACCACTGACGGAGCACCATCATGACTAATATCATGTGACCTGTTCACTCCACGTTGTCCAACAATCCATTTTTCTGGAAGGCTCAGTACTCCACATCAGCCTTTCTTCTTTTTGACAACGACATTACGGTAATTGTGGTGTCACACCTGATCATTTTAATAGCAACTTTACAGCGGTGAGGCTCGGGAAACCAAACTGCATCTTACGCAGACGTGGCACACGCTTGCAAAGCTATGTTGTTTATTTCTTGATCTCTTGTCATGACTGTGTAGGTACCATTTGTGTTTGGGCTGTCAGATCAGTACGGGGACATTGCAATATTTGATTGGCTGTACAATCAGCCTGATGACATGTAAGATTGCGATTGGACAAATTACTGTACGGGTGGCCCAAGCAGATCTCGACGCTAAGGCTGTTTGAATTCCCTCCCTACTCCTTAACTACTAAAAAAAAGCATAGTGCAGGACTATCTACTGCGCTGAATTTTAAAGGCAATTCGGACATCCTGCTCGCTACTTTTTTTTTTCTTTCAAATATAACGTCACAAAATTCACTAAGTGAAAACTTAATCAATACAAGTATTTTACGAAGACTATAAGTCCACTTCTGTTCTGATGATGAAAAAGTTAATGGTTTATTAAAAGAAATACATTTAAAAACATAGTTTTTTCGTTGAAACGCAATGCATGGTGGTCAATATTCCCCAATCTAGTAGGCATCAATGCACACTGTTTTTTTGCAGGGAATTCAGGGAAATTTCTTGGGCACTCGATTTTGGAATTGTAGGTTTGTACAGCACTACAAAATGGAGAGCACACTATATAATGCACTATATAGTGTGTAGTGAAAGAATTTGGACATATTGTACCTACACGAGTCTTGCTTTTCCTTTGCTCTCCCTAGTGGTGCATGTCTCGGTTATTTATTTAAAGAACCCTAACCCACAGAAATGGGCTAGAAATTTGCTTTTTTTTCCCCAACATCTTTATATTTTTTTCTCTTCATTACTGGGCCGGATTAAACCTTCTGGCGGGCCGGATACGGCCCACGGCCCGTATGTTTGACACCCCTGCTCTAACCCCTTCTTTCTCATCTTTTATCCCTTATACCCATCGCAAACCAAATCATAATGGGATTTGCCCTGTATGGGTTTGTATAAACGGAAAAGAAGAGTGTGTGTCAGGTTAAGCTGTTCCTGCCAGATGTTTTTCTTTGTTTTGTTCTTTTGAGCGCCACGCTGTCTGCCTGTCACCAACAGATGCAGAGTTTGAGTGTGTGGATCTGTGTGTTTGAAAATAGGAGCTCTTTCGTGGGAGGGAGGATGCGTGTGTGTCTGCATACTTGTGTGTGTTGTTCAGTTTGTAAAATTAACTACTCTAGCATAGACAGCTAGCACAAACTGTGGTGGAGGTTCAGAACAAATGATCAATACAAGGAAAAGTCCATTTTGTAGATAATTGCATTTATAAAAACAGTTTGAGAAAATAAAAGTGTCTCTGTCATATCAGAGCTGCTCAAAAAAATGTTTAAGGACCCACTTTGATCATCTTTTGAGCTATTTTTAAAAGCATTCCCAGGGGTATTCTAAAGTATGATTAAACAGATTTCAGCCCAGATAAAATAAAATCTGTCATTTTCTTGGTCATAGTTTCTGCAGAGCGGCAGTAGTTAATTAGAAATTCGCCTATGAGTTTCACAGATTCACAATGATTTGAATAAAGAAATACTCAAAAATGTATTTTTTAGCTTAATTTACTTTATATGTGCTCTCCATCTGTAGGTTTTTTTTGTTTGTTTGTTTAAAATAGCTACAATTCCTGTTCCTTTACAATAGTTTTACTTCACTTGAGCTCTTAACCAATTTTAGTCAACTTGGACACACACAAGTGCTGCGTTCTTCTAGCTTCAGGTTTGACTAAGTCTTCCCAGGAGATGAAGCTGGAGTCTGGAGTCCAGCCTTCTGTCCCAGACCTTTGGCCTTGAAGCTTGTATGTCCATGGGAAAACAGCAGAAACAAGAGGAGGATCAAGGGATAGTCTAGATGGACAAATTTATAGATGAAAGAAAAAAGTTTTTTGCCTTAACATAAATTTAAAGTTAAAGTTAGTTACTGTTTTTGTGTGTGTGCGTGTTTCAATGATTTCCTTTTAGTTCTAAGACTAAGTGACAGATATGGAATGATTTAGTAAATGATGGATTGTTGACAACTCCACTGAAAAGTCAAGAAGTTATACTATCGTACTCTTTTAAAGTAATTTCAGGACATTTCCCAGGACCTCAAACAGGAGGTCATCGCTGTGACCACAATTTAAAAAAAATCCTCTGATATAAAAAGCTGATGTGTGTGAGTGTATATTGGTGTCTGTGTGTGTGCTTTTGCAAGCACATCATGGAGAAGTTGTGCCGGACAGGAAAGGAGCTTCACTGACTAAACAATCAAATAGCTTTAATTGTGTACATGATTAAAAGTTGGAAAAATACTTGTTCACACAAAAATAAACAAATGTTCTTAAACACACACCCATCCAAAGGCAAAGCAGAACTTTTTAAAAAGGACCACAGAATGTGTTCTTGAGTGAAATTCTGGGAAGAAGAGAGATAAGTTAGCACTTTTCAAGTTAGAAAATAACTGCATGACTTTTGATAAATGTTTTAGTCTGACAGGTCAATATTTCTCCCGCTGTAGGGAAGTAGTTAAAGAATGAAAGCTGTTCCGCTTATTACCGTTTACTATATTCCATTAACTTTTTTGTTACTTTTGATCACCAAGCAGTTTTGTCATTTTTGTGTGTCCACAGGAGCGCGTGGAGTATCTGTTCCTCATCATTTTTACAGTGGAGGCATTCCTGAAGGTTATAGCTTACGGTCTGCTCTTCCACCCCAACGCCTACCTGAGGAATGGCTGGAATCTGCTCGACTTTATCATTGTAGTTGTAGGGTGAGTAAACAGAACCATGCAAAAAGTGAACCGAGTGGGAAACACAAAAACAAATGAAAAACTGTATGTTTTTCAGTTTGAATGTAAGTGCAGTGTCTCATGTTTTAGTGTTTATTTGTCAGTGTTCCATCATATTATCAGCATTTTGTTCAGTTTTTGGGGGCACTGACATAAGGGTGGACATATTTAACAGGTTTTTTGTTTTTGTTTTTTTAATAAGTCCCATCATAAGAGGTTGGCCTATCAATTTTTTGTAGATCAAAAGCTCTACTATCTTTCTTTCTTCCGTTTTTTTCAAGTATTCTGAAAGGTTTGCGAGTTTACAAACATGTGAATAGCCCAATAGATATTTATGATTTTTTTTCTTAAGTTTCTTAAGTTCAGCACATCATTTTAAAGTTATATAATTTGTTGGGGTTAGAATGCAAACTAGTAGGAAAACATCAGAGAAAACTGGCAGCAAGGCACCAGAGGTGCTCAAACTCAAGAGTGTGGAAGTCTGACAAAAAAGTTTTTTTAATTTGATGAAATAAAATAATTTTTTTTTTTTTTTTAATTGCTGTGTTGCTCATTTGGCCACAGCAAAGGACATTTTTAAAAATATGGCTGCAAAAAAAGAGAAGCACCAGGTCATCCTTAATTCTAATTCAAACGTTTCTGATGGTTTTAGAGGACTGAAGCGACCAGTTGCAACTGTTCAAAACTTTTTTGCTGTTCAAAGAGTAAAACTAAATTCCTTCTCCGCTATTTTGTATCTAAAACTTGGCAACAGAGCTCATCTGCTAAAGCCTCTTTGCCTCCTTGTGTGTATGTGCTCATGCATGCCTCCTTGAATTCTCTGCTTGCCAGCTGTGTTTGTGTTCCTTGTGCAGGGGTAATGAACTAGATCCAGTGGACTTGACAGATACATTATTGCCATAAAATGGTCTAATTGACCATGAGTGTGTGTAGGGAAGGGGGGGTGGGATTGTATATTACTAAGATGCTAAAAGGGAAATGGCAAGAAAAGAGCCCCTCAGGCTGAAGGCCCCAACAAACAAACAACACACACACAAATGCATTTGATTACTCAACAGGCTTGTTTATTCTAAGAGAGAATCTGAATCCCTAGCAAAGCATAAAGCTATACGTACACTACAGACAATTGACGTTCAAGAATCTGGGTTTAGCGTGTTCTTGACCGTGCATTTAGCCCATAGTGTTCACATTGGACGAGCAGATAGGGGCTTCTTCCTATTTATCTTCTACTGTTTACTAGCACTAGCAACCCCTACGGTTGGAAGAGGCTTGGTGTGAAATGTCAAAGCTAAATTCCAAAATATGATAGTCTTGGTCTCACGTAATTCTGGCAAAATTCCGGGTAAAAACCACATTTAATAATTTATCCTCCGTGGTCAATTGTCAAAGGTTGTCACTTCCTTGAATTAAAAACCCCATCCATACATCACGGCAAAAACAAAGCCCCTGGTTGGTCAAAGTTTGACTTGGTTTAACTTTCAACATGCGAATGATGCGTGAATGTGAAAGTTTTGGACATGGAGCCTGAAACCTGCATTTACACACGTTTATATAGAAATTTATTTGGAAGTGGCCGCATGAAATACACTCTTAGTAAAATGACAACAGGGGACTAGTGAGAGAGACACTTTTAGCCCTTTTTGCCCTTTAACCTCTTGGTGTCCCTTTGACTGTTTCAACAATGTAAATTTGGACATTCCTTTAAATGCATTGTCTTTTTTATTGTAGTATTATGTTACAAATCTCTACAAGATCTTACACTTAACAAAAATATTCAAAAGATCATTTACAAGCTTTTATTTCAAATTCAGCTGGGAGGACTTGCCACAGTAAAAGGGGATGTTAGAGGATGGCGGAGCTTTTGGACTTTTGAACCTATGACTCACCTCCCTTATTTTTGATGTTCAAATTTTTTCTTTTTGCACAAGTGAAATTAAAATTACTTTCTTCTTTTTTCTACTTTTCCCCTGTTTTAGATACTCCTTTAATTTAGCGGGTTAGACAAAAAACTTTAAAAGGCTATTTTTTCAGGGAAAACCAATGAAGAAAAAACGTACGCTTTTAAAATGATTGCCTACATTCAGAAGTAAAATCACACACATTTGTCAGTGTCTCACATTTAAAGAAAATATGTTTAGGTGTGACAGCACTCCGCTTCTGTGTGTGCATGACTGAGTGCTCATCTTCCTGGACGTGTTGGCCAAACAACCAAGGCCCCTGTGCACGTGTTTGTGTATGTGTGTGGGTGCAGATGAGAAGCGACAAGAGCTCGATCCCTCTGGAATAGTCACCATATGGATGAAAGAGCCTGTACCTGCCCCAGAGATACCTGTACCCTGAAAGCACAGGTGCCCAATCACACATGCACAGACAGATGCCACAGGGTGCGTACTTTTACTGAGACGGACCTAAGAGGCTGTTAGCAGTGGTGGAAAAAGATTAGAGGTTATTCTTTTTAGCAAAGGTTCGGTGCATATGTTGCATGTGTGGGCATGCAACATGAACAGGTGTCATGCAGACTCTGTTGCCTCTACCAGTGATTTTTTTGTTTTTAATTTTAAACAAATAAATGTATTAAAATTTTTACAAACAGATGAAAAAAGTGTAATTTTTTCTTTAGATCTGAACTCCTCTTTAAAGGTTTTAAAATGGCCATATTTTAATAAAGTTTATTTTTTTTGTAACATGTGTTTGCACAAATATTTTGCTGCTTCATACAACTCAAAAAGCTCCTCATAAGAACTGCATTGGAGATAATTCAGGGAGTAGGACATGTCAATGTCTCTCTTTATAAAAGTAAAGACTGTGTTGCAAGTTGAGGATGCACACATGGCCTTCATGTGCCGCTACACAAAGGCTCTAATTATCACTCAAATAAAATGCTGCTGGTGCAGAATAGTGGATCCTTGATGTGCTCAACATAATCTGTTTGAAAGGCGTGCTTCCCACCCAGACACAGAGAGTTAATCAAATTGAGAGGGAGCTAGTGTAGAATAGAGAGGCTAAGAGAGAGCGCGAGAGGGAGAGGGGCCGATATGTTCTGAGAGGCTGTTTCAAGTGGCCATTTCATCTGTGCTAATTGATAATTCTCCATGATTAACACTCCTCTGACTGGCCTTTGAGCCACGCTGGTTGTTGATTTCTAAGGGATGTCACAACAAGGAAAAAAAAAAAAGGCATTGTAAACCTCAGCTGGATGTAGGATTCAAACCACTTGTTCCTAAAAGATGTCTGTAAAAGACAACGGATAAAAGACAATTAAATATGAAAGGTAGCAATCCTTTATCAAGATATTTCATTTTAATTTCATTTTCTGCCACCTTTTTTAGTCAATCTAGGACAGGAGTTTGCAACCTTTGATGTTTAAAGAGCTGCAAAGTCCCACTCTGTGTACATATATGTATATATTTATATTTATATATAGTATTAATTTGGTCATTTATTTATAAAATATAGCTTTTAAAGATTTAAATAATTGAATTTTTATTTTAAAATGCAGTGCATACAAGTTCCTATCAAAATAAAATGCACCCTGCCTCAAATGAGATCCTTCTGCTGCTTGAATTAAAAATGTAAAAAAGTCATGTCAAATATGGCATGACTCTGGTGCACCTCAATCTGTCAGGGTTTTCATGAGGACACAAAATACAAACGGCGATTCAAACAGAAATAGCTCTGATTTATTTCAGTCAAACAATAGTAGCAGCTCATGAACTAGTGCCGCAACCAAAACCAGCCGACAATAAGTGCAAGGGAGACAAGGACTTATAAACAGGAGGAGAGAATGAGACAAGTACCAACAGGTGGGTCACATTAGGGAAGGAGAGAACACAATAGGAGGGGAGAAGAAGAAGACATGAGAAACAAGGAAACAGGCACCAACAACAAAATAAAACAGGAAACGCACAACAAACAAAAAGCAACCACCGTCCTGGGTCCAATACCCCACACAATCCACTTTCTCCATCAATTAAATATAAACATGACAACTTTGGTGCAGAATCCATTTTAAAATCTACACATGTAAATGCATTTATGTACCTTAGGAATTTTGCTTCTGAACAGCAACTAGACACTACTGTGCAGCAAAAATAATATTTGCTTTATTTGTCTTCTAATGAACAGCTCTTACAGTAGATTAAACAGTTTACCATTATTTTTGCACTGTTATCTGACATGTTTGAATTTATGAGGAGGGAAAAGCACTCAAGACCTCTTGACATTAGTGTATTGTCAACAGTGGAAAAAAAAGAAAAAAATTTTTGTACTAATAAGTTCACCTCAGTTCAGAAATCTAAGCATTTTAACAAAGCTTAATTAATCAGTTATTTATTCAAAATATTTGCTTTTTTAAGCCAAAGAGCCGCGGTGAAGAGACAAAAAAAGCCGCATGGAGCTCCAATGCCTCAGGTTGCAGACCCCTGGTCTAAGACATCTAATACTTGTTTGAGTTATTAATGCTTTAATACCCAATCATCTGTCAAGAGAGTACATATACAAAAACATTATTATTATTATTTTTAAATGCACTCTTCATTTGATGGAAAATATCATGTATTTTAAGAGTTTTTTCTCTACTTGATTTGTGCAAAAGCTAAAATCAGTCAGCTTATTAACATTACTACAATATCTTTAATATTGTCTTTTTATTTAACAGCTTTAATCTTGTCAACAAGCTTTGTTTGTAAAGTGGATTTTATGTGTAAAAGTTGTTGTTTATTTGGTTTCTATTTTTGTTGCTTTTTTGGGAGGATATTTGTAAAACAAGACTCCTATCACCGCATCCTAACATCTTGAAAATACCCAAAAGAACTAAAGCACAGCAGGAAATAGTGTGTGACTTCACTTGTTGTAAGGTAGTTGTTTAATCTGATCTGTTGAGAAAACACACAAACGTTACGGCACATTTTCAGACTTCACCACACATGTGTCCCACCCCGGTTTGCTGATTAAAGCCAGATGCATCACATTTCCTTATCTTTGAAATACAGAAACCACATGTGAAACTCTTTTCTTCTTCCTTTGGACTCATTAGGTTGTTTGGGCCTTGCGTTTGAACTCTCTTGAGCATCTGCATTGTGAAACATTGCACATGTTACAATTTTTTTTGCTTTCAAGAGCTTGCCTCAAGCTGGAGTGTGTAAATGTTTGCTGTTGTGAATGAGGGGATATAGAAGTATTAGTTAAGTGATGACAAGAAGCACATAGGAGGAAAAGGAAAAAACAAGGCCTGAATGACAAGTGCTGATATTCGTGTATGTCTGAATGTCTTCCGTTGTTTTTTTTGGTTTTTTTTTTGAAGGAATTCTCTATTACATAGAAAACTGGAAGTCGTAGTGAGAATTTTAAAACACTTACTTTCTGTTCCACAGGTTATTCAGTGCAATTTTGGAGCAGGCCACAAAGGGGGATGGGGCCACTCCTATTGGAGGGAAGGCAGCAGGTTTCGATGTCAAGGCTCTGAGAGCTTTCCGAGTACTCAGACCTCTAAGACTGGTCTCCGGAGTACCAAGTAAGTACTGGTGAAAAAAGACATGTGGGATCAGGTGTTAGCCGTTATTGCGCAGGCTGGGGGGGGTGGGGTGGGGGGGACCAAATATCTGAGCTGAGATTGCTACTTGATGCCTCAGACCACAAACTCAAGTTGCACAACTAAACAGGCATAAATGTCTGACTGTAAGCGGTAGATGAGTTTTCTGTCAGATTTGATGTTAGTAACCACAGAGATGGCACCCAAGGAGCAGATTTTGCAGACATGTGCTAGTAGCTGTGTTTTTGAACAGTAGAAAATAATGTAAGAAGCATGAACATTATGCCTCAGAACATAGTTTAAGCAGTTGAGTGTGTGCTTATAATAAGTTTTTTTTTTTAGTAAGGCAAAACGTTGCATCATGATCGAAACTAAAAGAATAGCTGTCAGGAGCTGGTGGTAGAGGACCCAAAATGTAGGAGACACTTCAATAGACTTGCCTTTTTTATAATAATTCTATCAAAAAAATCTTAAAAGTTTTAGGATTTTTATTTCTTGCTTTAGTAGCTTAGCCATCCATCCAATAAAATGACCTGTTCAGTCTTGTCACGGGTGTTACTGGAGCCTATCAAATCAAATCAAACTTCATTTATAAAAAGCGCTTCTCATACTTGGCGTAACTCGAAGCGCTTTACAAAACAAAAGCTAAAACACAATAAAAACCCAACCCACCCTTTACCCTCCCCCCTCCCAACCAATAACACATACAACCCATGACCCCAAACACAATGAGGATGCTACTAATAAAATCATTTTTAAAAGAAACTTAAGGCTTGGCTCTGCTTTGAGGAAATGGTATTTGGGAATCTATTCATGCCAGGAGCAGTTCAGTCACAGGAACGCTGCCACAGTGCCCATCCAGCCTATCCCAGCTATCTTAGTGTGAAAGCAGGGTGCCCCCAGAGCAGTTTGCCAGTCCACAGACAGACAACCACACATACGTCCACTTACCCTTAAGTAACAATTTAGAATCATACAGAAACCTATGAAGCATGTTCACGGACAGTGGTAGAAAAGAGAAGCGCCCAATGGAAAAACCTCACATGTACTAAGAGTTGTGTAAACTCACTGTTTTATTTATGCGTTTCATGAATTTCATTTGTTTTCCTCTTGTGGTTAAGAAATATTGAAATAAACGTATTCTTTCAATTGTTTTAAGACAAGTGTCTGTATCTGTTAGTTAATTGGATTGTTTTTAAATTCCTTAGTTGTTTTATTATGTATTTTATTTCATGTGTTCATGTATTTTATGTATTTCACTTGAATCCCTAACTATTGTGTCTGTGCTGCAGGTTTACAGGTAGTGTTGAACTCTATAATCAAAGCCATGGTCCCTCTGCTCCATATTGCGCTGTTGGTCCTCTTTGTCATCATCATCTATGCCATAATTGGCCTGGAGCTCTTTATGGGCAAGATGCACAAGACCTGCGTTCACAACCACACAGGTACGCGCACGCATAGCAAAGGAGCGGGAAGATATGGATGCTTTGCACCAGTGCACAGATGAAAATACCAACAAGCATGTTTACAGCGATGCGCTGGCTTTGTGCACCCCAGCGCTCAAAAAGCACGCTTCAGTAAGCAGAAGCAGCGAGTTTACGGATGAACACAAATGTGAGCAGTGCAAGGACACAAACCTGTCAATGCCAACATCAAGCTGAGCATGGCTGTTCTGTCACTTCACTGTCCCTCTGTTCGTAACTTTGACGTGTCTGTACTGTGTAATGTTTCATTCACAATGAAGCAAGGCAGAAAAAACAAACCGAGTGTGTGTTAAAAAAGCAATTGGTTGACTTAATTAATTATTTATATTGTCATTTATTTTTTGCCTTAGAGTAAATTGCCTAAGCGAATTACTGAAACTGCAACTGCCATGAATGATTGAAACAATTTTCAGATAAGGGCATCAGGTGTAAATGGACTTGAGTGTTATTATGATAATATTATAGGTCCCATAAGAGCCATTACTTTTTCCAGGATAAGTGATGGTGAAAGTCCAGAAGAGCTTATTTCTTATAGTTTGACAGTTTCTGAATTATATTTTAAATAGTTACTTTATTTATTAGTGTGTGTGTGTGTTTAACCTCAGTCAGTGCTGTTTTCTTTTCAAGTTTGTATGCGTTTAATTTATCATTCACTTGGTACAAAACAGTGGATTTTCTGTTTGTGATTATGCTTTGTGTTATATATCTACACATATCACAAATCTAGAATTTTATGCAAGCAAAAGAGTTACAATATTTTTCTGTCATATGGAAATTAAGAATGTACAGAAACATTTCATGATCTCCTATTTACAAAATAATGTTCTGATCAATGCACAGAACCTTTTACCACACTTTGCTGCATCTTCAACTGTCACTTCTGTATTCCAAAGAAATGATCTGGATCCAAATTACAATAAAATTTAAAATCTTCATTTGTGCAGAAAGAAGACATTGTGCACATCAAACATTGGAAATTTTGCACCAGATGTTCAGATCACACACTAATTTCTTGGTTAAAAAAGTGTGTCAACACATTTTCCCTGCAAAAGTCAATGGCGATGATTTTGTTTTCCCAGGCTTAAATGCAGAGGAGAGGCCGGCGCCGTGCGCGCCTGATGGTGCCTACGGCCGACACTGCATGCAGAATGGAACCCAATGCAGAGTGGGATGGGAGGGTCCAAACGATGGCATCACCAACTTTGACAACTTTGCCTTTGCCATGTTAACAGTGTTTCAGTGTATAACCATGGAAGGCTGGACAGACGTGTTGTACTGGGTGAGCCGTACACCACAACAGATTTTATAAGTGGACACAAAAGCAGTTTTGATTGATCCTCAAACAGCTTCAGGAACTCAAGTACTGACCCACTGGGTCATGAAATCACTATATCATAATTCTGATCATACCTGCTAATATAAGTGTGTGGGTGGGTTGTCTGCATTAGTGTAGAAATATGTAAGTTGTGCAGATGGCTTCCTGTCTCTACACCCCTTCTGTTGTTTATTTTTCTGTATACCATTGACACGTTCTTTACACACATGGCTCAAAATCTTTTAGTGAAACAAACTGTTACTCAGATAATTGAGACATACATTCTTACAGCTGATTACCTCACAAAACATCAGATTCCAATTTTATTTTAGGAGCTTCATTTTAGCTGCTTGTAAAAGCCTATAAAACACAGTTTTGTGTCTCTTTTTGCGTCAGCTTGAGCCGCAGAAATGTTCTCCCTGTTCTAGGTGCATAAAATTTCACCCAAAATTAAGTTTATTGACTGTATATGAGAACTGGACCAAGTGAGTGTGACATCATCCATAGAAAATGGCTTACTTCTAATTCCAAGTAAAATTAAGTCAAGTCAATCTCCATTTTTTTGCGGTTCAAATTTCACCATGTTGGAACCAGATATCGTCACTAAGCAGTGATTGGTCTGAGTTATGATTTCTATGGCAACCAATCTGGCCAATCAGAAGTGAGCTTGTTGGAAGGCCACACCACGACCACTTGAAAGCATGCTTGGGAGAATAAACTATGCCAGTCAAACGTTTCAAAAAATTTGGTGTAAAACCACAAACTTTTATCTGGCATCTGATTTGTCTGTCTATGACTTCAATAAGTTTTACTAAAGTAAATATAACCACAAAAAAATAATTAAGGGTTAGCAAGACTCAACCCAGTTCTCATATACAGTCAGTGATTACAGGCAATGCAAACGAACAGTAAATGGTATGCTAACAAACTTCATGGTACTACTTGTCATGTTGAGGGAGTGTTAGAATTACTACCTAACCTGACATTAAACAGATCGTGGCCATTTTCTCAGCTGGAATGTATCTGGGTGCTGTAAGGAATGCTCTGTGTCAACAGATCGGCAGATGATGCTGTGTTATTTCAAATATGCTCATTATAGCAGAAATAGAAATATTCTTGTCGCTGCCTTAAATTTAAACTGACTATTTGGAATATTATCATAACAGACAGTTTTTTATTTAGTCTGCATATATGCACCGTCCCTGCTGATCAACAAGACCTTGCTTTTCAAAAATAGACCAAATGGTTTCTTCTCACGTTTGTTCATACAGAGTTTAGCCTTTTCTACTAAACCATCCGTGTTAACTGCTGCTTTTGATAACATGCACTGCTTCCCTATAACACATTTCTATCCTGGACTTTTGGACTGTTATTCTCTTCTTTAATCTACTCAAATATTCTCCTGTTTTGCACTTTTCATCATTTCTAATTTTTCTTCACTTTTAATTTCCCACCTTTTTTCTCTTTCTCCACTTCTTCTCTGCCTCTTCTCTCTCTCTCAGATGCAGGATGCTATGGGCTATGAGCTGCCATGGGTCTATTTTGTCTCTCTCGTCATCTTCGGCTCTTTTTTCGTTCTCAATCTCGTTCTGGGGGTGTTGAGCGGGTAAGAGCTTGATCTGTTGTCACGTGGATGTGTGTTGTGAGTGACAACTCATCGTTGTAGAGGTGATTACTGATTATGTATCAAGACTCATTTGAAAAGATTCACTCATTTTTTGGAATTGCTGAAGATAAAACCCTAAAAAATTGATTCACATTCAAGTGAGATACAGATGGCAGAAAGTGCAAATTAAAGCCATCTGGTGGCCATAATGTTACCCCAAAGGTTAAAGAGAGTAAATAAATGGTTATCATTGCACCGTGATAAGATTTGACTTCACAAGCCTGAACCCAGAATCACTACAATCTTTTGATTACTTGCGCAGTTTGTCTATGTGTTTTAAGGGCACAACTTTTTTTACCTTTAGTGCAAAAAGCAACTAGGAAATCAAGAGAGGTATAAATGATTTACCCCCTCAGGCCAGGAGACAGAGCACCAGAGAAATTTTGCACAACGTGGAAAAAAACAATAAACAAACATGCACAAGGTAGCAAATAAACAAGCAAATAAAAAATGTTTTGGGAGCCCTGAGGGGTTTCTAAAGAAGTCATGGCCTTAAAAACGGAAATTACATGGAAACCCATTTACTTATTTGTTTCCTTGTTTAGTCATCATGAGATCATGATGAAAACAAAGCTATCAAGTCCAGACATCCCACACCCAAATTATTAAGCTAAAATTACAGCAAGTTTTAGCACACACAAGTTTCTAAGAATAATAATCAATTATCTAAGAGTTAGATCAAAATCTAATCTATTCACTTAGCTCTGAAATCTGTCTGAATTTGATTAAATAAACACAAAAGTATTTTACTTTTTTTTAAACCCCTAAATTAAATTATTTTGTAAGCATAAAGTCCTGGAGAGAGAATCATTTGTCATGAGAACTGTAATTACATCAAGTCTTGTGGAAGTCTTGCTGCACAGTCTGTTCATGTGTCTAACTCATTTTGTTCTCTCTATAGTGATTAACCCTGAAACTTTTGGAGTGCAAGAAAAGTGCTTAACTGTGCTTTTAACTACCTTCATATGAACATACTTCAGTTGTGTTTTTGTAGAAATGATCATTTTACGAGATGTCTTTGAACCTGTTTTAACCCTGGTTTTTTACCAGTCATAATTGACCCATCTGTCACTTTGTTGGAAGATATAACTTCGGCTCTAACGCTTTCCTTTCTTTCTCCCCGTTTTTCTTGTCCTTTACTCTTTATATCTCCCATCAACTTGATGCTGCTCCTCCTCGTGGTTCCCTTCTTCCTCTCCATCTCCCAGGTCAATGATGCTGTAGATTACAGGTGGCCCTGGGTGTATTTTGTCACGTTAATCATCATTGGATCCTTCTTTGTGTTAAACTTGGTTCTTGGGGTGTTAAGCGGGTAAGGGCAGGGCTAAAGATGATCTGAAACTAACGCCTCTTTGTTCTAAGTTGCTGTTGTTCCTGGTTTCCCACTTCAGCAGAAATTTACATATTCTTTTATCTGTTGTTTCTTTGACTGGCAGCCTTAGGGACATGTCATTTTCTGTGGTCATGCATTTTGTTTAGTTCTCTCTGATAACTGTTATGTTGCTGCATATCAGCAGAGTACGGTGGCCCTGAAGTGCAAATCCTACCAACAAATCTCTCAACAAAAAAAGATGTATTAAAGATCACGACAATTAAAGAAGTACAATACATAATTTAAAAACACATTATATTTGGGAAATCAAAACAAAATTCCAGAAAGCCAAAACACAATTGAAAAATCAATAGCTTATTGATTGTAATTAAAAACATTTCGGTGATCATTACTGCACTTTACACAGTGTAAAACTCATTGGTTGTAATTAATAGAGCTTTGATTATTTCACCACATTAAAGTTCACACATCCCTGTATTTGGTATTATTCAAACACCAGTTGATCTTTAATTCCTCTTGTCTTCATATTGAGAAATTAGAGTTTCTTTTTACATTTTCTTGAATGTTATTGATGTTGTTTGCACTCATTACTTAACCAACTTATCCAAAGTTTAGGGCCACACACAGAAATTTTTCTTTGTAGTTATCAATGTGTGCGGTGTAAAAATCAACAGGGTCACACAGTTCTAAAAGTCTGGATTAATAAAATAAATAGTTTGGACAATCAAGATAGCTGGCTTTATGTACAATTCTGACTTCTACAATGCTGGCTCGTTTTTGAAGTAAAAATAGATGTAGTGAACTTTTAGAATTATTACCCCAAATTGCTATAAAGTAGGTGAAAGATGGTAATATTAAGGAGCAGTACAATAAACATCTACAGTTGTATTTTAATATATATTTAGATTTATTTATGATTGAAATACTTCCTGAAACTTTAGTTTGTATGTATCTGATGTGTAGCTTCCAACTCAGTTTGTTACCAACAATCCCTAAGAATTTAATTTGTGTAACGATTTCGATTAAGGCACCGTTAATTTTAATTGAGAGATCTCTATTGGCATTGTAAATACCAAAAAGCATCACTTTGGTTTTGTCTAGGTTCAGAGATAGTTTGTTGTAATGCATGCATGATTTTATCTTGTTGAAAATGTGTGTTTATTTCAAATGTTAAAAAATAAAACACAATAAGAAAAGTGGAAAAGGTCACTGATACGGATGATGAGCGATGATGACATTTAATTTTTTTTTTTACATTTTTCGAACGCGTCTTCATGTCTGCACACTGATTAAAGTTTTATGATTAGTACGGAGCATGTTCAGTATCATGCCAAATAAGTTTACGTTGAAATAATGGACAAACATCATCAATCAAAAGTTGTTTGGTATGAAGTGATACTGGATATGTTCCGCACTGTTCAATAAAACTTTTATTAGTGAGCAGATGTACGGATGCGAATGTTGTTTTTTTTTATTATTTGCTTTGCTTTTTTAATTGTTGTTGTAATCTTAACAATGTTTTTGAGTGGTTTGTTGATGTGATTTGAACTTCAGGGCCACTGTAGCAGAGCATATGGCTCCATGATCCTTACGATTTTTAAACAATGTCCCTTTGGAGCTTCAAAGCTCCCATGCTGACTCTGTTGTCATGAAAAGCTCTCATGTCAGTGTTGCTGTGATACAACAGAATACAATCTTCATTATTGACAAAAGAGCTCTTTGTTTGTACTGATGCTTCCAGCTCATGCTCTGACACAACAGAGGTGTAGGTTAAGGGAATGTGTCCACTCCACACCTCCCTATCCCTCATTTGACTTCATAGTCTTGGTGGTGGGACAACATGACTGTGTCAAAAAGTGATAACGAACAGCATTTTGGACGACTGGGCCTCTGATTCTTTGTCTGATTTCTGACTAATGATGCTGTCAGTTCAGCACACAGCCAGTCTGACATTTTGCCAACCAGTGCCTCCTTAGAGTGTGTGTGGCTCTCAGATTGGCATAATAACTAATGACCAAACAAGAGCAAAGAGAGCTTGTGATGAAGGAGCATAAACATGAGGTGTAAATCAGTCAAAATGTGATGCATCGTGTAAATAGAAAGAAAAGAGACTGAAAGAAAAGGCACAGAGCAAATTGATTTGGGACATAAAGGGGAGACAAACTGAAAGGAAAACTGAGTGTGAAGTGTTTGGGTTTGGCAATCACAATTGCATACACACGTGAAGCTAATGAACATTGATGTTCCCAAACACACACATACATACACACACACAGATCAATAGGACCAGGTCTTCTCTTAATGTTCTGACAAGCGAGACAATAGCTGCCTCTCCTCATGCTCATTGATCTGTGCTTGAGTGTGCCGTCCAGAGATCCATCTGCGGTTTTCATCACTGCTTCAAATTTCACACACTGTCATGCCTGAGCAACATTTCTTCGTAAATGGGATGACAAAACAGCACAGATTTGGATGATGTTACAACAAAAACAATTGTTTTATGTCTTGAGCTGTAGCTGGATATTAAGTCAAGAAAGTTCCTTTTTCGACTGAGGGAATATTCAGACTGGACACATTTGGTTCGCTTAAAGTGGACCAGAGTTCGTTTCCCCCAACAATTCAGAACAAATTTTCAGTCTGAATACACTCAAGTGAGCCCTGGTCCAGTACCAGGAACCGCTCTCTGACCCATCTTTCAAAGTGGCCTTGGTTCATTTCCAATTGGACTGAACTCCAGTTTGCTCATTTTCCTCAGTCTGAATAGGCTCTGTGCTCGGAGTGGAACAACTAGACCAGGGATGGGCAACTCCAGGCCTCGAGGACCGCAGTGTGTGCAGGATTTCCAGATATCCAAGCCCTACTCATGACTGATTACCTGCTTCAGGTGTGTCCAGCCAATTAGAACATGCCAGATCATGGTATGTTGGAAAACATGCAGGAATGCGGCCCTCGAGGCCTGGAGTTGCCCATCCCTGAACTAGACCAAAACAGCCACCGTAACTGGGCATTATGGGATGTATGGGTAACAGAGTAGAAAAGGAGCAACCATAAGCTCCATAATGATGAGACACAGCAACTCATTGAGATGTGGTCGGATGAATGCAGGTGCTTTAAAACAACTTTTAACATGATACACATTGATTCTCATAGTTTTCCTGAAAATCTATCTGTCATAAAAACTTATAAGCGTACCTTCTTAGCAGTCACCTCCTCAGTAACCTCCTTGCAGCATGCCTCCGCTTTACCAAAGTAGCATTACAAATGTTACTGACGTTCAAAATTGGTCAGCGAAATATAGCTTGAATAAGTCAACTATCCTGACTAAAATTGCAAAACGTAGGAGTTTAGGAGGATTATTTTTCTCTTGTTGCTTTGCCCCGTCCTTGTAATATCTGGTCAATGACTAAATAGATCTTTAGTCATGTGGTTTTATTATTATTATTATTATTACAAGTTTTGGTTCAAAACAGAAATGTCTGTTTGACGGCAGTTTGAATACAGACCAAACGCAGGGTTCAGGACTCAATCTGGCCCAAATTAAGTGGACTTGATCCGGGCCAACTGACTTTTCCAGTCTGAATACACCCTAACTTAACTTTAAAAATAAAATGATTTAAATATAGGTCTCTTTAAAAAACATGAAAGAAGACACACCTTATGACCAGTAGGATGCCACTTAAATTCATTTACATAAAAAACATGCCAACAACCCAATGTGAGCCTTTAAAAAATGTCAGCAAAAACAAAACAGTGATATTGCCATGTTTGTACTGTTGCTGTGAGTTTTTTTATTTCCCTGCTATGGCACACAAATGGTTTGTTTAGTTACAAGCATGTGCAGACAATGCAGTCTCTTTTTCAGGTGGGAGTCTGAAAAAATGCTGAGCACAGCAAGAGGGATACCAGTTCTAGGTTGTGTTTCGTGCCTGATTTTTGTAGTGAAATCTGCAATTTATCTTCTGTATTTGCTTACTAACATCTCTGACGTGCATCTTTTCTCCTGTTCCCTTTTTCATCTTCTTTTAGCGGCTGTTTACCTTCTTCCTATGAGTGTTCATTATCATTACAATCATTACCCAGGCATTAGCTATAAATTTTCAGATTGTTTTTCTTGTGTCCCGTCTCTCCTCGCTTCTTTCTACCAATCATCCGCCTTTGCCAGAGAGTTTTCTAAAGAAAGAGAGAAGGCCAAAGCACGTGGTGACTTCCAGAAACTCAGAGAAAAACAGCAACTAGAGGAAGACCTAAAGGTGGGTTCTTGCATAGTTCTGTTTTTGTAACTTGCAGAACCCAAACAAGAGTATCTCTGTGACATTTAGTGTTCTTTTTCTGCATTTTGAAGGTGTGTGTTCCTCTGCTCTGGTTAGCAAACATCGCTTTTTCACCTTTGTTACAACCAATAGCAGAGTTAATTGTGCATTGGTGCATTTAAAAATGCAAGATCTTTGTATGTAATAACATGGTGGCAGACGGGCAACCAAAATGTTGCACAAGTGTGACTTTCAATCCACTCTGTTTCTCAGGCTTTCATCTGAGAGATGTGTAAATTCTTGGGGGAAATGTGGTTCAATAAGCTGTCAAATTTACATGTTCAAGAAAAAAAATCTGCATGGAAAACGTTGGCTAAAACAAAACAGAACATTATTTAAAGACCCACTCCAATGAAAATTGTGTTTTTGGTGTTTTTAATGTGTTCTTGTGGCATTTTTCTCACGATGGAGGACATGTATGAAGAACATTGTTTTAAAATCGATCAAAAGATGCTTGGAGTGGGTCTTTTACAAAATAATGTTCTTTTCACTCCAAACATGATGGAGCATTATTATTTTTTTAATGGACACAATTAGAATAACAGAAAACTAAAAGCTGAACAGAGATAACTGGATCCAAAAAATTGAGAATCGATCATGTTGGGGCTGCTGTGGTGCAGAGGTAGAGCGGTCGACCTCTGATCAGAAGATCGCGGGTTTGGTTCCCTTCTTGCCTATCCATGTGTCTAAGTGTCCTTGGGCAAGACACTGAACCCCACATTGCCTCTGGTGGTCATAGGTTGGTGCCATCAGTGTGTGCATGTGTGTGTGTGCAGGAGTGAATAGGACTGCAACAATAAAGCGCTTTAGGCCTTCCAGGAAGGTAGTAAAGCACTTTACAAGTATATGTCATTTACCATGTTCAAGAACTTTTTAAACAATCAATTTGAAATACTGACACTCTTCAAATGTTTGCTAATTCAGGGCTATTTAGACTGGATCACTCAGGCTGAAGACATTGACCCAGAGAACGAAGAGGAGGGTTTAGATGACGACAAACCAAGAAACCGTAAGTGCTTTTGCATCCAAATATGTGTATTTCCCAGTGAAAGAAAGCCACGTAAAGTGCTGATCCAGCTGTTTCTGCTGCAATGTGGTGTGATGAATGAACTGCCGTTTGGTGCCTGCGTGGAAAATGTTGTATTTTTAGGGGACTTCAACAGTTTGTGGAGGTCTAGTAGAAATTAAAGATACTCTGCTGGAAAAAAAAAACATGTTTCAAATACAAATGTGAAGGTCACACTGTGTTTTGATGTGGCCTTTTTGTTAATAAAGTGGAGACATACTTCACTGATGAAATAAATGAGAAGGGCTGGAAAAGACATTGGTGGGGAAATCCTGAGGTTTTCAGTCACTTTAGATTTTGATATTATTATAAATACAACTTCTCTTGTATATCTTTGATTTAATAAAACACATATAAATATACTAAAAGTATGCACCCGAAGGAAGTTGTGTACTTTTCCTGTGACATAAATAGGCACACATTAATTAACATCCTGTCTCTTTATGACGGTAAAAGAAAGCCACACAGGATACAAGCCTCCCCAGACCTTTAACTGTGTTTTCTGAGTCAAGAAGAGTAAATCTTGCTGCAAAACTCAGCTTGTAAAAGAGCAAAATAATAAACTGTTTTGCCGTTTCTGGAGTCCTAAATAGCAATAAATATGTAAAATAAATATGTTACCTTTTACCAAAACCAAAGGACAACTTCTCGGCTAACATCTGCCTGAGCTTATCTCTTCAAACTCTTTTCCATTCAGGTTTGCAAATTCAGACTCATTTTACAAATTAGGTGTATGCAAAAAAGCTGAAGGGTCCAAAAGTCCTTTGTGTGGGCTTTCAAGCTGCGGAGATCAGTCAATCTGCAATTTAGGTTTATCAAATGGCTTTACTTAGGCCATTATGTGTACATGATCTGACAACGTGATTGATTCACATTCACCAGAGTTCCCCATCTGTAAGATCGATGATTCCTCTGTTTGTGAAGGTGAAAAATCAAGCCACTTGCTCTCTCAATTGCTCTGCCTCCCCACTTCAATGGATGGCTTCTTCTGAGGGAAGATGAATGACGGCAGCTTGTCCCTGCTGCCCGGAACACTTTGCATAGACTTAAGTAGAGTACGCCTGCTATAAAAAGTGATGAGAAACTGAGAATGGAGGAGAATAATGCGCCATCTAACTACCTATGCAATAGTTTATTGTTTAGATGATTATACTGTCAAATAAATCATACTTCACAGTTAGTTCAGTTCTGGATGTAGCTTAATTCATTTGGAATCAATAGGCACATGAATCTATAACCATCAGGTCATTTTTAGACATATTTTTGAGAAAGATATCATGAAAGCATTGTATTTAGAACCAATGCGTTTTTAACCAAACCATTTCATTGTAATAAAAGGCACACAAAATAAGAGTATAATAAGGTAATAATAATTATAATAAGGTTTCATTCATATCACAGTTAAGTCTTGTTTTATGGCGAGAACAATGATTTCAGAGGGTCAATTCTTTTCAATTTCTTTTTATTATTTTTTTTTAGCACAAAGAGTAAGAATTCCACAAACCCTTGAAGCTCATTTTTAGGTATTTTCAGTTGGGTTCAGTTGTATTTTTTGTTGTATTTTTTACATGTTTCTCATCAGTTTTATTGAAGCAGAAAAGAAAAAAAGAAAACCAATCCAATATTTTAGAGCAAAGTTAAATTTAAATTTGTTGTTATTTTATTTGTCATAATTGTATTTTAGCTGCACATGAGTCTTCTTTCATTTGTTGCCGAACTATGTTTTATACTCACATTCTGCCAACTTTACTTTATTCATGCTGTCATCTGGTTCTGTTACTCTTTGTGGTAGTACTTTGTCAAGCCCATTTTGGGTAATTTCTTTGTTCGTTTACTGGTACCGACTGAGTCCCTTTGTTGACTCAGATCAACAGTATTTATTAGTTTTTTTTTTTTAAATGCTTCTAACTGAGGTATAATCTGGTTTTCAGTCTTAAAAACTCTTGGGAATTTCCAGTCAGGGTAATTCCATCAGAGAGTTTTAATTGGTTGAAAAGTTCAACCCTGTTAATCTTTGGAATTTTAGGGATATTCATGTGATTCATCTGGAAAAAAAGTAGAAAGATGTTGAACTATACATCCACTAAAGAACATGCATTAAAAAAAACACTTTTGATAATTTTTTATTTTAAGTTTAGCCATAGAAATAGAATTGACTGAACCACAAAGCCACAGTGTTTGGAACTCTAAGAAAAGATCAATCAGACTTTCTTAGTTTTTCCTTTCAACAATTTTTTAAATATTTCTTCTCTTTGTACATCACTGTTCAAATGTTCACCTATACTTTTCTTCCAACCATGATTCCACTTTTCAGAGAAATTTGTGTGTCAGTTTAAGATTATACCACCATGAGATAAAAATGCCAGCAATTCAAGCTATGTTCACACTGGGCATATGTCAAGAACGCGCTGGTTCTTGAAAACACTTTTTGCATGTTGTGTTTACATTAGATTGTTGCTACCCAATACTCGTGCGTGAACCTACAGCTGGAAGAGGCTTGGTGCAAAATGTCAAAACATTATCGATTTCAAACGGTTGGCACTTCGCCGTCATTCCCCGATTGGCCAAAGTTCAACTGGTTAAATTTGGTGTAACATTCAGTGGTCACGTGTATTGTACATAGAGCCCGACAACAGACCTTAAAAACATGTGCAACGATGAGTGAAATCAAGAGTTTTGATCGTGGAAGCCTAGAACGCGCGTAAGTGCACGTTTACATTAACTTTTCATTGTAAGTGGTAGCTAGATTGCCCATTGCCGAGCTTGGTGTGAACGTAGCATGACAGCTTCAATTGTATTTTAATGCTTATAAACGTTCTCTGCAGGAGGACACACTGTTACCCAGACCTTTGCAATGTTCTTTTTTTTTTTATTAAACATACCATGCCTTTTCATGCAATTAAAATTTTGTTTAAATAACATATAAAATCTTTTTTTTTCTTTTGATTTACTACAGCTTGATTTAGAAAATTTTGTTCAGAAATAGAATCTCATCAGTCAACGCAATGATTTACAACAGAGAAGCATCTGATTTGAAGAATAGGGTGATGTGGACAGTCATACCATATGATTGCTCTATAAATACCTATAGAAGAGTGAACAGCCCAAAGCATTGTGTGGTATTCAGTAAAGCGAATATCAATAGGCTTCTATGAATCTCTTGTTGATAAAATTTCTACATTAATGGTTGATTATCAGTTTACAGTTTTTGTATATTTCTATGTTGTAATGTTGTGTTCAGAGCGTACTTACATCTGCTCTCACATGTGTGAATGTGTGTGTTTTGTCCATCTTGCTGAGCCGTGCTCTGTGTCCCCAGGTAAAAATCATCATTTTCTCTCTCTTCGTGGAGCAGTGAAGAAAAATGCGGCTTTCCTTCGTAAGGCGTGTGCGTTTGCCTGCATGGTCCAGCGCTATTTTAAGATTTACTGGATTCCGGTTTTGCAAGCAGACTGCAACCTATTGCTCCTTTCTTCTTTTTTTGGCCTCTTTTCTTCTTTTCTTTACTCACACACCCCCCACCCCCATACACACACACTTTAGCAACGAGTCTTCTCTGCACCTTTCATGACTTCCGAACCCCCTAAAGGCAGCCCCTCTCAACACTGTAAAGCTGTTTACCCTCATCTTTGTCTGCACCTTCAGTTGAATGAAAGCAGTGATCTATTGCATTGAAGACATGGCATTTTTCCCCCCGTATGCATAACCCCTGCTGCAGACAAAATTACATGTCTTCGTTGCGCAGAGAGCTCTATGATGCACCAAATGTGTCGTTGCTTTAAAAGTTGTACTTTTTAAACAGACTTAGCAGGGAGATGAGTTTACAGTGTTGAGATGAAATACCTTATGGTAAGAAAGGAAACAAAATGCATCTGCCTGAATGATCTGAAAAAATAACAAGAGGATTATGTCATCACAGACCATACTGGAGCGCTGTTCACATGCACCCCAGCCAAAGACATTGAGTTTGAGATGACACAATCTTCTACTTCTTTCAGATTCCTTTCTCTAAAGTCCCCCTGCATCACTCTGAACTTCAATTATATATTTGAAGATGTGTTTTGGGATTGATGTGACTGGGGATTAAAAAAAACTTGTATTCAACAATTTTACAACCTTTTCTTGATGCCTGCCCTTGAGTTGAGTGGGAATTAAGTCTCTGCTTGGATAGCATGTCTTCTGTTTTCAATGTTGTTGCTAACAACTATTGCTTGAAGTTGATGGATGAATATAAGAATTTGGAAGGAAAAATTGAAGGCTGATTTTTTTTCATTTTTTTAAGGTTTTTCTTTCTTTTTTTGGAAACACATTTGTGACAGAACATGGTGATAGCAAATCCAAACAAGCATGACATTGATGTATGCAAAAAAAGCAAAAGGTGACAACATTAAAGCTTTGTCTTATCAAAGAACACAAAGAAAACCACCCTCTTTCAGTTGCAGCCACAGGGTTTTACGCCACTCAAAAATTCACAAACATTTTTCCTAAACTTAGGATTTTAGGATCAAAATTCCTTTGAATCCATTTGATGGAACAGAAAACCTGAACATTGTCTCCTATAAATTTTAAAAACCTATTTATAATACAGTATTGACGTAATGAAACAACCTGTTTACATGAAGGCTACTGCAAAAGTTATTTTTATTGCTGCAAATATTTTTAAAATGTTTTTATTTTGCAGCTAAACATCAATGAAGGCAAGTAAAATGCGTTCCAAACAGGAGGTACCCACTGGTTCCTAGAAGCCAAAATCCTATAGACTTCCACTGAGAAATAAGCAGCTATTACTCGGTCATTATATTTGTCAGAATAACCATTCTTGCTCTATTTTATTAACATATAAGTGCCAATTCTATTTTTTCATTATATTTTTTCTGTAGTTATTTAAGTTATAAACTGGCCAACAAGATGCCTCAATCAAAGTATGTGGTCTCACATCCAACATTTGAAACATTTGATTGACAGATTGTCCCAAGCCCATTTCTAAGTGGTGGGGGTGTTGAAGTCCACCAAGCTCACCCCTGATTGGTGAGAGTGGTTTCCATAGAAACATTGACTCAGACCGGCTCGTACCATTCACTGCTTATTGAAGTTATTTGGCTCCAACATGCCGATGTCCAAATTGGGAAAAAATGGCGACTGAATTGACTTCAATTGTTTGGAGCTAGAAGCAAGTCATTTTGTGGGTGATGTCACTCTCACTATTTCCCCAAATACATTCAATGGTTCATACTCAATAATGTGTAGTCAGTATTGCTGTTTTCTTTAAATCATTGTAGATCATCAACTATTGGAGTTTAGTGACACACCAACACTTCATCCTTCTTTCTACTGAAAACAAACATGTAACACTTGTTTCAATCATTTCATTTCATTCCCAGCAGTCATTGCTCTGCCTCACACTTTCCATGTTCCTCTATTGTTTTTCATCTGGTTCCTTGTCTGGTGTCTTGAGGTCTTTGAGATTCACTCTAACAATAGATATTAAACTGGTTCAGAGTTCCATAGAGGGAAGGACAACGGGCTGCTTCTGTGCAGTTTTTGTAAGGATTCGGCCTCAGGAGAGACCAGGAGGCTTTGACTGCTTTTAACTGAGTGCTGTAGCAGCAGGTGGCACGTGTCGGGCTGCAGAAACATCCTGTGTTCACAGCTGACACTTAAATGCTCAGAGACTCTTCTGATTTGTACAACCCTGGACTCATTCATGGCCAATCTGTGTGTCAAGATTCATTGTCATTTTGCATTATTTTGTACTTTTGGGTGCTTTCCATCCTATAATATAGCAGAATCAAATAGGGAGATACATAATAAACATTTAGAAGCATGGAATAAAACGGTATCATTAGTTTTTTGCAGACTTAATGCTTGTTATTTTCCATTTTTGGAGATTAAAGCTACAGTATGTGGTGAACTGTTGAACTGTCCAGGGTGTACCCCGCCCTCACCCCACAGTAACTGGGTAGGCTCCACCCTATCCCAAGATCCTGAACAGGAATACGCAGGCATAGGAAATGGGTGGATATAGGGTTAATATTGTGTTCAAACACGTGATGCACTGAAATGTAGGTGCCGTATGTTTGGAGGCTGTTCTTCAGAACGTGTTTAGGTTGACAGGGGTGGGCTGCAGCTTATTCCTGCCGAAAAAAAAAAAGTAAATGAAAAAAGCGAAGAGCAGTTCATCATTTTAAATCAATCACACACGGAGAAATCCCCACATTTACCTCCCTCCTCATTTATACCTCCGTCAATGATTATCCCTCATTTCTTCTTTACTAGTATTCCCGTCTGCTTTCTGTTTTCCAGCCATACCCACTGATTTATTTTACTGATATTACAATATGTTTGTCCAGCCAGTATTCAACCCTCCCTTAATATTTGCACATCATCACATGCTTGGCTGATATGTTGACGATGCTCATTACCATTTTATAACTCGAGAAAAATTGAGGCTTTGGAAGCCTTCGTCTGTAGATCTGCATAAAGATTTCGGCTGAAAAAATTCCGTACCATTATTTTCATGAAGTTTGATGACCAAAGTCTGGAATCTACATTATGTTTCCCTTTAGCCAGCTGCTCAACATATCGGTTCTTTAAAACAATTCTTCTTTAGCTTAGAGTCTATAACTTGCAAGAAAAACATTTGATGTTTTGTCCTAGATCCCTTATGATGTATAATAGGTTTAAAGACCCACTCCAATGAAAATCATGTTTTTAACATGTTCTTGTAGCATTTTTCTCATGATGAGAGACACATAAAATTAAGCTTAAAATTGCATTTCTGAGTATTTCTTTATTCAAATTGTTGCGAATCAGGAGCAGATGAAAAAATACCTTTGGAAAAAGACAAATTGTAGACAAATAGATCAATTTACATCTTTGTTTTCCTCATTTGAGCTGACATCTGACTCAAAACTGTACAGCTGGATAGCTCCGATATTACTTGCCATTTTTTTGCACTGCTACTATTATGTTGGGAATGTAAGGGGCTGTAAGCTCGCGGGAGAGTGTGTAAACAGACTGATGATGGGAAACGGGGGTTACTATATGCTAACAGTTCCATTCACAACTCAGAGAGGAATTTCTAATGATCTACTGCCGTTCTGAAGAAACTATGTCCTTTTATTTTGGCTAAAAACAGCATAATGATATTTAAAAGACCACTGGGAACGATTATACAATAGATCAAAATATGATTAGAGAGGGACTCTAGTGCTCAATTTGTGAAATTGTTTTATTCCAGTAGTCAAGTGAAAACAGATGTTTTACTTATTTTCATGTTTTTTAAGTGTTGATTCAATGACTATTCATATGCATCAAAATTTGGGGGTGGTGCTTCTTGGCTTTCAGGGGTGTATTTGTTTCAGTCTAGCTGGAGTTTCCAGAAATGTCCAATTTCAAGTACAATTAAAAAGGAGCGCTGAAACTTTTGCTTTTTCTAACTCGTTCTCTCTCCTTTTTTCCCCTCCTTTCTGCATCTGTCTCATAGTGAGCATGCCAGCCAGTGAGAATGAGTCGGTCAACACAGACAACCCCCCGGGGGGAGATGTAGAAGGGGAGACCTGCTGCACTCGATTGGCGTAAGTTCCTCACTCTTACAAAGACACACCTCCTCGCTGTCTCTACTTTAGGTCCCTCAGTCACCTCCTGACAGTCCCCTGGATGAGCTCCAGCCTGCATCTTTTTTTCTTTTGGTATGGCTGTGTTAGCCACGGTACAAACAGTTCAACATGCCTCCATCCTTCATTGTTCTGACTAAGCCAGCCTCTGTCTTTACAGGCTCACTAAGGTTTGTGAGCATTCAGGCACAAAAAGTTGTCTAAGCAGAGAAAATGAGTTGTCAATACAATCCACTCTGATAAAAGTGTAACTAGCATGAACTTGGATAAATCTGCAGAAGCTGGCCATGCTGTTAGATCAGGCTTTTGTGACTTTGCGAGAAAAATATACATACCGTATTTTCTGGAGTATAAGTAGCACCAGAGTACAGGTCGCAGGAGCCAAGAAATGCATAATACAGGAAAAAAAATACACAAGTCGCTGTGGAGTAAAAGTTGTACTTTTGGGATAAAAGTACGCTTTTGAAGGAATCTGCCCAGCCCCGCATAATGCTGTGTTCACAGTAAACCTGATTCGGGCGTTAAATTTGTGTCCGCTGTCTCTTTTTTTGACGTACGTCAAATTCACATCAGCTACCTCTCTTTCGACTTGAGTCAGATTTGATCCTCAATGTTTGCCTAAAAATGTATTTAATAAACTAGACGCTCCAGACACATGTGGAAAAGCTTCTGTCAAGTTTTTAGCCTCATCACTACATGGAAGCACTGCCTGTATATCTCATTTATAATGCACGGAATTCACAGATAGCGTTGAGAGATCAGGTTTATTTATTTTTGAAGAGTTCTTCAAAAAAATTGGTTAACACGTCTGGATTCATGAAATCACTCTTTTTTTTCTTTTTTTTACCGTGATCTTTACCTTCTACTGCAGGAGCCAGTGTCTGAATGACGACGCCTTTAGCGGTACTTCCACATTTCTGCAGCCCAGTTTGATGACTTGCTGTCGCGTTAGAGAAAGTAAAAAATATTAACAAAATAGTGTCTCGCTTCAAAAAATATATCTATATAGTTCAGGAGGAGAACAATCAAGATCTCCTCCATGTTTGTTTTGGACAGAGTTTCTTCTTCTGTGTTGCTGTCAGTTGGCAATACTGACAAAAGCACCTACAGTGCCTCCTAGCGGCTGTTAGTGGGAAAATAATGAATTTATGAAGCAATATTTATTATTTAGAAATCACATATAGGTCGCTTCTGAGTATAAGTTGTACCCCTGGCCAAGCTATGCAAAAATCCACGATTTATACTCTGAAATATACATAATTTAAGGAAAATTAATTGTAATTTAACTTTGTTTGAGAACCTCTTACTTTCGCTTTCACTTTTCTTTCTATCTCTCTTCTTACTTATGTTTGCTGGTAAAAAGCTTTCTTCCTTTCTTGTGAGAGCTCAAAAAAAGCTGAGTTCTCCTGACTCACCTGCTAACCTTTCTTTTTTTCACATTATTCAAACAAGTGTATTTGTGGGGGGTTTTTTTGTTTTGTTTTTTTTTTCTGAAACCAAAGGTCTGAGAAGAGCTATGAATCAAGAGTGCCACCACTTTAATATACAGAAGCAACACACGTACACACTTTGAACGTAACTCAGAGCTATAAAGTTTCTATTTCAAATTTTAAAATGTATTTAAATAAATTAAAAGATTGTAAAGGTGACAGAAACATAGGCTTGCCAAACTGTTCTATTTTGCTTTTCACCTGTTGTGTTTTTTGTTATTTTGGTTGTGCCTATTTGTAAACCTCAAAAATACATTCAAGTTTTTTTTTACAGACTTCAGCCCATTAGTAGAGAAGTAGTCACAGACAGCCAAAATGCTAAACAGAATGTATCAATTAGATTATATTAATTTAATACTTCTTTCTGCATACTTCCTAAATGGCAATTGGAGATTTCTTCAAAAATTTTTAGCAAAATTCTCTTCTGCAGAATGCATTCATTCGGATAAAAATTCCGGAAATTTAATAGGTTTCTTCCTGATCTGATTTACTCCAAATATTGCGAAAAAATACTTTTGTTGTTTATCAGCTTCCCCCTGTGCTTCAGAGAGATCCCCCTGGGCTTCAGATACTTCAGCAACTGCTGATCTTATAATGGAGACAGACACATGAAGAGAAGAAGTGTGTGTACTGCCAGGTCCCATATCCAGCCAGTCAGTCATTCTATTCTTTCGCTCAGGCCATCATTGGGACATTTCATTACTTCAGTCAGGCGTTCAGTCAGCCGCTCAGCCAGCTGGTCACATAGTTCAACCATTTTTTCCCCCTATAAAATCAGTGATCATTTGATTGCAATGGCTTCCAAGAAGTTCTAATAAGATTTTTTTTTTTATATCAGTTAAAATTATTTCAGCAACCCACTTCAATCATCTTTTGAGCTTTTCTAAGTGTTCCCGGTGGTTTTTCCATTTTTATTGCGCCTTTTTTAGCCAAAATTTTAAAAAACTTGTGTCGTTTTCTAGGACATAGTTTCTGCAGGTCGGCAGTGGCTCAGAAATTCTGATTCAATATAATCTGGACAAAGGAACACAGAGAAATGCAGTTTTGATCTTAATTTTCTTTATATATGTCCTCCATCAATAGAAACATTTCACAAGAACATGTTGAAAACGCCAAAAACTCAACTTTCATAGGAGTTGGTCTTTAAAGAAGGATTATTTTGGTTTTTAAACCTGTAAAGGGCTTTCAGATGTGACCATTTTTATGCCAAATTAATTTAAAACATCTTTAAAGGTAACAAAACAGGAATCTTCTGTACTGTCTTTCATGAGCTCTTGTCCTCAGTTTTCTGTGTTGTGCTTTTTGCTGTTACAGTGGTGAACAATCAAAACATATTTATTTAAAAAAAAATAAAGATTTTTTTTTCCCCAGACTAAGATTAATTGGTAGAAACCCAAAGAATCATTATTAATATTTTAATATCTTGACTGGATACCACTGTATATGTGTTTGGAGGGGGTTGATGATAACTCATGTTGTTGAATACACCGCTAAAAGGAAATTTGCAGTGGGTACTTCAAACAATCAGCCTCAATTTCACAAGGAAAATATTTTACTTGATTTTACTTGAAATAAAGTGTTTCCAAGAATAACTGAAAAACTCTGTTTGCTAAATAAATTTGGGGAACAAACTAAGTAGACTGTTTCCCTTTATTTCTATCAAATCACCCCCTTCATGTGTACTTGTCTATGTGTGTTGTGTGTATAATCCATTCTGTTTTCTGTGTTCCAGAATTAGGATCTCCAAATCCAAGTTCAGGTTAGTACATGTCTACCACCGTCTTACAAACCACCGGCTCTAATGTCTTTTTTACAGTTGTGTGTGTGCTGTGTTTGTGTGTGAGTTTTTGCAGGAGCCTTTCAAATTTACATAATATTGCTAACCAAAGTCCATACCTAAACTAACATAAATACATTTAATTTGCTTTGGAAAACCCCTAAAAAATAAAATTCCCCTTTTTCTATTCAATGACATAATTAAGCTATAATTCACTTTTTGTACCGTTTGGTTCAAACCTCAATTTTTGGGTTTGGTTTTGTTTCGGTTTGATATAGGATTTTTGTGTTACAAAACAACAAAAAAGTAATAATACAAGAGAAGCAAGTAATAATACAGAAAAAACTTTCAGCTGGCTTGTATTCTGCCTGCTGTAATGTAATAAAACAAAACAAAGTATATTGAATCTTGCGCAACACGCCATACTTTCAATGAAAAAATTTACAAATATATGCAGCACGGATCGATTAATTCACTTTCCCACAATTCAGTTCAATGGTGTAACATAGGGTTTGGATTTCAATCGAGAATTGTGGCAGCTTTAAATGCTATCAGCAAAAGTATTCACCAGAACATTACTCTGCTACGATTAAGTCACCTTTGTGATGGATGGATGGATGGATGGATGGATGGATGGATGGATGGATGCTTATTGATCCCTATAGGGAAATTACAAGGGAGTCTATTGCAATCATTTAAATAAGTAAAGAATGTCTTAAAATAAAATAAATAAAAAACAGTTTACATAGGAGAATAAATAGGAAAAATAGGGAATAGGGAAGACATTACTCGACTTCTATACGAACTGTATAAAAATGTAAAAATGTTTTCCCAAAAATTAAATTCGTTTTCAAATAGTTTTACTGGATTATTTCTTCATTCATTCATTTTCCAAGCCGCTTTATCCCTTTCGGGGTCACAGGGTTGCCGGAGCCTAACCCGGCTACTCAAGGGCGAAGGCAGGGAACACCCCTGGACTGGTCGCCAGTCCATCGCAGGGGCCACAATCACACACCCATACACACTCACATCCACACCTACTTACTGGATTACATGAGATAAAACAATAATTCTAAAACAAATAAGGCAGAATGAAGAAAACTGGCAGAAAAATGAAAGAAAAAACTAAAACGTAGTAGGGGTAATTAATAGCTTTAGAATTGTGTGCATCCACTGTTGGAGAGAAGTATGTCAGAAGAAAGTTTATTGCAAAAAATGTTCCTTTCCAAACATTTGCTTTCTTGGTTTAAATTAAGCAATTGAATCACAAAAAAAGTTTAATTAAATACATTTAATTTTTTTTTTTAATTGTAGAATTATTTTGGAATTATTTTCCAAATGTTTTGACAGTGCTGCCACATAAAGAGTTGTCTGCAGTGAAAACGTTGAAATGTTACCTACTTGTGTGGTGGACTTTGTCTTACGTAAGACAGCGTGTAGGCTTCCTGCCAGAAGAAATTGTGAGCCTTCATGACTGATTAGTTTTAAACGCAGATTTTCTTATTAACAGAAAAACAGCAAACAGGTCTCATTTGGCTAATTTAGTGATAAGTCATCTTGCTTGTCTCTTACAGAGATGGTTTTTTTTGTCTGTTCGTTTTTACCTCTGATAACCTTTTTTTCCTATTTTAATGTGCCCAAACTTGTAAATTATTGTTCCAAAAATATAACTACATCAAAAATATTTCACTTTTTTCCCAATGAGCATTACTTTTGCATTTAAACAGTTGCACATGTTCAAAAGGGTTGACATGTTAAGATTTAAACCTGAAGAATGAGATTCCTGCTTCACTGCCTCCTCCGATGTCAGAATAGCAAAAGCTCAGGCCGTTGCTTTCATATCATTTATTGTCACAACAGAGCAGATATGAAATTACAGCTGTCAAATCAGCTGTGAAAAAAGGTGGAACAACATTTTTTGAGTTTGGCATGACTCAGATTTGAAGTTTAATTGGTTTTAAACTAGAGACAAATGAAGTGTGGTATAGAAAATCTTTCTAAGCAATCCGAGGGTTACCTTATGGTGAATCTCTTTGTCCTGAAAACGATTCAACACAATTTTAATGTTACTGTTGAATTCTTTTAATTACCTTTAATTTTCTGCCAATAAATCCTCTGTTTCAGCTCCTTGGTGTCAATGACTCTTTTCCACAGATCTGTGCTGGAATGGCCAACAGGCTGATTCACCAGTTCACCAGTGTTCATTAACCACTTTTCTTTTTTCATCCTCTTTCTCTTGTGGGTGGCCACCTTCCATCCCTTTCTTCCATCCTTTTCTTTCTCTTTCACTTGGCTCCATCCCAAACTCTCCTACTCGTTCCTCCTAACCTCCTTCATAAAAAAAAACTGCCTTTCCTTCTCAGTCGTTACTCCCGAAGATGGAACAGGCTGTTCAGGAGGAAGTGCCGCGCAGCAGTCAAATCCCAGGTTTTTTATTGGCTGGTCATCTTCCTGGTTTTCCTCAACACTTTGACCATTGCTTCTGAACATCACCGGCAGCCTCAGTGGCTAACAGATGTACAAGGTAAACGTGTTTTAAAAAAGAACAAAGTCTTTTTGCAAATGTTGGCATTTTAATTTCACTGTGCTCAGATTTCCTTGTTTTCTAAAAATTGTTGTTCAATTTGTTTTACTTCTCAGACATAGCCAATAAGGTGTTACTGGCACTTTTCACTGGTGAGATGCTGTTAAAGATGTACAGTCTTGGTCTCCAGGTAGGACTCCCAACAATATCTCAAAACCGTTCAACGTTTTTTGTAACTTTGGACATTTATGTAGGACAGTCTCTTCTCTCTCTCCAGGCATACTTTGTTTCCCTCTTCAATCGGTTTGACAGTTTTGTAGTGTGCGGAGGAATCCTGGAAACAATTTTAGTAGAAACAAAGATCATGTCTCCTCTCGGCATTTCTGTGTTACGATGCGTACGCTTGCTCAGAATCTTCAAAATAACCAGGTAAATATGAATTTTGCTGCATGAAAAATACAGTGTTTATGACAATATTGTGTTTTAAACAAGTGTGATTTTATCTCATTTACATGACTAACTTGTCTTATCACCTTCAGGTATTGGAACTCCCTGTCCAACCTGGTGGCTTCCCTGCTCAACTCTGTTCGATCCATCGCCTCCCTGCTGCTCCTGCTCTTCCTCTTCATCATTATTTTTTCCCTGCTGGGCATGCAGCTTTTTGGGGGAAAGTTCAACTTTGACGAGACAAGACGCAGCACCTTCGACAATTTTCCCCAGTCCTTGCTCACCGTGTTTCAGGTAACAGCACTGCAGCTGTCTCTTCAAGTCTATCCTGCCCCATGCTTCTTTCTTATTTGATTTCTCTCTCAGCTCAAAATGTTTTTTTAAAACCAATTTTTTTCTTTGACCACAGATTCTAACAGGGGAGGACTGGAACTCTGTGATGTATGATGGCATTATGGCGTATGGTGGTCCCTCTTTCCCGGGCATGCTGGTCTGCATCTATTTCATCATTCTCTTCATCTGCGGAAACTGTATCCTTGCACACTGGAAGTCTTGACAAATCAACAGCAGCTTTAGTGCCATAATCATGAAATTTATCCATGATGGAAAGATCTTTATTGATTTGTTGTGAAATAAATAAACGTGGGAATTTAATTTGCTAAAACCAAGAAATTTTGACTTTACATCACCGTCTGAACAGATATCCTTCTGAATGTCTTCTTGGCCATTGCTGTGGACAATCTGGCAGATGCAGAGAGTCTGACCTCGGCCCAGAAGGAGGAGGAGGAGGCAAAGGAGAGGAAGAAACTGGCCAGGTGAAGTCAAAAGAGAACTTGAGGGAGCCATTTACTCAGCTTAAAAAAAAAAAAGCTAACTATGTTTTTTTGCCTACTTCAAGAGGTTGGGGGACTAAGGAATAGCAGCAGCTTGTTCAGTCTCAAAGGCACCAAGAGAGAGCTTAAGCTGCCTGCAGCCCAGATAGTCAGTAATGCCAATGCTGACACTCAGTCTAATTGAATCTTAAAGTAAAAACCGCTGATGAATTACAACAAAGTGCTTCTTATTGAAAAGAAAAAAAAATGACCTTTTTTTTTGCTTTTTTATTATCTTTTTCTGTCTTGTAATAAAAGCAAATGTATTGGATATTTTTAATTTGTAAGTCGGAATGATCAGAGATTTCAGCTCAGCCGGAGAAGGTTGCATTCCCATCAGTGGAACAAATTTTTATATTTCCCTTTTGGTTGAGACGTTCATCGATTTTAAAAGAAAAGCAGCATAGAGGAGAGCTTAGCTTTCCCTGGATACTATTCTTTGTGCTTGATCACATCAGAACAGCACCTTTTTTTAAATCCTTTTATTAGCTAAAGTGAAAACCTTCATTGAAACTCTTAACTTAGACCAAATCAGTAGTTCAGAACTGTGTTAACTATCAAAGGTGATTAAAGGTGAAATGTTTAAAAGCTAAAGATCTTGGTCCTTTTTTTTAAGGCTTGCCAGTCCTGAGAAACGTCAAGAGAATGAAAAACCACCTTTAGAAGAAAAGAAGAGTGAAAAAATAGAGCTGAAGTCGATTACCTCCGACGGGGAAACCAACACAGCTACAAAGGTAAAAACATTTGTGCGAGAAAGTAGACTAAAACTGCAAATTTCCTTCAGGAGAATTTTTTACATTTGTTTCCAAGATTGTTAAATAAATATTTGATTTTTGCAGATCAACATGGATGACTGCTGTGGAGATGAGAGTGAGGAAAAGAATCCTTATCCTGCAAATGATTACATAGGTAACACCGTAGGATGAAAAGACAAATTGATTTGTTTGGTGTTTTGGGAAAAATAGAAGAAAAGAGTAACGAACACTTTGTTATTTTATCTTATTTATGTCTGTCTTGTAAATATTTTTCTTTTTCTTCTCCATCCTTTCTTTGTTTTTGGTCCTCTACATTTTCCCAATCAGGAGATGATGATGAGGAGGAGCCAGAAATGCCAGTGGGCCCAAGGCCTCGTCCGCTCTCTGACATCCACCTAAAGGAGAAGGCCGTTCCCATGCCTGAGGCCCGTGCATTCTTTGTCTTCAGCCACACCAACAAGTAATGGAAGCCACTTATCTCGTACCCTCTGTCTTTAAAATGGTTTAATTGAAATTCTTTTCACCCTTTGTATTTCCATTTTTAAATCTATCTTTTTGTTTTTTAGATTCAGGGTTCTGTGCCATAAGATTGTCAACCACAACATCTTCACCAACCTCATCCTCTTCTTCATCCTGCTCAGCAGCATCAGCCTCGCAGCAGAGGACCCAGTCAAGAACGACTCATTCAGAAACCAGGTGACAGACGATAGCGGGATGTGACGGAGACAATGCATGAGTAAATAATGCAGTGGGGCTGTTGTTTTGAGGTTCCATGGGAAGTTTTTCATGGTTTTAATGATCACTTTTTACCTTCTAGTGACAATTATTAGTATTTTTTTCTTTTCCTGTTACAATTTTGGTCAATTCTTGTTTTAAAACTATAGGATCACTGTTTGCACTGTAGCTAAGCAGATACATAACACAATAAGACTTAGACTTAAGTCTTTAGGCTGTCATCAGCTGCCCACAAACATTTATTCTTAACTAAACGGATTAAAGATTAAAGGACCTTACCAGAGAACCAGATGTTCTACTTTGCTCGCTAGGCTTAATGAGATTTCTTCATATAACTATCATTCACTTACTTTTGGAGAAAAATATTGTTTAGCTTTAAATTTGTTTTTTTGCCTATAAAACACTGTAGCTATGTTACCTAATTAGACTAGAAACATAAGATAATGGTTTCTTCCTGTTAGGTTTTGACTTAAGAATATTCATCTTTTTACAAAGCACAAATTTAACTTTTTTATGCTTATAAAAAAAAATCTGCTCTAATTCGAATGCATCCCCTTGCAGGCAAATAGATCCTTTAACGCCTTCGTTTCTGGCTGAAAACTGTACAAATGGATCGCTCTGATATTGCTTGCCATTTCTATGCTACACTAATCTTAGTGTGGGCTTGAGATGTGCTTTAAACTAAAGGGAGACAGTGTAAACAAAATGTTGATGGGAAAGTAGTCGATGCAAACTTCTCCGCCAACAGTCCCACCCACAACTCAGGGGCGAATTTCTGAATTCCTGCTGTTCTGCAGAAAAAATTGATACAGGCTTTTTAATTTTGTCTAAAAACTGCTTAATCACAAATAAAAGACCACTGGGAAGAAAAAAATATATACAGTTGGAGTGGAACTTTGTTTAAACCTGCGAGAAAAATCATGTGGAACTAACCAAAAGTTGTGGAATGACTTTGCTTTAGTTGTAATTCATTAGGACTGAAGAGAGACAAAATCTTAATCTAAGGAGTCATAAACGGCTTCTGGAAAGGAAATTGATTTTTTTTTTTACTAAAAAAATGTGGCTCTTCTGATTTCAGATCCTGGGGTATGCAGACCATGTCTTCACTGGACTTTTCACAATAGAAATCATTCTTAAGGTATTTTATTTTGAGAATCTAAATGGTAAATAACAGTTTTTTTCACATATTGACTAGAAACATACAGTATTTCTTTAATTTTTATAAGCAACCATACAGTTTGAAGAATTTAAGAGCACACTGGTATTAATGTGGAGTGTGTGTACTGTACATAAAAACATCAACAATGATGTGGTGTTCACTGAATCTTCAGATTAGGTATTTATAGCGTTAAGGAACAAAACAGATTTAATACTTAGCCTTTGTGATGTAATATATCTAATCCCATTTGGAAGGCAGAGAAGTAAACGGCATTAGTTCTAATGGCGAAAACATTGCAATCCAAGAGCGTGTACCTGTCTAGCCAACAACCACTTTAAGTCATTCCTGAAGGTTAATATCATTTTACTCACTGTTTTTTTTTCAGAAGTTTTTCCCTTTACAAAATGTCCCTACTTTATTTAAGCATAGTTATACATAGTTGCACAACTTTCATATTCCTATTTTTAATTTGCATAAAGCAGGCATTATAATGTGTCACATGTTCATGTCGTTTTTACTTAATTTAAGAACCTGGTTAGTATCAATAGGGAGTTTGCATTTTTCTCACATGACTGGAGATATTTATGAGAAAAAGACCTGCATATTGCACATGCATGAACAGCTATAAATATTGCAAAAACTTGAACGTCAAATGAACTCAAATATACATTTAAATTAATGGGGATTCGAAGCATTGCAAGGATGTTTAACTAGTTCCTTTCATTGTGCTTTCTGAAATTATTTTGAAAAGAGGAATAGTTAAATAAATGCATTTTAATGGATAATATTTTTTTTCCATGTCTCTTTGCAGATGACAGCCTATGGAGCTTTCCTTCACAAAGGCTCATTCTGTAGAAACTATTTCAACATCCTGGACTTAGTAGTGGTCAGTGTGTCCCTCATCTCCTCTGGAATTCAGTGAGTGCTGTACACTTTTTTCCTTGTGCATGTTTTTCTCTCATTGGGCACTTGAGTGTTATCATACAGGGTCGATGCCAAATCATGGCCAAAAGTTTGGAAAACCAAAATGAAACAACTTGAAACTGAAAGCTAAACAACTAGTGTTGAAACTTAGGACCGAGGTCTAGAATCGAAACTCTTTTCCTGGCTCAGACGTCATGATGATTTTGGGAAGAGCTGCATCCTGTGAAATGCCGCATACAATAACCAGTAGGAAACGCTACTTTAACATATTTGATGTATGAGGAGGCTTATTCAAAGATTTGAGCAGTTACTATTGCAAAATACTATTTGAATTACTGGTAAAAGATTAATACATGTCTACTGTGGCCACTTTGTTCACAATGACCACTTGGATAGCTAGTGTTTTAATTTTCTGGTAGCATTCACCCAAGTTTCCAGTGTCAGTGAATTCACCGAGCCTGAAGCTCCCACCTTCATGCTTCTGATTGGTCCTTTATCTAAGCCCTGCCCCCACGCGCTAAAAAAGGGGCCAAAAGTCAAAACTATTGACTGTACATAGAACCTGGATAGATTGGTTGTGACATCACCCATAGAAAAGGCCTTACCTCTGGCTCCAGTAAAGCAAATCCAATTCAGTCGCCATGTTTCCGCAGTATGTTGGAGGAGCCAGACAACAGTGGTTAGTCCAAGTCAGTCTGAGTCATCGTTTCTATGGCAACCACTGTCGCTAATCATGAGTTAGCTTGTTCAAAGTCCACACCCCTTCCACTGAAAGCAGCTGGAGAGAATTTGTCAATCAAACATTAGAGATGGGGGCCAGCGGGCACCACATGCTTATACTGAAGCATGTGATTGGTCAGTTTCTGACTTGAACAACTTGCAATAAAGAAAAAAATATGAAAAGAATTTAGGATCAGCAAGATGTTAAGAAAGAGGTATTAGATCGAGAATGGTTATTCTGACCATTAGAATGATTGAGTAATAGCTGTTTATTTCTCAGTTGGGATTTTGGTTTCTTGGAGCCAGCAGGTACTTCTTATTGTGAACGCAGTGGGGTGGTCACTCAGTCCAGTTGTTTTATACAATCAAAACTTAAGAATCCTGATTTGAAACTGAAAACAAATTTGAAAGTGAAAAAAATATTTGAAAGTGAACATTTGAGTTTTGAAACTTAACTTAAAAACAGAAAATTTGAAACTGAAATAAATCAAGGTTATATCTGGTTAACTCACTTTTTATTTTATTTTATCACTTTTCAAAGTATGTTTTTTTTCTTAGATTTTCTATACCAGTTTTTCAACTTTCAGTTTCAAGTTGTTGTATTTCAGCTTTTAAAACTTTTGGCCCCACCTCAGCACCATATATGTGAGCACACTTGACAGTATTCCTAAGCAGTGACTCTTGCATGAGCTGAATTTTAATTACACACATGTGTATTAGAGTTGAAGAAATGTTTGGAAATTGTCCCATGCTTCTCACTTGTCTGTTTTCTGACTTTTGACTATTGCTCTTTTCTCACGTTGTGATTAAAACAACTGTTTTCCGCTCCTCCAAGTAATTAATTCATGGAAATGCTGTTGTGTTTGTGATGTTTAATACACTATACTACACTCTCTGTCTCTAATGCCTAATAGACTAGACTTCTCGACGTAAGTCCATATTAGTCTGTGTCAATAACCCCTATAACTGACCTTCACCTTTACTGTGTAAAGCTGTCACTGTTTTTATTTGATCTTTCTATAGTCTTGGAGAGTCAAATGCTAAAATAATAATTCATTATGTTTTGACAGGTCAAATTTTGCTATATCCAAAGGCTGATTTGATATTCTGAACAAATAGTGCTCTTGTGCAAATATGTCTCTTTATAGGCAGCAACTTAATTGGATTTCAGCCATAAATAGTGTTTCATTTCATAAATTGTCCCCTGCCTTGGATAAATGAGCCTGTAATTCTTCAGTCACCTTTCATATCAAGCTGATAGGTCAAATTTGTTCTCGTGTTTCTGGATAGGACTCTCTTGGGCTTTAGAAATGACACGTGAATGCTAAAACTCAGTGGTTTTTGCTTCTTAAAGGTAGTGTGGAGTGTGTGGGAGTTTTCCTGAATGTATCACAGTTAAATTGGTGTGATGGATCTGCATTTGATTGTGCTGTTGTCTATGTAGCACTCTCTGCCTGTAAAGCACTCTTGCTTATATTATTTTTGAATCATTTTATATTTTAAGAAACTAAATATTCACTTTTTTTTTCTCTTGATGCCGCAAAGCAATTAGGAGCAGATGGGAAAGAGCTGGTGATGAATAACAATTTTAGGAAAACCGGTGAAGCTTTCTTACAGAGTACGGTACTCGCAGGGTAATTAAATGGTATTTACATGGTACTTTTGATGTATCAACTGGGTGCTTACATGGTATTTTCTGCATATTTATTTGGTACTATTTGGTTCATTCTTAGATGGTACTCACTGGGTATTTACGTGTTGAATTAATGTGTCTCTCGTGGTACTTACCACATGTAATGACAAGACAAGTACAAAGGAAGTACATTGAATTTACTTGTTAACTTATTGTATGTTTCATGGTATTTACCATGTGTGACACAACAATAGACAAACAGATACTACCTTCAAAGTACTGTGAAGAAGTGTCCAGAATTTACTTTCTTCTTACTTAGACTATAGTCACATATCCCAAAATGCTACCAAGCTGTGACCTAAATGCACGTTTTTCAGCAAATTTGGTAGGTGGCTGCGCAGTGGCATTTGTAATTGGGAAGCTGTGCAGCCACAGGGTGGATCACCGGCCGGCAGCAGCTCTGACTGGACGAGGTGGAAATGTCTCCGGATGACGGACGTCCATATCAATTGCCACCGGCAGCCAGCTGCCCAGTAGCCATGGGGTATATAAAAAGCTGGCCGTTCTGCACGCCTGATGGCCACCTGCCTACCGCCATCTACATTCATGACCACAATTTTTTTTAAAAATCAGATGGCGGGATTAAATCTTGGAGACTCTGCCTCGCCGTTGCACGGTGGCAGTTGTATTTGTGACTGTGGAATTCCTAAGTTTACACGTGATTGATTAATGGTACTCGCCATATGTCAGAGGACAGGTGTCCACATAGTGCTCATGTGGTACCTTATTGTGGTTTTCACTGTATTTACTTGTCTTGAGAAGTGAGAAAGTACACAGAAAGTACCATATAAATACACAATAGGTATAACAAAAGTACCTTGTTAATACCACTAAAATAACACTCAAGTGTTATACTGTGAAATGAAGCATTACTGCAAAAACATAATGTAGAAAGTCAAACTGTATGTACTGTAGTCATAGACAGATTTGTAGTTTGAAAAGATTCCCAGCGTGACACCATGAAAGTGTGTGATCTCGTCAGACAAACAGCAAAAACAAGACCAAAAGGAATCAATATCTTATGACTTCGTATCTATTTTTGTTTTCTTTTAGATGGATAGAGTACTTCTTGTCATCAGGTGGTTGGTAAATAGTGTTCTTTGTCACTGTCAGCCCGCTCAACTGGGGCAGCACTTAAAGCATTAAGATTCAACTTTTCTATGAACTATACTTTGACTGGAACATATCCTCACAGCTGGTTTGACTGTGATATGTGGCTGATAACATCCCACTCCGTGTGAACTACCTTTAACCGCTTCAAAACTTTTCCCCTCTTCTGTAAAAGTTGCACAAGTGTTCTCCCCCTCTTCACACTCTTCCTTTTTTTTTAAAACAATGTTTTCCTTTCAAAGAAAAAAAAAACGTCACTTCCTTTTACAGATGTACTTTGACATTTTGATGACACTGTTTGTTTTCTAACCTTTTATTTTTGACGGGGAAAAAGATCTTGCATTTGTTCTTCCTTTCTCTGAACATCTTGGTGGCTGTTGTTGTGGTTTTAGAACTGCTTGGTTTTACTTTAAGACATTTCACATGTGTTGATGTCCAGAGGTGATAATCAGACCATCAAGGTCAGACCACAGAAGAACGGATGTACCATCTTTTTATAATCAATAAGTGTCAAATTCAAAATGTCAGCAAACTAATTTGAGTCATTTTGGTAATATGTAGAAGCCATTCTCTTTGAACCACTTCTGTTTAAAGGTCACACTGTTTGATCGTTGGCTTGTACTGACACTCTTTTACAGCACAGTAGCTCTGTTTGCCTGTAAATGTCTGTCCAACTGTTTATGTTGTTCTGTCTCTTTTGTGTATATTTGTGTTTTTTATTTGTCTTTTGTGCTCTGTTATGTTTATCTTAAAGTTCACAGTTAAAACACTCATACAAAAAGACCCACTCCAGTGAAAGTCGTGTTTTTTGTGTCTTTAACATGTTCTTATAGCAGTTTTCTCATAATGAAGGACATGCATATTACACGTGTATAATCAATGTACAATCTTCAAAAATTGTGCATACAGTATTAATTAGTTTAATTGTTTGCTCAACAATTTCAAATTTCAAAATGTTAGACCACACAGAAAGTAAAAAACTAGATGTGTTCGACTACTGCTGGTTTTTATTTTAGTGATCTCTAATTAGAAATCCCAATTCATTAACATTTTGATTTTTATTTATGGTCTTATGCATTATTACTTACTGCATTATTTTCCATCTTGTTTTGTGTGTGTTTCTTGTCAGGTTTCCTTTGAGTTGTCTTGATTTCCAGTTTGTCCTTCAGTCCAGATGCTTCTGATAATCATTTCTTCTGTCTCAAACTTTCAAGAATCATTACAACCTTTTTCTGGTGTCTAATTTATGGATTTCTGTCTTTCAGGTCCAGTGCAATTAATGTTGTAAAGATCTTGAGAGTTCTGCGAGTCCTCAGACCACTGAGGGCCATCAACAGAGCCAAAGGACTGAAGGTTCAAACACTTGTTAAACACATTTGCTAGAATTCAGCGGTTCCCAACCCCCAGGCTGCAGACTGGTACCAGTCTGTGCTACAGTTGCTACCAGAGGAAAAAAACACGACCTACAGTCCCTTTTGTTAATTTGATTCTGAAGGAAGTTTTATTTTGGAAAACTGTTGGAGTCTCCTCACCACTTCTGACTCATGTCAAGTCGCTCAATCACATGTAGAAAATAAATATGCTACAAAAGAAGAGCTTTTGACTTCAAAATAAAAGAAAGTTGCGTTTAACAGACAAAAACCAGGAGTCTTTACTCCAAATTCTGGATTTATTGCGACAGTTGTCCCCACGCCATAACATCATTGCAGAATTTGCAGCAACGGTATGTCTAATGTTTTGAGGATGTTGTTAATAAAGTTGTTCAGATGGTGGATTAATGTTTACTATTATATTTAGAAGTTTTAGTGACTGTTTTTTTTTATCCTGTGCACCTTAAAAGTCAGATGAGGTGGAAGTTGTTTTAGCTTCCACTTTGACAGTTGTGGGTTAAGTGAACATCTACATCACATTTGAAAGGTTTTGTACACAAAATCTAGAGTACAAATATAGTTTAAACCAGCTGCAGATATTTTACAGAGGATTAAGATAAACTTTACCCTCAAGAGTTAAGGCAAACTGCAGTTTAAGAAAAAAAAACACCCACTTTGTACAGGGTGGACCATCAGAATATTGCCTGACATTAAACCGGTCAGGTTCTGCTGTAATGTAATTTTCTTTAAAAAAATAATCTACTCATCATAATTTTCTCTTTTTTTTAGCATGTGGTGCAGTGCGTGTTTGTGGCTATCAGGACCATTGGCAACATTGTCATCGTCACCACGTTGCTTCAGTTCATGTTTGCTTGTATTGGAGTGCAGCTCTTTAAGGTAAAGGTTTTTAGAGCACAAAGATGAGAGGCTTTCTGCCCGTCATTGGAAAGACTTTGCAAGTGTAATCATAGGTGTTGCCAAAACTTTCAAATCTCTCCATCAGGGCAAGTTTTTCTTCTGCACTGACAGCTCTAAGCAGACTCAGGCAGAGTGCAGGTGAGAGACCCGCATCCATTCTGATCTTTGTTCTTACGCTCCCATTGTTGGAAGACAGATAGGAACGTGTGTTTATGTATTTTTTTTTTAAAGGGGTTTCTACATCATGTATAAAGATGGAGACGTGGGAAAACCAGAAAGATCCCCGAGAGTTTGGGAGAACAGTGACTTCAACTTCGACGATGTCCTACAAGGAATGATGGCTTTGTTTGCGGTGTCTACTTTTGAGGGCTGGCCTGGGTACGCATGGCATCCACACGTACTTGATTATATTGTGGCTCTTTCAGTCTTAATGTTATGACTATTTTTCTTTCAGGTTACTGTACCGAGCCATAGACTCTCATGCTGAGGATGTCGGGCCTATCTACAACTACCGCGTGGTCATTTCTATCTTCTTCATCATCTACATCATCATCATTGCTTTTTTCATGATGAACATCTTCGTCGGTTTCGTCATCGTCACATTCCAGGAGCAGGGGGAGCAAGAGTATAAGAACTGTGAGCTGGACAAGAACCAGGTACTGTTTGTGTGTGTTTTTCAAAGAAATTAGGCTCATTCTTTTACACGAAGCACAACAGACATTATAGTTTTTTAAGTTTAACTAATTTAAACATTCTGCAAGGAAAAAGCTACAGAAAATGTGGTTCAAGTACAAGTTTGTCTGTGCACCCGCGTTCACTGGGATGGTGTTGTAAAGGAACTCACATTTTTGGGGAAAAAATGGTTTGGGCAAGGAGGGACAGAAAACTTTAGAGGCTGGAGATACCCTCCCTTGTGTGTTTCAGCGTCAGTGCGTGGAGTATGCCCTCAAGGCTCGTCCTTTGCGCCGCTACATCCCCAAGAACCCATACCAATACAAGGTGTGGTATGTGGTCAACTCCACCTACTTTGAGTACCTGATGTTCACGCTCATCCTTCTCAACACCATCTGTCTGGCCATGCAGGTGAGTCACACACGTGCTGACTCTCTCTATGACTTACTTTTTGTGGACACTTTTGATGTCTTTGGGTTTCTGCAGCATCATGGCCAGACCAAAAATTTCAATGACGCAATGAACATCCTCAACATGCTCTTCACTGGGCTGTTCACTGTAGAAATGATCCTTAAACTCATCGCCTTCAAACCCAGGGTAAGTCCACTTCATCATTGCAGACGAGAAAAAAAATATTTTGGACTTTTTTTAGGCTATGATTTTTGACATTGTGTTTGCTTTGAAGCCCTTTTAATTTTTCTTTTATAAGTAGTGCAGTAAAAAAGAGGATTAATGAACAGCATCATGTGGTTTTTAATCTCACTGCTCCTTTGTTACCATGCCATGTAGTTGCATGGGGTTTGTTGGTCCAATTTAATAATGTCCTGGTGTGTCAGCTGTTTAAACAGTAACAGATGGATTTGTCTCCCTTTGTTACAGCAGCGTTAGAGGAAAAAAGAGCAATCAGTACCAAAAGTATAGCTTAAGATCATTTTTTATTTGCCTCTGCTGTTGCAGGTAACAAGTTGTAAATCAAGAACAGGAAAAAGTGCAAACCCACTCGGAAGAATTGTATATCAGTACAGGGTACAGTTACATTATACTTTCCTAAAATATACATCAGTGAAAAAGAAAAAAAGCTACAATCAAGGTGCAAAATACTTCTTTTAGCCTTTTCCGCAGGATTTTAAACAACAGCATCAATGTTTCTTGAAGAACAGACTAAGAAAATCACCATACTTCTATTTCTTTTTATTTAGGGATATGATTGTTTCGTTTAGTAAACAGCTTGAAAATGGTAAATGATATGGTTGGGTGTTTGTAAAATTAACTGAAACTATTTACAAAAGCAGAAGCACGCATACAAGTTCACAGGTTGAAAGGAAATCGTTGTTTATCTAACAAGTTTCAGTTTTCAAATCATTTTCTGCTAAATGTGTGCCATCACAATAGGTCATGAAAGATGAAAGATTGTGCTCTTATTTGTGAAGTGAATGGTCTTTAAGCATGTTTTATTTTAAGTGCCCACTGTTTCAATTTGTACTTTGAAAGATTTTATGACGTTGCTACCCACTATATTTTGAACAATAGTTTCCAAAAGATCTCTGAACGAAATATTTTCTACCAAAGAGTTTTCATTTTTGGTGAATTTTAAACAATCTTTGTTTAATTTATTTTCTTATTTTTTGCCAGGGTGTGTGGAGCAGCATGATAATACACCGTAAAGAATTTTTAACGATTATTGATGTTTTCCTCTTCTTCAGTGTTTATTTGAAGAAAATACATTTTATGAATTAACATTTGATTTAAACCGAGAGAATTTGCACACTAATATTTTTTTTCTTCAGGTTTCATCCAAATACCCGTAGAAAAAGCTCCAGGAGTGTTGGTTTTTTACATTAATTCTGTTTTACATTTCTTTTAGGTTTTATTATGGCAGTGGAGAAAAATCATGATTTGTCTGCTGTTTCTTATGTGTTGCATTGTTCTCAATATGTCTTAAATGGTTTGCTGGGTTTTCTATTTTGTTTAGTTAGATTTTTCATTCTAAACACCTTCTTTAACTTGTGGTTAGAATCTCAGGAAAAATAGAAGTCACACATGAGCATTCAATTACTAATCCTAGGCGCATATTTTTATGCACATTTTTAACTCTGGATTTACCTTTTTTCCATTAAAATTGCTAAAAGAATCCATTTCTAAGTAATTGTGTGGCTCTTCATAGCGGGAGAACTGCTAATTTTCCAAGATTTGATCAGCTGCCAATGTGAGATGGCGCAACTCAGAAGAGATCAGTAACTGATCTTTTTTTTTAACTTTAGAATGTTAATTTTACATAAGCAGTCATTGTTAGCTTTGAATTTATTTTGATGTTTTGTGGTCGTTGAATGCAGGTAATCACATATTTGTAGAACTTGTTTAGATGAAGTATTAATTTGGCTCAAAGATGTCTTTTGTTCAAATGTTCTGCAAGAATTTCAATGAGCAATGTGAGCTTTCAGAATAATCACAAAAAAACTGCAATCTAACAAATCGTTTTTAGGAAAGCCAAAAGAGAAAGAGTGGAAAATGATTTGTTTGAGGGTTTTTTTTTCCAGTTTCTTCTGCACTGTGAAACTCCATTCCACCTTAATGGGGGCTACGAAGTGCCATCAGATGTTGTGTTCCTTCTAACCTTCCTTTCTCACCTCCTCCTCCTCCTCCTCTTGCTCACCTTATCCTGTGTAGGGGTACTTTAGTGATCCCTGGAATGTGTTTGATTTCCTCATCGTAATTGGCAGCATAATAGACGTCATTCTCAGTGAGATCAACGTAAGTACAACGCCCCCCCCTCCCTCAGTCTCTGTACCCCTCCCTCTCTGTCTTGTGTGTCCTTTCAGGCTTCTGTATCTTTTCTCCGCTCTCCTTTCCCTCTCTGTGATGTCAGACAGTTGTCTCTCCTCATCTATCTGTCTTCCTCCTCCTCCTGCTCCGCCACCTTTAAGTTCAAGATGGCCGCTGCTGCCACACAGCGGAGCTCCCACCCACCCCCCTGACCTCTCCCCCTTCGCCTACCCCCCATCTTCAAGGGTTCCTGAGCAAGAACTTGCAGGAGAGACGTCACAGGCAGGGTTTAGCTTTGGAGGCTTCCTTGTTCTTTACTGAAATGTTGTCGGGTTCTAGAGTTTACTTTTGTGTTCTTCCCCGGTTGCACTGTGGCGCATACTCAGATTTAACCCCGAAACTAACGAAACTAACTCCCTGACCAATCATAAACACTCTTACACAGCTTTATTTATTAATTTATTTGTTTTTTTTATTATTTTTACTCCAGCGATGGGCACTTTTCTGTTGATGTTGTGATTTTGTTGCAACTTTACTGCTGTTGTTGACATTTCCTCTCATGGACAAGCATGACTGGTACGCTGCTCCTCCTCTGCAGTCCATCTTTCAGACTGCTCCGTCTTTGTTTGTTTTTTTTTCTTTGACTGCCCTTTCTTTTCTTCCTAATCCTAAACTCCTATGTTCATGTATGTAATGTTTTGATCTTACTTTTCTCCTCTCTCCTCTGATTTCTGTTGTATCCATTTTTTAAATGTCTTATGTTCTGTCCTTTTTCTTCTGTTGTTTTCTTTTCCACCACCCCTCTCCTATGCAGCATTATTTTGTTGATGCATGGAACACATTTGATGCCTTGATAGTTGTGGGTAGCATTGTTGACATAGCCATCACTGAGGTTAACGTAAGTAGTCCAACTCCCTCCCTTCCTGCCTGCATGATTTGCCATTTCTACACACTCAAACAGACAGAGCAGTGATGCCTATCTCTAATGCTTTCAAATGATTGAGAAAGTTCATCTGGAGAAAATTTGAACCCAAAAAAAAAAAAAGTCTGGCAGATCAAACATCCAGATGGTGCACAACATAATTGGAGAACAGCTGCTTGAGAAGGCTTTCTCGAAGAGAACTTCTTTTGCCGCATTTAAAGTACACTTTGCCACAATCAGTTACCATAAATCCTTTCTTTCTGTAATTAAAGTTTCAGCACTTTATCCATTTAAAGTGTCAATTCAACATGACTTAATTCACCAATGATTTGTGTAGCTTCTGATCTTTTGAAACTGTTTCAGATAGGCGTGTTTGCTTCCGTCTTTTGAGGGTCAGTTGCATCAAAGACTGCAATTGTTAATCTAATCGACTGCATTTATTCAGCACTTGGTTTGTTTGAACATTTACTCAATCATTGCCACAGGACATATTTAATGTTCTCCTGGCACAATGGACACTTTATAGCATGATAGATACAAAGGTAACATATGCAGGCCTGCAACCGCTACTAATGTTTCTACAGAAGAGCATTTCTAAAACAACTGTGCCTCACCTCCGAAGCAAAAACAAAGAAACTCCTTGTTCATAAATCATAGAGAAGTTGGATTAGAAAAAATGTGCTTTTTATCATTATGTGCATACACGGGGAACTATTTTGTCCTTAAATGGATTTAACCACTACCCATGAAATTTATGTAAATGCATGTATGAATTCATTTATTATGAACATGGAGGCCCCATGGTCAGCAGTGGAGCTGAATGAAAATGAACATCCCAAAGACATGGAAAGTGTTAAGTGTCTATTGTGTTTACGTTAGAGACAACTAGTTCTCATACTCAAATCCCTTCTATAGAACTCTTACATGAGAAACACAGGACAAACACAGGAGCCTACCTTACCTATAAAAGAAACGTTTCCTTTTCCTATACACATACCTTCTTTTTGGCAGTACCTGCAGTCCTTTATTTTTATGGATCGACTCAGATGAAAATCTTGTTTTTGGTCTTTTTAACGTGTTCTTTTAACCTTTTTCTGATGATGGAGAACATATTAAGAAAATTAAGCTCAAAACTGTATTTCTCAATATGTCCTTCTTCAAATCATTTTGAATCAGGAGCAGACAAAAAAAAAAAAAAGCCTTTTTTGGCGTACAAAATATGCTGGGTGAGACACAAGCTCCCTGCTCTGAGCAACGGGGAGGGGAAAAGGGGCGGTGTCGCTCTGCTTTGCAGAAACTATGACACAATACTACATACTGCATACGCAATTTTTCTTTTTTTTTTTACTTTGGCTAAAAACGGCATAATCATAATTAAAAAACCTTAAGGAACGCTTTTAAGATAGATCAAAAGATGATGAAGTGGTTATTTCTATTTATATAAAGATATTTACTTGCTAAGCACAATTTACGAGGGAGATCAGAATTCTTTATAAATCTATTTTATAACTATAAGTCATGACAGAAATTTTTATTTCAGAAAAGGGTCAAATCTTTCCTGTTACTTTGTGAGGGATCACCTAGCCTGTCCAAAAGTTCACATAAATGTATTGTTCTGTCTTTCGTGTTTATCAGAGCAACATACTTAAAAAAAGAAAAAAAAACGCCAGGCCAGTGATATGCACCTTTGTTATCTATACATTTCACAAATGTTGCACTGCATCAGATTTTGGTTTGGAATTTTTTATTGATTTGTTTGATTTAGAAAATTAGGAAACTGGATCGATTCGGTTCACTGAATGATTTTTTTTTCCTAACGTCTAACCTGAAGGCATGACCTATTCTTTAAGCCATTTCCAGTAGTTTGTAATAATATGGGGAATGGGATGCTTAACCAGCGCTTTTCTTTTACCCTCTTTTTTTTGTTTTTTTAAGAAACCCTCCGCACTTCAGTATTCTCAGATCTTTAGACTCTTGAAACTGCAATCTTGTTAGACTTTTAATATGTTAGCCTTCACTGCATTTTATTGCTCACTAAAGCTAATTAAATGTTTTTTTTTAACTGACAAAATGGCATGATTAGAGGAAAAATAATCTTACTACTTGTCAACTGTGACTTTTCTCATGTTTGCTCTGAAATGCAAGGACAGGCTAGCTTTATTTGGTCACCCTCTTTAATTTTTTCCCTTCGTAAACATTTAATTTATTATCCAAGTACACCCACTTTGCTGCTCTGTTGGGTGCCTGTTGATTTAGATTATCTGTTTTATCTTCAAGTCAGCATTTCTCTTATCCTGGGTCTCTCCCCAGTGATCTGCGGGTGCTTCTTAAACCTTGTATGGTTTCTTTTCCATTTCAGTTTGGTATGAGTAGAGCTAGTGTGAACAGATCAGTAGTGGTTTGCTCTGAGCGGTGTCTTGCAGAGGATGCCGGTATGAATTGCATCTACTTCTCCCTCTCGTTGGAATGCCTTCTCTATTCCTTTTCATCCTTCTCCTCCCGAGCTTTTTCAGTTCTCTTTACTCTTCTTTTATGAATGTTTATCTCTCGTACTTTCTGACTTTTTTTCTCAATGACTTTGCAGTGCTGCTTGCTCAACTGAAATGCAAGCTGGATAACATGAGTCTCAAATTTATTAGAAATAAGTCAGCAAACTCTTATTTGTTTAAAGGATTTCAAAACACAACAGGTTTGTGTACTTTTGTTGTGTTTGTTTGACCCACATTATCACAAAATATATCATGACTCATGTTACCCATTGAACCAAATGAAATGTTAAAACTATTTGCATTAAAACATGATGTGCAATGTGAGAGAAAAGCAAAGGTCACTTTAAACAGGTCTCACATCAGCACTGTGGTTTAGCCTGAAAGATCTTCAGAATATTTGCTTGTTTTTGTTAAAATTACACATTTTTTAATCAAATTCTCCAAAAACATGAGTTTTGTGTTGTCAGTTTGCTTTTACTAGTACAATTTACAAAAAAAAACCATTAATCGTTACATAATATCTTCCTTAATCCAGTTGGTCCTTTATGATCACGCTTAAAGATTTTTTTTATTACAATTATTACAGTTTTCCTTCTCTCTATTCTTTTTTATTTCCTGTTTCTTTAAGGCCTCCTTTTTGATCTTCTTTTCTCCTGGACAAATGTTCACCTTGCACAGATATAAAACAATAATCACAAACCACAAGCATGTCTTCACACAGTCACACCATGGAGGATCCCTTCAAAATATTACTACTTTTGTTAGCACATAAACAGTTATTTTTGTAATCAGAGGAACTAAGTAATTTTTTACTTGATTTTTAAGCATGATATATGGTCCTGTTAAAATCCCTTTAAATACATCATCATTTTTTACCTTCCTTCAACTTTCCTCTTTCTTTTTCGCCCTACATTTTTTTTATCATGTATTCTTCCCGCTCTAGTGTCTACTGTTATTTCTTTAATATAATTTGTTTTTTTTGGTTCCACTCCGGTGCTTGTTTTTAGTTTTTTTTATTTTTCTTTTGTCCTTTTGCCCCTTTCTGTTTAAAGATCCACTCCGTTTAAAATCGTGTTTTTGGTGTTTTCAACATGTACTTGAAGCATTTCTTTTTAATTACGTTTGGGTTTTTTTTTTTTTTTAAAGATTGGGTATTTTAACAGGGCCTATTTATTAAGTGAACAGCTTCTAAATAAATAAAATACCTTTAGGCTAACATTATGATACTAACTCATTCAACACTTATTTTACATAAATCTGTTAAATAAGAAAAATAGGTTATGGAACAATAAAAAGCATAAACATTGGACTTCCTTATAATTTTGTTATGTATATAAAAAATACAGAGAAAACTGAAAATAATTTTTCTTAAAAATGTGTTACTCATTAGTTTTATGTTAAATGTAATGATTAATTTATAAACTGATAATTTAACTATAAACTCATATCTACTGTAGATACGGTCATACTTTGTACAAAAGTAGCATACCAGTACTCAACATTATATTAATGTTATTATTAAAATAGAGTAAAGCATAAAAAAACATCTCTAAGATCAGTAACCTTTGGAAGCAGAAGTAAAAAATTTTAATTATTCCATTAAATTATATATTTTTTTAAAATCCCTTTTAGACAAAACATTCCTGGTTTCAGTTTTGCTTTTAATCAAGGCCTGTTCAAGCATTCATTTTCATTATTCCACTGAAACAATTCTTCACAGAGTACTACATGGCAGCAGAAGCTATGAAGCTGTTAGAAGGATATACTCTGTAGCTTCCCTAACAACGACAAACAAAACAATCAAGAATGTTTTTATTTCCAAAAATGTATTTAAATCATTTCAAATCTAGACTTTTTAAATCTAAAACTCCTGGGGTGTGCTTGTAGGAACGGTGGCAAATGAATGCATTTATATAGTAAACTCTTAAACTGCACTAAAACAACTTTAATTCCACTAATTTACTCTGTTTAAAAGTTGCAATAACAATGCAAGATTCACTTTAACAGATAAATCCAAAGACATCTACATCATACACAGACCCATGTCCAATCATCACCTTCAAAATTTTGAATTTGAATTTCACAGCATCAGACGCACATTTAGCACAAAGGTTACACATATTTTAGCCCCACCCTGTGCTGTGAAACCCACAGATATATCTGCCTGTAGGCTCACTTGCAGAGCTATTTTTTGCCTCTGTTTAAAGAATAAACAGACCCTGAACCAACAAACACAACACCTTTTTACACACACAGTGACAAGCGCAAACAAAGGCGCTCCGGTGCTGATCTTTGTTACCTTTCCTTAAAGCCAGCTGACTCCTCCTCGTCCTCTTCGTCCTCCTCTTCCTCCTCTTCCACCTCTCACCCCCCTGTGGTAAGACCAATGGTACGCCCTGACGGTAACCTCGCCCGCCTCCCTACCTCCTCCACCATCCTTCCATCCTTCCATCATTCCATCCCTCCTACTGCTATGCCATCCATGGTATGATCCTGAACTTTTGGGTTTTTATTCAACCTGTCATCTCCCCTCTGTCGCTCTTGCGGTGATCTTCCTCAGCATGCCCAAAGTTTTTTGGTTCTGTTGTTTGTACTTGTATTTGTTCATACTGTGTATTTGTATTTATAAATCAATATAACTGTGTATGTGTTTGGTGAAGGACACTGCATTTTTAGGCCTAGTACAACTGAGGCTTTTGACTTTCCTTAAGTGACCGTTCTTGTTATCATTGTGCCCCCACCACCCCCATGACTCCCCCCTTATGGGTGTGGTATCTTTCACGCTTCAACACTGGTTTAAGCCATCTTCGTCACGCTCTTCTATATGTCTCCTCCAGTCTTCTTTCTGCTGTTCTTTCAAACCATTCCTTATCTTCAGCCTGTTCCTCATGCTGTTTCTCTCTCAGTTACACTTTTCGCCACAGTATCTTTTCTGCTCAGTGCCATCACTCTCTGGTGCAGTGGCGCCCACTGTGGTCCAGCTGTGGTATTACATGCAGTTAAAACCTGTGATTTCCACTCCTCCGAAGAATGTGTCGTTTTTAGAACGTTAGGAGTTACAACAGAAAGAAGTCTCTCATGAACTTATAAAAAAAAATTTATTTTCCGAATTTTTTAACAATCTGTAAATTTTAAACATCATTTTAGGGTTTAAATATTGCTGGCATCTGATTAAGATGGGAGGAAAATGACACATTCTTTGCAAGAGTCTATTTCCATGTGGGAATAACAAAATAAACTGATGGCTTCTTGGAAAATCACACATGGCAAAACAAACTCAAAGGCAGTAGTGTATTTCTTGATTCTGGTTTATTTGCTATTTCGTGGAGGAAATTTTAGACTCCGATTTGCCTGCCATTAAAGAACAGTTTAAAAATCGTTTGAGGAAATGATTGTTAAGCTCTGTCTTTTTTTGCTGAACCGTATGTTTGTTGTCTAGATTTCAGTGCGTTCAGGTTTGTTTTTCTGTGGCTAACTCAAAGTTATGGAGCAAGATTATTTCACGACTTTGCTTAATTTGTATTTGATTCTAAGTGAAACAAGATGCCATTTACAACGTTCATGTCAACAGTCAAGATGCCTTTAGAGGGGACAGGGGTTTTTTGTAATATTGGCGCATGTGTTGAGGCCCTTACCAAATACGACAAACAGAGCATGACTGACCCCCTTTTTTAAGCTTTTCCAGCTAATTTCTTAGAAAAAGTTTTTCCAGATAGGACGAGACCCAAAAATTTGAGACTTAAATGCAACTGTGTTAAATTATTACTATTGTTTTTGTCATTTTTAGCAGTAACATACTCTTTCATCAAATCACAGCTATAGCATGTGTTCTCAGAAAACTTAGAGCCTCGACTTCTATGCTGCCAGGTGATTTTTCCATGAAGTCTGGAAAAAAAAAAAAAAATTCAAAAAGCATGACTGCCCGATTCTCTCCCAGATATCTTTGTCAGTTGATTTTGATGGGATTTTGATGGACGCTGATTTTCTTTTAGTAACTTTTGGTGTGTGTGTGTGTGTGTGTGTGTGTGTGTGTGTCTGTGTATGTCTGCTATGCATATTTTAATTAAAATATGCATACAAATGACTTGTGTTTATGCATATGTCTGTGTACATATGCATGTTTGTATGGCAATCATCTATACCTGTGTGTCTGGTTGTGTGTCGGTGTGTGGGACTGTGTGTGTACACTTCCCTATACCTTTTCAATTTGCATGTGTTCCCATGCGTCCTGTGTGTTTTTTGTTTCTAAAAAAACACCAAACCCCACCAAAAGGGACTGCAGAACTCAGAAGAGAACGCCAGGATCTCCATCACCTTCTTCCGACTGTTCCGCGTGATGAGGCTGGTGAAGCTGCTTTCTCGCGGGGAAGGGATTCGGACCCTGCTGTGGACCTTCATCAAATCTTTCCAAGTGAGGGGAGAACCGGACACTACATGCTTAAAATGGGGGAGGTTGGGCTTTACCAGAACGAAAGGTGTCAATTCAATTTTTAGTTTTAGGAAATGTTATGATCCAAACTTTAAATGCTTTTTTTTGTCCTTAGCAGCTTTAGCTTATTATTTTATTCTGTCCACAATATTAAGTTGTTTGGGACACTCTAACCTTGTTGAATTTCTTGTTAATTTTTGTTGGCATCGTTTTATTTTCTGCAGAAAATAAGGGACTGGAAAAAGGCAAAAAGAGGGGTGTTGCGTTAAATTGTTCAGGATTTTTAGAAGATATTTTGCAGAGATAGAAAACAGAGAATTTAAATTGGGAAATTAGGGAGAAACTGTCATTTTTTTCTGCTCTTTCCTCTTTACCTTCTCATTTCTTACACTGCAATTCCATCATATCCACCTTCTTTAACCTCAAGAAATCATCATTCCCTGTAAACAAGTTAAGCTATGGATAAGTTTGAAAAAGCACTCCACCAAAAAACATAATCATTTGATGAGTTGAAAATAAAAAGGATGTTTAGCCTGCAACATGCAAACAGAAAAAGTCTGCAGTAATACAGTTTTATTTTTTTTTAAAAAGCTTTCAAATTTTAATATGTCTGGTGTTCATTTGGATTTTTCCTAAAGTTCCGCTTTTCCCAATTGCCTTGTATATGCAGAAATTTGAAATTGGAATTCTGGCCAAAATGATAAACTATTGAATTTTAGGAACTCTTTCACTCTGAAGCCAGATATTTTTGGTTGAGTGCTTCCTGGAATTTAAGATCCAGACCCTTTCACTTTCTAAATTAGTTTCTTTTATGGTTGAATCCAACAAATAATTGTAATAATCTCTGGAAAATATATGATCAATTGTTTGTTTTTCCCCAAAGAACTTGTAGACCTGAAAGTGAATGGATCCAGGCTTAATGCAAACATGCACTGCAGATGAGTGATTCTTCTCTCTTCTCTTCAGGCCCTGCCCTACGTAGCTCTGCTTATAGTGATGCTCTTCTTCATATACGCTGTCATTGGCATGCAGGTAAGCTCTTAGTTAACACACATGCATCCTTCTCTGTCTTTCTCCAATAGCAAACCTTCATTTCTTCTCTGTTGTTCTGGAGTCTTGTCATCCAGCGTTCCTGTTCGGTCCCGTCGTTGTTCTTTTCTCCACATCTCTTTCTCCTATTAGAAGTTCTTTCTGACTGTTCGTTTGACTTTACTCCTTGTACTTCATCAAATATTGTTTCCGCTAATGATGGGCGGGAAACACTTTCATTTGATTTTCAGCTGGGCTCCTTTTTCGACTGACCTCTTTTTAGCAATGATAAGATCAATATTGTTTGCTGTATGCCTTCCCCCCCCCTCCTTCCTGTGCAGATGTTTGGTAAAATAGCCTTGCGGGATCTCACACAAATCAACAGGAACAACAACTTCCAGACATTCCCTCAAGCAGTGCTGCTGCTCTTCAGGTGAGGATTTTTGCAATCTTGCTTTTTCTCCCATCTGTACTGTCCTCAACAGGTAATGGGAACTGAAGGCTGAATGAGGGCGTAGGCAAACCGTGTACAACCAGGGTTGCAACCCACTACATCAGAGAATTGACAGAATTTTTTTGCTATGAGATGTTTTTTTAACTTAAAAAAAGTTTAATATCCCTTTATATAAGATTTAGAAAGTTTCAAAGATGTAACATTGAGTGATTTGGTAAGTTTTTGCCCTCAACATTAGTTTAAGATCCAAAAATATTGATTGACATGAGTGTTAAAGCAAAAAAGCGCCTTTTTTACCCACTGTCCTAAATGTGATCCTCATATTTTTAACACGGTGTAACAGCATTACAAAGAATTAATTATCAACACATTTTTCATTCTTTCAATGCAGCAAGCAGTTATTTATAAAAATTAAATACAATAGGTGAGTCATTCTCACCATAAAGTTTGAGAAACTAGCAAAATCTTATTCCCGCTAAAAGTGTTTTTGAGATTTCATGGAGGCAGACATTTTGAAATGAGCAGGAAACGACCTTCTGCTGCCTCTAGTGGAATGATGGTGAACTACAGCACAGAAGACATGGAGCAAAATGTATACAATGGGTTTAAATGAAAGTTTGGTATGGAGCTAGAGTTGAGACTTTAGTTTTATACTTGTAGCATTCATTCATTCATTTCCAAGCCGCTTTATCCCTTTCGGGGTCACGGGGTTGCCGGAGCCTAACCCGGCTACTCATGGGCGAAGGCAGGGTACACCCCTGGACTGGTCGCCAGTCTGTCGCAGGGGCATACTTGTAGCAATGAAAAAGAATACAAATATGCCAAAAAAAACAGTTTTTTCCCAGCTTTTAATTTTTTGTATTCATTTCACAAATATTCCTTATTATGTCAGTGGAAAGGGATAAAAGAAAAAGGTCTTTCAGAGTATAGTTTGATCCAGCAGGATCTCAGGTGTTCTCCTTAGCTGGAATCTGCTCACAGGTGGAGGCATTCCACTCCTCTGTATTCAGGGTGAACTGCAGTGGCGGCGGGCAGGATTTTTGCAATGAGTTTCCACCATGTTCGGACAACACTGGTGCTCGTTGTTCTAGAAAAACCCCGTCAGTCCTGATCCCAAAATAAAATAATGATCGGTTTCCTCATTATTGGGTTTCTGACAGCTCCACCCCGCCCCCCACAGCAGGTACTCTGCTCAGCACTGCAGTCGTCTGATCGACGTTCATCTTCCACCTTATTTATTTAAAAAAGGGATTGCTTTTGTCCAGAAACTGCAAACAATTGCCACATTCTCTCTTTTATTCAATAAAATCTCAACCACAGAACATTAAAATAAGTTGAAGTTTTTTCTAGAGGCAGTTGTCACGTTGATCTCACAGCCGCTTGTCAGGACGCCTGAGGGCGTCTGTTGGTTCTAAAGAGTTAAATAACACTAAAAGTAGAGAGGTATGATCATTTTGTTGCTGGAAAATAAACATTTTAGTGTCTACAACATTACTGCATTGCAGTGCAGAGCTCTACCCTCCTCTCACCATGATTGGATAGAGTTCTAGAAACATGATTGGTTGGTTGGTGATTGGTCAAAATTTGCTACCCATTGGTTCTTCCAGGAATACCAAATATGGAAATAAAAATGGTTTTGTTATGTACCTGTAACCTGAATTTGAAACTTGTATTTTTAATATGTTTCCAAGTTACAAAACATAACTTACAAGTACAAAACATAAGCTATAGTTACAAAACTAAGGGTGCATTCACACTGGAAGAGCAATTTGTTGCGGATAGAGCCCGCCTAATTTGTTCCGAATCAAGTCCTGAAGATTGACTTTGGTCTGTATTCAGACTGGGATCTACTGGAGATTTCTGTTCCAGACCAAAGCTTGTAAACAAAACCATGTGACTAAAGATCTCTTAAGTCATTGGCCAGCAGTTAGGGGAAACGCTACAGCTACGAGGTACGGTGATAAGTTTTAAAATGACATATAGATTGACGCGAAAACAGTTAGAGAAGCAATGTGTATCAAGTTTTTTTAATGAGCCTTCATTGAGTTGCTGTTGAATCGCTGCTCCACGATTGTCCGCCAATGACCGGCTTCGGTGGCAGTTTTGGTCCCGTTGTTTTGGTCCCAACACGGACCGTATTCAGACTGAGGACTTTCAGAGCGAACCGAAGTTCAGCCTGATTGGATACGAACCGAGACCACCTCAAAAGATGGGTCAGAGAGCAGTTCCTGGTCCCAGACCAGGGTTCGCTTGCGCATATTCAGACTGAAACTTTGTTCCGGATTATGGGGGGAAATGAACTCTGGTTCACTTTAAACGGACCAAATGTGTCCAGTCTGAATGCACCCTAAAGTTACAAGTTCAAAATGAAAGACTCAATTCTAGCTCTATAGTTTTGATCGTGCTAATGAAGAAAGGTATCAGATTTGTGTGTATCAAATATGATGCAGGTGGTTGTATAAGGTTAAATGGTAAACTAAGTTTATATAAATGTACCTTAGTATTAGTTAGATCATTTATATATTACATCAAACTGCACCATGAGAGATGTTAAGGCACTCCCTGGTAAATTTTATGTGGTACATAAAACAGTTGTGCTTTTAAAAGTTACTGAAAGTCTTCAGTTATGTCTGTTGTTTTTTTCATCTCTTTGTGTCAATAAACCTACATGCTTTTAAACATACATACATTTTCTTGTCTTCTTCTCTTTGTATTTTTGTGTAATCTTTGGTGCTTATCAGATGTGCGACAGGCGAGGCATGGCAGGAGATCATGCTGGCGTGTTCACCCAACCGACCCTGTGAGAAAGGGTCGACCAACGAAAACAGCACGGCCAGTGAGGACTGCGGCAGCCAGTTTGCTATCATTTACTTTGTCAGCTTCTACATGCTTTGTGCCTTTTTGGTGAGACAGACCACAGAACAAGGATGATTCCTTTTTTCAACGAACAGTTCCAAACTCACTTACTGATTCTCTGCAGATCATCAATCTGTTTGTGGCTGTAATTATGGACAACTTTGACTACCTGACACGAGACTGGTCAATCCTGGGACCACACCATCTTGATGAATTCAAAAGAATCTGGGCTGAATATGACCCAGAAGCTAAGTGAGTTGAAGGGGAGAAAGCGCTTAATACACTCAGAATGATGGCCTTCTTTTTGGGTTTTAAATTTTTACAGTTTGTTAATTTTGTAAGTCCTTTTTTTCGCTTCTCAATTCTGAAGGGGTAGAATAAAACATCTCGATGTGGTCACTTTGCTCCGGAGAATTCAGCCTCCCCTTGGATTTGGAAAGCTCTGCCCACACAGGGTGGCCTGCAAGGTAAAGTTGACACAATCATGCAGTATAATGCACAAAAACAAATTAAAGCATGTTTCAGAATGGGTTTTTTTCAACTAGAATTAAGTGATAAAGCTGACATCAAATACTCAACAAAAGAGGGTTAGTTTTTGGAGTTGTGTGTTACCTTACGTTTTCCTTTTTGTTTATTTCATTATGTAGCGTCTGGTGTCAATGAACATGCCTCTGAACAGCGATGGAACGGTGATGTTCAACGCCACACTGTTTGCCTTGGTCAGAACTGCCCTCAGGATCAAGACTGAAGGTAAGATGTGCCCAAAAAAACAAATACAACTCAAGTAACTTCCGTAAATCGTATTTCGGGGGGGTTTTAACATCTAATTGTGGGATTTTTCTGATGATGGAGAACTTATTTAGAGAAAGTTATGAAGAAAACTAAGTTTAAAATTGTGTAAATATCTATTTATTCGAATCGTGGTGTATCAGGAGCAGGTGAAAAAGCTTCTAGGTGGGACATAGGTGCTAAAATCAGTAAGCCACAAGCTCCCCACTCCGCTCCATTCCGATGCATCCATATGTAGATGACTAGATCCATGTACGTCTTTGTTTTCTGGCATCTGGCAGGTTAGCTCCAATTTTGCTCGCCACTTTTGCTGCATCGCTAATGTCAGGTTGGGGTTATGAGGGGCTGTAAACTAGCAGGAGAGTGTGTAAACCAATGGATGATGGAAAGTATGGGCAGACTTGCTCTGCACCAGTGGTCTCACCCACAACCCAGAGGGGAATTTCTAATGAACCCCTGCAGCTCTGGAGAAACTATGTCCTAGCTAACAGCGCAGTTTTGTTTTTTGTTTTTTTGTTAATAACGATAATGGAAAGACCACTGGAAACTCTTTGAAAAAAGATCAAAAGATGATTGGAGAGGGACTTTAACCCTACAGAACCTGGACATGCAAGACTGCAATAAACATGCTTTGTTTTGTTCATGCAGGAAACTTGGAGCAAGCTAATGAGGAACTGAGGGCAATTGTAAAAAAGATTTGGAAAAGAACAAGCATGAAACTCCTGGATCAAGTAGTGCCCCCTGCTGGTGGTAGGTCTATTTTTCAAGACTGTTTCCTTGGGGACAAAAAGTTAATCACACTGACTAGTCAAAATCTTACTTTAAAATGAGTTGATCTTTTGCAACACTCTTCCTCCAAGTGAATGATGGTAAATATATGTTTCTAGATGATGAGGTTACAGTTGGGAAGTTCTATGCCACTTTCCTCATCCAAGAGTATTTCCGCAAGTTTAAGAAGAGGAAAGAACAAGGGCTGGTGGGCAAGGTGCCCCCGAAAACTGCGCTCTCTCTGCAGGCACAAGCAAAATTTCTTATATATTGCATTTTACACATTTAAATATGCTAATTATAAAAAAAAATGAAAGAAACTTTTGATGGTATGTTTTTGTACATGCAGGCGGGCCTGCGGACATTGCATGATATTGGTCCAGAGATTAGAAGGGCCATCTCGGGAGACCTGAATGTGGAGGAGGAGATGGATAAAGGCATGAAGGAACCTGTGTCAGCAGCATCTGAGGATGATATCTTCAGGGTAAAGGTTGGATGCATACACCCTCACGCACTCTCCACAGAGAGAGAGAGACCAGAGAATCAGCACCAGCTTGCAGCTTCTCCACGTGCATGACCATGCTTGCATGTGGTCGGAGCCCGGAGAGGACATCTTGCAAAATCTGCATGTTTGACCACAAAGCTTTGCTGCACATTAATGCTGGGCAACAGATTTTTTTTAGTTAAAAAAAAAAACATAAGTCAGAAAAAAAATACTGTAGATTCTGGCAATCAACTGACCACTGTTGGTGTAAGTATTTGCTCCTTTAGCTTTACTGCAATGTTCCTTTGCTTTCTCAATGCTAACTTGCTTTGAACTATTTTTTATTACGTTTATTTTGTTCTAACATATTAAACAGAAGCAAAGACAAAAAATTCAAGACCTTAATTTAAAGACCCACTCCAATGAAAGTTGTGTTTTTGGTGTCTTTAACATGTTCTTGTGGCATTTTTCTGATGATAGACGACTTACATGAAACAACGCTTAAAATGGCATGTTTTTGTATTTTATTTATGGGGAGAAGAATGAGGGCAGGGTTGCTCTGGGCCAACGGTCTCTCCGACACTCAGAGGTGAATTTCTGAAGAACTTATGCCGCTCTGCAGAAACTGTCCTAAAAAAAAACCACACAAGTTTTTTTTTTTTAATTTAGGCTAAACACTGCATAATCATAATCAAAAGGCCACTGGGAACACTTTTAAACTGGATCAAAAGATGATTGGAGTGGAACTTTAATATTTTTTTGTAATTATCAAATATATTTATATATATATAAATTCTGATGATTATTCATAGCACATTGCAGGGTTTCATCTTATTAAACTCTTGCCTTCCATTGTCATCATGGCTGGTATAAGGCTGTATTGCTTCAAACAGTAAATGTTACTGTTGCATTTATGCTTTCTTTCCTTTATTTATTCACGCTTTTTTTTTTTTTTTTTACTCACACAGCGTTCTGGTGGCTTGTTTGGCAACCATGTCAACTACTACAACCAAAGCGATGGTCGCGGCTCCTTCCCACAGTCCTTTACCACTCAGCGTCCCTTGCACATTAGCCAGAAAGGCTCCCCTTGCGAAGGCGAAAGCCCATCCCACGAGAAACTTATGGACTCAACCACTTTCACCCCTTCCTCCTACTCATCATCAGGCTCAAACGCCAACATCAACAACGCCAACAACACTGGCATGACAGGGGTAGCCACCCAGGGTGTCAGTCGATTCCCGAGCCCTTCTATAAGCACTGTAGATGGACACACGGGGCAGCCGCTGACACCCATCCTGCTGCCAAGATCCGCATGGTGCTTTCCTCCAAAAAGGTGAGCTGGATAGCCTCGTAAAGAGGACTTTCCTTCACATTAAACTTTTCACAAAAACTTTTCTCTTTCCCTGACTGAAAAAAAGTTTTCACAGTCAACAAACTTTTTCTTTCACCGCCTCTTTATTTACCTGCTTTCTCTCCTTGTCTTCCATTTCTGTTGGCATGCAGGATGTTTTATGACACCCTCATGCGGTATGTTGCCAGGGGACAGAGGACAAGAATGAATGTGTCTGTTTTGAGTGTGCACAAAATGATGACGCAGTATGGAAAAGAACATAGCTGTCATGGCACAACAGTGGCATTTGTTGCTATGCACAAAATGCTTTCGTTGCTATAGTAAAAGTGCTGCTACTTTACAAATTAGCCAGCAAAGCTGCAGATAGACTGTTTGGTTCAACATGACCAAACCTCTCCTATCTACCTTGTGTTGCTGCTCTGTTATTGCACATTGTGGCAGGTCTGGGTTAGACTCTGTTTTAGCTCCTTTTACTTCATCTATGCAAACACCTGAAAGCTCATACTTACCCATGATCCATACAGTGTTTTTTACTGTGAAAAATTTACTTAGTTAATGTTGCAATACAGAAGATCAGCCTATGTTTTTGTAAAATCTGTTTCACTTGATAGTTTGAATTTGGCGACTCTTAAAGCAAATATGTTTGAAGATTCTTGAAAAATAATCAATTTTTAAATACAGGTTTTTATTAACAAGCTAATTTATTTTGAACCTCTGTAAGGTTTTGAAGGTATGGTAAAATACTAATATTTAAATTTGCTTTGTAGGGTTTTTTGTGCTGTAAAGCTGCAGAGCTCAAAAGAAGATTAGATGGTTGTGAGATGCATAATAAAGAATGGGCTTTCTGGTGTTTCTGATTTAAGGAAACACAGATTCATAGAACGCAAATAGATGGAAGATCTGCTCTAACCCAGAGTTTGCTGTAAAGCTCTGAAATCGCTGATACAAAGGGACAAAATGGCATTTAGACATTTTGTTGTTCTTTTCGTCACCATGCTGTGTGTGATTTTCTGTAATAGATGCAAAATAATTCCTATATTTTTTGATTACTCTAAAAAAATGTTTTGATGACTTATTTTGTAGAAACAAATTTGATTGGACTAAACAGCCTGGTGAAGAAGTAAAGATCGAAATTCAAATGTCAGAACGGTTCCTCAAAGCTTGTGTGGAGTATGACATTGATGTAACTGATAAAAAGACATCTTTGAGATGTAGAATGGCAGATTTGGATTTTTAATATAAGTTTATTTATCCTGATGAAGCCAAACGGCCTGGGATTCTCAGGAGAAAGCTAAAGTAACCATGAAGCCGCTAGGTTTCAATTTTTATATAGAAAGCCCTAATCCAACAGTTTGCCATTTTTGTGCGTGGTTTTTTTTTTTGGTTTGTTTTAAAGATGTCTTTAACTTCAGCCTTGCATCATTTATCATGTTCCAAATGTTGCCTATAATACTTATTCACCATTTTGCTTCAACAAAACAGCTGCAAGCCTCCAGCTGCTTCTCCTCAGACCTTTGTTTCATCTCCTCTTTCTGGTTCCTACATGCTTTGGTCAAATCTCTGGAATTCTGTCTCTTCCTCCTCAGCTCCTTGCTGACATCTTAGCTACTCAGCTGCTTTTTATGTGTTTACATCTGTTTGTTTTATCGTACTGCCATGTGTGGTTTGTTTTTGTGATAATTGTGTGGTTCTTTTTTTGTTTGTTTGTTTGTTTGTTTGTCTGGTTGCTTGTTTGGTTGTATGCGTGTTCGTTTGTAGCTCCGACTCCAGTGACAGTCATCTGCCAATCATCCGGAGAGGGGAGGGGTCAACAGAAGAGACGTATGATGAGAGCTATGGTGACGACAGAGAGTACCACGAAGATGATCGCTCGCTTTCGTCTGACATGTACTGCTGAAAAAAATTTTACAAAAAAAACCCAACAGCACTGTTTTGTCTTCATCTTGAAGTTTTACCCTTGTGACGTTTGTTTGACTTTGTTTTGTGGATTTGTGTGCATTTTTTTAAGGTTGGTGTATCATGATGACACATGTAGGCAGTTAACTCCCATGGAGGAAGCAGAAGAAGTAGAGGGAAGAAGAGGAAGTGGAGGGTGGCAGTCTCCACGGAGAGTCTTTCTCTGCCCAACCTCTCTAGGTGAGAGGACACGCGTCAACAAAAATTCTTTTCCAGTTTAGATCTCTGGTTATTTACGCTTTCGTTTTGTGTGTCAGGACGGAGATCGTCCTTCCACCTGGAGTGTCTCCGGAGACAACCAAGGCCAGACGTCTCTCAGAAGACGTTTGCACCTTTACATCTTGTACATCACCAGGTGATAAAGACAGAACACTTCACATGGATTGATTGAAAATAGACTCTAACCTCTTTGTGTGTGACTGAGCTCTAAAACCATGTTCACACTGGGGATGTGACATGTGTTCAAAAACACGCTAAACACAGATGTTCATGGTGTTCACACTGGGTGAGGAAGGGGCTTCCTTTTCTTTTTCTACTGTTTACTAATGCATGTACGCCATCTACAGCTGGAAGAGTCAGTGTAAAACATCAAAGTGGTGCGAATCTTGCTCCAGGCTTTTCCTTTCACAGCTCTATTCCTATAAATGAAAGTCTTGGTGTCATATAATCCATCATTATTCATTTCTCCTCAATGATCAATTTTCAAACGGTTTGTACATCTGTTAATAAAAGGGGACGCCGTTCATTTGTCACCAAATCCGAGTCCTCGATTGGTCAAACTTCCACCTTGTTTAGCGTTCAACACGCATTCAGTGGCTGTGTGTTTTGTACATAGAGCCCGAAAACTGTCTTAAAAATGCACTTAGCTACGCATGAACACACGAACTTTGAACACAGAAGCCCGAAACCTGCAAATATGTGCATTTACATATACATTCCATTAGAGGTGGTTGCTTGAATGCGTGTCGCTGAAGGTGGTGTGAACATACCTTAACGTTTACTTTAGTAACAAACTTTTTCTCCTTATTTAGGCTCTAGCAGTGACGGGATTGAGTCCTCAGCTGAGAAGGAGTCACTCCCCCACCCTGTTCAGCCGGCTGTGCTCCACACCTCCAGCCAGTCCTGCGGGTAAATCCACTGCTCTGCAAAAAAAAGTTATTTTAATCATTTGTCGAAGGGAAAAACACATGTATTTTGATAAGGCTCATACTGTTGATCTTTTTCTCTGTGTGTGATGTTGTGTTTGTTTTTAAGCCCGCTGCAGTGACGCCTCCTACCAGGGAGTTCCCTCCTTGAGGCTAGAGGGCTCCAACTCTCATGAAAAGCTCAATACCAGCTTGCCTTCTGTCAGCTGTGGGCCCTGGTGAGTATGAGTACCTTTAAAAGTGGTTTAAATAAAGCCAGATCGGTGTTGTTATGAAATACCTTGCTCTCAGGTACAGCGACAGTAACGGGAACAGCCGGGTTCCCAGCCCCAGCGTGTCAGCGTCCGGTCAAAGAGCTCCACGGCCAGTGTCGCTCACAGTACCCTCGCTTTTGGGGAAGGACTCCAGTTCGCTGTCTCGTGGTAGCGCGGGCAGTCTGGTGGAAGCGGTGAGTCTTAGTTGTTGCTGTGAATGTGTAGTTCTAGAGGAAACGATTTTCACTCCTTCGTGTCCATGTTTCTTCTGACTATTAAGGTCCTGATATCAGAAGGTTTGGGTCATTTCGCCCAGGATCCTTCGTTCATTGAGGCAACCAAAGCCGAGTTGGCTGACGCCTGCGACATGACAATAGAGGAAATGGAGCAGGCTGCCAACAACATTCTCAATGGCAAGACTGCCACAAACCCCTCGCCCAGCGCATCTTCCACCTCTCAGCACAGCCCAAATGGCAGCCTTCATCCCTTCCACACAACAGCAGCAGCACCAACACACAGGGACAGAGTGGCTGGCTTGACCTCAAGCGAAGGTGGGGCAGAGGCAGCAGGAAACAGAGTCTCCATACATGGGCCGTCCTCTAACGAGGAGCGGCAGGAGTTGCTAGCCACGGAAAGAGGGCAAGAAGAGGAGGAGGAAGAGGCGGCGCTGAGGGAGAAGCACCATAGAAATTCCGGTGTTGTTGCAGGAGCGCGACAGAGGGACAGCGGGCTTTTGGAGGACGAGGATATGGAATGTGTAACAAGCTTGTAGGGGTTGAGAGAGTCGATTGGGCAAATGGCCCCTATGACATCATCAGAGAGCGACGCGCCAGAGCTGTTCGGCAGCAGTGCTGCAGCTGGTTGTGTTTGTCCCTGCGCACTCACACACTGTCGCTCTGGACAAAGGCGACCAGTGATGCAACCTTGAACACATGACTTGTTGGTTTCTGAGCTAGTATGTATGTGAATATTTGTAGAAAATTGTATGAGACTATATAATATTTGAGCGTATGGGAGAGTGTATGTGTGACCTTCTCTATCTGTGTGTGTGTGTGTGTGTATGTGTGTGTTCTCCACACGTGTCTGAGTGTGGCTCTGAAGTGCCTCACAGTTTTATCATGTCCTCAAAGTATGAAGAGCAGAAGAGTAAGGAGAAGCAAAAAAAAAGTTAAGAAAAAACAGGACAAAAATGTAAGAAACGAAAGACAACATCGGCAGGGAGTCCTTTTACGGAATTCCTGCAAATGACCCAGTGTGTAAATGTGTTCATGTCCTATGCCTTCTGTGGTGGTGTGTCACTGTTGTTTGTCTGGCCGCCTTGACGCCAGCTAGGGGACAGCGGACCGGCGTGTGGAGGGATCAATCAAGGATCACAATCTGACTGTGCCCGCTCTGGGTCAAAGGTCAACTCCTCGTTCTTTGTTAACCGATAACGAAGCGCTGTATCGAGTAAAACAGGGGCTGGAAACCCTCTGTTTGGAGACTCATTTCTCCTCCTCTTCCAAAGCTATGGAACCTTGGAGCACAGCCCTGCCAACCCGGAGGTGTGCATCGCCCCAGTCAACGGGGGGAAAGTATTTGAGGGATGGTCCCACAGGGCTGCTAGAAGGGGCCACAAGAAGAGAAAGATACTCTGCTGCAATGGATGTGAGCCAGCTCCTCTTTTTGCAAGCAAGAGAGAAACTCACCTCGTCTGTTACCTTAATCTGGCCTCAAACCCTCCACCGCGTTTCCTCGTTTGGTCCCACCTTCTCGCTGCCCCAAACGGGAAATGAGGGGAGCATTTGGTGGATAATTGGAAGCAGTGAGCCCCCTTCTCTGCCTGATACCTCATCGTCCCTCACTACCTTTCCTCCATACTTTTTCTATCTTTTTTTTTTTTTGCTATATCGCCATTTCTGTAGGTTTTTGCTTTCTCTGCCCTCTGGGAGGCGTGTCTTTGTCAAGCAGGATGGCGGGGTGGAAGAAAAGGAGGGAAGTGACTGAAAAAACACTCCAGGGGGGGGGGGGGGGGGGGGGTCTAAACTGGATCTGCCATCAATCAACCGTACTTCCTGCTCCAAGGCCCGCCTCTTCCTCTCAGTTAGGAATTTGCTGCCACTCACTCCATGTGCAGACCACGCCCTCTATGTATTTAACCGTCTTTTTTCCTTCTTTTTAGTATTGTGCAAAACTGATTCGCCATGAAACTTTTGTTTTATACTCATGACATCAATGTTTTAATTTATCCTCGTTTTGTTTGCAAATTTTGGGGTGCTGGTCTTATAAATGTATTTTTGCTCGGTTTATTTTTTAGGAGAATTTAAGAGGTTTAAAGTGCAGAAGCAGGGCGTAGTGTCTGCGTGCAAGTCTATAAACTATATTTCTGTGTGCGGGTGCGCGTCTGCATTTTAGTACAGGATGTGAGTGTGCATGAGTGTGGGAGACGTGTATCTATAGGAGAGAGGGGCCTCCTCTCTATCAGTATGCACCTTTTACAGATTGTATCTATTTATTTATTTATTTTTCCCTGAAGAGAAAAAAATGTGAGAATGTGCGCGTGTTTGTGTATTCTAAAAAGCAGATTTTAAGCCTAGACAGTAATTTAAGGTAGCATTAAAAAAGTGTTGTGTAGGGTGTGTGAGCATGGGAGCGGAGCTGTGTTTGTGTGTTTTAACGGGCCTCCATAGCACAGGGTTACCGTGGACAGGCATTCTTCCACTTTTACTTTTCAGCCAAGCTGTAGAGTGAGAGTCACTCTGTCTTTGAACACTAGCCATCGGGTAACTTTTTCTTTTACTGTCCCATTTAGACATTAGGCGTAAGCTCTTTAGTGAGGTCATAAGGTTAAAGGCCTTTTGGCGATTGCTGCTTTTTCTGATGGATGGTTGCTCTGACTGACAGAAGCACCAAACTTCATACTGCCATATCAACCCTCTGTCAAAGAACAGGGGGTTTATGTCCTAATTTGCTCAGCTGTAACACCCATATCATATAATATACTCTTTTAATGGAAGGTAACTGCCAAAAAAAAAATATTAGGGCTTGTGTAGCGGTACTGTAAGACGTCTGAATTACACACATTTGTCTATTAGATTAAAATCATGAACTATTTCGTTTAGAAGTACCATTAGAAAGAGAATAACTCTCAATTCATTTATTTGTAAATCTGGCAGGAATAAAAATATTGCAGAAAATTTCATGTTTTTTGTCTGAATTGCTAATATTCTGGTGAAAAAATATCCCAAAAGATTCTTTTCTGCAGTTTTTTAATAAGCTGCAGACTTCTGGCTCAGATTTAGCATTATGGTTTTAGTATATGCTTGTCATAATTTAAATATACCTTAAATAAAATGACAACCAGGTATGTATCCAGCTACATCACACAGAACAATAATTCTTTTTCCAACATTTTATTTTCTCATTATCACTCTCTTAACTTTAGTTATGTTATACAGCTTTTTGAAAATAATATAACACTGGTAAAAGACTTTATGTCAGCCCTCCAAAAAATAAATCTGGAAAAATATTTACTGTGCTCACATAAATACAATAGCAGCAAAGGCATAAACAAATCTGAAACATGAGTTTGAATCTGGCGAAATGGTTAAAAATTTTTATTTTTTAGTAACTTAAGCTCTTTTTTTCCTTTTTAAGAAAAATCATGGCATTTTTTCACTCCAAGACTTGTTTTTTTATGTTTAAAGACACAAAATGTCAAATCTTATTTTAGACTCATTATTTTTTTTCTCTTTTTTTAAGTTCTTCCGTGTAAACCGGAGCAGATTAGTGGCAGGAATGAGTATGCATTAACACACTGCCATATACTGCATCCTGTGCCAGACTTCTGTCATTATTATGCAATCTAAATATTGATGTTTGGTTTATGTGGCTTGTTTTGTGGTCAAATTCATATTGCAACCCCTTGAAATTAAAAGTCACCAAATTTGGATACTTGACCTTTTAAAAGACATTTTCGGTATTATTTACGCCATTTTTAAAATATTTAAAAAGCAAAAAAAGTATTTTTTGCTTTCTTAATCTACTTTATAATACCAATCTGTATTGGAAAAACAGTAGGATCCTGCTCTCATGTATTGACTTAGTTTTTTTTTGGTTGATAAATAGACTTTTTTGGCTGATTTTCAAAGATTATGATAACAGACATTTGAAATTTAGTTTTTTTTGTGTATCCAGGCTTCTGCATTTTACCTGTTGGTGTAGCAGCAGTTGAATGTTAATCTCTGGATTAGATCAAAAACCATGAATGACAGTAGATAGTTTGCACAAAACTAAGTCACTTTCATAGTTTCCACCACAACAAATAAAACTTTAAATCACTTTTTTATTGAGTTATTCTTTTTTTTTTTTTAGGATAGTGTTCATTGACATAAAAAAAAGTAATCCCTGCATAAAAAAGACCCCCACCAGGCTCACTGTGTGTAAATCAAATTAGTCAGTGAGATTCTCAGACGCCCCCTGTGTGCTGTGGAGCAGCACTGCTTCTTTTCAGTGGTTTGTGTTGCAGTACGATGCTTAAAGTGGGTGTACTCTTGCAACCCACAAGATATGCAAAAACAATGCAATAACTATGACTGTGTACACGGTTCCCGAAGTAAACACACTTGTGAAAAAAAAGTCAAACAAAACCGCATTATGAAGATTTCTTTTTGTTTGTTTGTTACATTTTTAAGTGAACTCAGTGGTTTCCACACCTAACATACTTGAAATCAGGTACAGTACGTTGCAGTGCAGTATAGTAAAATTGTATTTTATTCTTCTTTCCCATGACAGGGTGTTGGTCAAAAATGTTTATTGAGACAATGATCTGAAACCAGCGTTTTGCTTGTGGATCATTGTGCAGCGACCTGAGGGGTTTGTTTTTCCTGTCTGAAATATACTTTTTTGGTTGCATCTCTTTTAACCTGTTTTCTTCTCCTTCTGGTTTTTAATGGGTTTATCTGTGTACCACTGGTGATGCATGAGGTTCCCATGTTGAGTCAACTTTCCAATCAGGTTGAATATCATATCACGCTATTATTACAGAGTAGCTTTTTCTATTTATTGTACATAGACTGGCTGAAGCTGGAGATACATATTTGAATTTGAAGAAGCAGAGGGGTACTTGGAAGAAGATTTTGCATATCTTGTGTTTTCTGGACCGGTACTTATCTGATTTTTTTTTTTTTTTTTCACCTTTGAAGGGCGGACAGCGATTGAAACTAGAGTAAGGTGTCACTTATTTGCATCTGCAGTGCATAACTTTAGCAGTTATTAGAAATTAAAGCTCAGTTTTTTCTCCAAATTCAAGGATCTGGATTTATAAACTACTCCCAGATAACCCTGCAGCCATTATCATCGCATATCCTGCTTACTGGTCTTCCATGTAGTCTTCATCAAACATGTTTTAAGCTTTTTGTACACCTATACACATACTCACAGAGAAAAGTGTATTTGTGCCACTTTAAATTGATTTGGAACACAGCTTGAGCATGTTTTTTCTTCATCCTGACAGCTGATCAGACATTTAGCAGGACCTACAAAAGTTTTAGCATGGATCCTGTTAACCAGCATGCACCAAGCTGAGGCTCTGGAGCCACCGAACGCGTCCCCCCTTTTGTCCTCCACGCCACCACTGTTGTCAAATAAAAGCAGTCACAATGCAGCCCAGATTTATTTAGGTTCCTCGAGAGAAGTAAGACAGAGCAGAGGCTTGTTTTCTGACAATCGTTTGGCAGTCATTGACAATGCAAAGTCTCGATTGTTTGATGAAGAGGGTTTGAGGAGGAGGAGGAGGGTGACAGGAAGTTTGCTGATTTAAGCTCTGACCTTTTGATTTGTATTGAAGTAATGTCTCATGTGCATGGGTTTAGAGATGTAAAATATTGGTCCTATTTAACTGATGACATTTTGTCTCACCACTAGCCATTGATTGTATATTTTTCTATACTATATGAATTAAATATATCTATAAATATATTATATTTAATCACCACAGTTTTAGAATAAGGAACAGGCAGGACACTTAGATGGAAATGTAGTTAGTGATTACATTTGATTGAGTGTATGTTTAACCAAAAAGTGATGGAATACTCAACAGGCTTTAAGACCTATCATTTGGAAATTTGTTTTTTAGCTTTTAGAGTTTTCATTCAAGGAAAATTTTAACGTTCAGAGGCTAATTTTATAAAAATTTAGATCTGACCAGCTTGTCTCCAAAAAGAGAAGAGACGTGAAACACGAAAGAGTGTGGAAATGTACTTTTGCTGGACGCTGAATCCACGCTACTAATAGATGACAAGTCTAACAAGTCTTTGCTCGTGTGTGGGGTTTTTTTTTTTATGTTTAACTCGTCAAAGTACGAACAGCTTGTCCTCGTCTGGTCATCCTTCTACTGTAGCACTGAGAGTCCTGTCTCTCAGCTAGTCCTACATCAGCAAAATAAAACACACATTTTTCCAGCAACAAACCAAAAATTCCTCCTAAAGGACTGGATCTCCATTAGTTTTCAGTTATTCAAACTGTGTAGCTTTGTTTTTTTTCATGTTGTTTCCAAAATGAATTTAGATGACTTGAACTACATCAATGTAGGACAACCCGTTCATCTGCTTTTTATGCAGACAAGGAAGCAAAAGACGTAGTTTATAGCATCCGGCCAGTAAATTTTTGCATCTGTTTAAATATGAACTTGTATTTTCGACGTTAGAAATCTTAAAGTATTTACACTTGGTTTTGTATATGCAAGAGTGTGTTGGATTCAGCTTGTTAAAACACTTGCAGATGAATTTCTAGAACCGATGGACATTTCTGGCGAGGGGACAGGGAGCCACAAACATGAAGAGACGAAGTGTACATCAACAAGATTTGAAACATTGATAGAAATCAAATTTTAAACACATTCCCTTTAGAAAGTGTGTGTTTAAATGCCAGATTTCAGTAGATCATTTATTTTCTATTTTCCTTTTGACCTCCAAATGTGGATCTGTCATGGCTGCAGAGACGCATATCATCAATTCTTGTAAATCAAAGTTGTGACTATGACTAAAATATTTTAAGAGGACTATTTTAAATATATATTTTATTATTTTTTCTAGTTGAAATTACCAAAGCCTGTTGGTTTCCTGGACGAATAGAGAGAAATCCTCTTGGTTTGTCTGTACTGTCATTATTTAGTCCATTGGAACGAAAGCCTTTGAAAGATTACAGAGGGGAAATTACAGAATATATTACTAGTAAATACAATTTTATCAAGAACTTATCTTATATTTTAGATATCAAGTATTTAAGAATATGTGTTTAAACTCTAAATGGCAGTATGGTGCAGATTTAAATAAAAACCCCATTTCAGAGGCAATGTGAGTTTTTTTAAAAAGGCTTCCGATGTTAGGTATGGTTAGAGATAAGTGTCTTTTAGCTGAAAATGATTAGTTTGCTGCTTATACAAGATTTTTAGAGAAAGAAAACGTTTGAATTGCATGACAAAGACAGCATTTCTCTCCGTTCAGCAGTGTTCGATCACAGGAATTATGCTTTTTGTGAGAGTTTTTGCATTAACTTACAATATGCACGTCATATTTGGACAAAATTAATCATATTCAGTTTGTACTACTCTCCTAGTGCATATTTCTTGGACAGGAAATTCACCCTGCTTTTATGTTGAGCCATCATATCAGAGCTTGGTGCTTGACTGATGAAGATATTTTTTAAAAAGAGCTATAAAACGAAAATATATATATATATGTATACAACTCATTAATTGTGTAGCAGCTCACACAGCAGCACCTTTACATGAATACTTAGGATGACTGTTTTGATGTGTCCTCACAAACCTAGTGTTTAGCCTTTAATTCTTTAGTTATGCAAACATGAAAAATCCCAAAAGTCCAATTTTTATTATTATTATTATTTTAGAAAGGAATCCCAAACCCTTCGCATGTGATAATGGAGGATTTTTACTGAAGTGTTTCGAACAGGATGAGTGTGGCAGCAGCGATAAGATGAATCAGTGATTCTGGTGTGTAAAAAAAAGCCTGCTCTCATTAAAACCATGAATGTTTCTGCCTGCCTGCTCATTGTCTTTTACTGTATATCACAATGCACCTCAAATGATAATTAGTTTTTACAAAATTATCCTTTGAATGTATAAAACACGGTGATGCTCATACATAACATCTGGGAAAAGCGTGGAGAAATATATTTTAGATTGAAAGAGAAAGGATTTAAGTATTTCCTAACACCTTTGGATCTCCAAACTTTTTTTCAGAGCACAAAAATGAATGCTCGCCTTGTGTGTATGTGTGGGAAAATGCAGCTTCAAAGGATGAGAGCATCATTTGCTTTGCTGGGTTGCATCTTGTCTTGAGGAGATCCGTACACAGCAGTGTATTTCTTGTTCCACCGTTGCTTGGGGAAAGTGCCAGAGCTGTGCGGCTCCACTCATGTCCACTCATCAGTGTCTTACGATCCTGTCCATCGTCATTGGTCACTACTCACGCAAAAGTGTTAAAGGGCCTTTGACAGGACTGAGCAGTTTGTTTGTTTTTTCTTTTAAGTCAGTCTTTTTGTTTTTCTTTTGGAGAAAAGGCGTTCACAGCGAGACCAATTTCTTGTAATATTAGTAGTGATGCTACTATTTATTGTAGTATTTAAAAACAGCACTATTTATGGTCAAAATAATGAATTAAAGTGTGTCATTGTGCTTGCAGTAGCTTTGGAGGCAGGTGGTCATTTTGTAACTGAGTTCTTTAACATAAGCCACTCCCTCTTCTTTAGCAGGAGGTATTTCATTGGTTCTAAGGTTGCTAAGTGACACTGGCCCAACATCATTTGGTTTCCTTAGTTACCATTTGTCTCCTCGGTGAGGACAGCATGGTCTCACACTTAACATACCTTTTTCTTTTTCTTCTCCTCTTTCTTTTCCAAAGGTAGATTTCTTTCTTTTTTTTTTTTTTTTTTTTTGGAAATTCATTTTAGATTTTAGAAAGGGAAAGAATACAAATTAAATAAATCAGAATATTAATTCAGTCACTTTTTCTACTCCTATTTTCAATAAAAAGTTAAATGAAAAAAACCAAACAAAAAGTTGATATGTAAATATATTGTGTACAGTTTGTATCTGTAACTTGTCAGTCTGTCATTGGTGACAGAGTCTGTCTTGCTTATAACGCACGCTACCAGTAAATAAAAACAGGAAAAAGTATATTTAGACTGTATGGTCCCTTGAAAGCAAGTTTTAAATTAATATCTGATGTATATTCCTGTAACATTGCATTTTTATCTGAGGAATGATGTTATTAAAAAAACTGCAAATAAATTGCATTTCCTACAGTTTTGCTTGATGTTTTCTTCAGCTTCTCATTGGTTGTAGCCATGAAAAAAGCTTTAACTTTGAATTCCAGATGGAATACGAGGAGCAGATGAAGTGCAGAAATTAGGTGGAACTGCTATTCGTTTTTCAAAATAAAATTATTAAAAAAATAACTTTTCATTTTAGATTTCATTACAAACATAAACGTAGGGGCTCTTAAGATGGAGTAAGTGAACGCACGCAACTTACTTTTGCTCATGCTGTTTTGTAATTTTTAAAAATTAAAATACTGCAAATAAATTGTTCAGAAATAAAGTTACTTTTAGCAAAGAAAATGTCAATTTTTTTAAAGGGTGAATGTCTTTAAATTAATAAAATGATGCAAACTCTCTAGAAATGTCTATATTTATTATAAAGTTATAGTCCCATTAGCGTCAAACCTTCCTTTTTTTCCAACTAGGTGTGTTTATTAAAGATGTGCTTTTAGACCAACAAAAATTAACAAATGAAAAACAAGGATTCTCTATCTTGCCTGACATTTTAATGCGTACTGTTGCATTAAATCCTGACCTATACCACTACAACTAATTGTACGAAAATTTTCTTATTTATCTTGACTGATTCAACTGTTATACCTGAACAAACTGAAAGTGTTGAATAGACATCATTTATTGAAGAGAAGAAATGGAATCATACAAAAGGGTTCCTCTTTTTAAAAACAATACGATTTAAAAAAGGTAATTCCTCGCACAAACTCAACATTTGTTTCTTTTATCAAAAAGTAACCCATTACTTGACATGTTTATGAGTTGCCAGATGTCTTTTCAGGTTGCCCTGCTGGGAGAACTCTTTCTCACACTTGGTACATTTAAAAGGTTTGACTCCACTGTGACTGAGCGCGTGTCTCTTTAGACAGTTCACGGTCAGAAACCGTTTCGGACATTCCAGGCAGGCGTACGGCCGCTCCCCTGTGTGAGAGCGCAAGTGCACAGTGAGATGACCCTTGCAGGAGAAACCCTTCCCACAGTGGATGCAAGTATATGGCATCTCGCCTGTGTGACACCGATTGTGCATGAGCAGCTCCCCTGAGGAAAAAAACGATTTCCCGCAGGTGGTGCACAGGTAATTTTTCTCCCCTTTATGCATTTGCATGTGCCTCACAAAACCGTTTTTGCTGAAGTTTTTCCCGCATATGTTGCACAAGTTGGTGGGGCCGTCGTGAAGCCGTTTGTGCTGATTTAGGGAATTGCTGCACAGGAATCCCTTGTTGCACAGGTCACATATAAATATTCGTCCTTTTTTGTGTATTCTTTGGTGATGATAATAACCCGACTGGCTGGAGAAACCCTTCTCACACTGGCTGCAGTGGTACCGGAAGCTGTGGATCCTCATATGGGTTTTCAGCTGATTAGGGTGTTCAAAGACCTTCTCACATATCTGACATTTAGTCTCTTTCTCTGAAAATTTTTTATTCACAGGTCGCGTGCTTAGAAACCTTTTATCAACTCCTGTAGGTTCTTTTCTTCTTCGGGATTTCCTATTTTCCAGCTTGACTTGATTCTGTTCACAGTTCAGATTCTTGTCGGGGCTATTTTTTGTTACATCATTCTTCTCTTTCTTTAAATTCTTTTCTACATCCTTTATTCTAATCTTTGAATTTGAACTCATTGTTTTTGAAGATTTCTTCCTAGGTTTGATCCCCGTCCTCTGATGCTCCTTCTGGATGTGCTCTTGAATCTTTTTTATGCAACAGTGTGTAAACGAACACTTGGGACAGATGTACAAGTGAGATACGAGATCTGAAACCAGAATGAAGCACAGCAAATGAAAAAGATTGAACAGATTAACTCCAGACAAATTCTGATTTGTGACTGACCAGACTCCTTTTTTGGATCCCAGTCTTCTGAGGTGTCTGCTAAACTTTCAGCAGGCTCTTCGTCCAAATCCTCCAAAGCCAAGGTCCTCACTTCACTGTCACATTTGACGTCATCGCCTTCAATGTAATTTATTGAGAGTCTTTCCTCTACGTTTTCAGGTGGATGAGCCAACGCATCCAAAATGATATACTCCTCATTGCTCGTCACAGCTGCAAAACAGAAAAAATATCCCAACTGGACTCAGTATTTTGCACAAAAAGTGATACATTCTCCAAATCAGGAAAACAAAGGAAAAAAAAATCTTTGTTCTGACTTGAACTGAGAGTCTCCCGCTCTCTGTAATGAAGCAAAAGGTTCTTTAAAGCCACAGGATCAGACAGACGGTGTGAAAACTCTTCTGGTGCAGATGAACCAGCGAGCAAGGCTGATGTCTAAAAGGACCATTAAAGCACAGGTATGTCAGTAAATTTCAATATTAGGTCTAAAGAGTTACCAGTTTGACATTTAACATTGGAAAGAGAACATAGAAAAGCTTAACAATTTCAACTTCAACTTCAACAATCAAATCAAACTTAAAATCACTCATTTAATCTACACAAATATTGTGCCCCAAAATTCACATTTGACATTTCCTGTAAACAAAAAATGTTTGAGAATATGTTTCTAAACACATAACTCTGAATCTGATATATAGATAAAACAACTGTGATGCTTTTAATGTACATATTTCTGAGTACCTCCTGAAGATCTGGTATAGGCAGCAGTTGCTCCAGTCTGACCAAGAACACAGACACAAGCTGCTGGATCCCTTCGTTGAAGGCAGAGCCATATTTTTTGGGAAAAACTTCCTATGGACATATCCAGAGCATCTAAACAATTAGTACATGTAATATACAAGGCTTGAGTAAGAAAAAAAAACTGCTTGATTGATCAAACTTCACTCAAGAAAGGCACTGTAGATTTCTGAAATCCACAAATTACTTTTCTTAATATGAACTTATTTTTTCCAGGCCGAGAGAAACACTTTTGATTACTTTTTGAACATAAATGCAAATTATTCTATTAGGGGAAAAATCCACAATTTGTCAGTTTAAATTGATCAAAAAACAGTTTTCACAACAAAAGATGGTTTAGGAAAGATTAACATTTTACACTTGGTAAAAATCCTCAAGTTCAAAGTAGAAAAACTGTTCATGAATTTTAAAACAATTCTTGTGCTCTTTTCTAATTAACAAGTTCAGGAAATATCCACAGATACTTACATGAAAGAAAATCTCCTTTTCAAATGGAACACTCAAGATTTTTTGCACCAGGGTGGCAAAGTTTCTGTAGGAACTCCTTAGGATTTCACGGTTTTCCTAGAAGACAATTTCAGACATCAGGTTGAGAAATCTAGTTTGTGGTTCAGTTTAATACCTTTTATTTCATGTGGAAATGGGCTAACTTCTCTTTTAAAAACCCACCATCTGATCATTGGCGTTTAGCTCAGAGCTGCAGGAGTGGATTTTATCGAGGTGGTTCTGGATGGTCTTTAGGTTGGTGACACCATCAACCTGACACAGCTCCAAAACTAGCTGTAGTGGACACCAAAGCATTCATTTTCAATATCTACAAATGCACCCCATCTGCAATGCCGTCATCATCATGTAAGTTGGGTAACTTAAGCATCACATCAACATGACTAACTTCATTGTAATTCCTCACCCTTGCTCTCAAACCCATGATAAGTTGAGCTTTTTGAATGGGTTTCAGAATCTCAGGAACAATCTCTATCACCAAGCTGATGAAGTCCAGCAGTTTATCATAGTGGAGGACACTATGCTCCTGAGCTACCTGCCACAGTAAGGCAGACATCAGCCTGACCGGAGGCACAAGCAGCTGCAAAGAAGCCGCAGGAAGACGCGCGCCTGCGAATGAGAAGTGTTTTGTCTATAAAAAGGTTGCTGTAAGTGTAGAAAACACGCAACGTCTGCACAGACCGTGCTCATTTGATTAGCTAACATTAGCTTTGGAGTCTTGTTCTTTAAAAAAACAAAACAAAAAAAGTTGTATTGTTTAGTGTTATGTGATATTAACAGCCACATAAACAAACACTCGCACAAACCTTTGTAACTCAACGCCATACTGGTAAATAACAAACGTGAAAAATGAAGAAGAAACGTCAAATTCAAAGGAGTTCTTGGAACGCTTAAAAAAAAGTCACTTCCGGTTAACCGGATGTTATGAATAATCGCGATTTTACCCTTTCAAAACAAAGTGTTTAGTTTCAATCCAAATCTAATTACACTTTTTTAAATTTACGACAGGGGAAAATAGCACATGTCGAGGTTTTTCAGTTCGATATGTGTTATTTAGTATCATCACTTGACAGTTACAATGCAAAAGTTGTATACCGAAACCCAAATATATATTTTTAAAAATCATATAGGAAAGCTCTTTTTTCGGCTTTTCCAGCACCAATGAATAAAAGAATGACTCAAGCAAATTACATTTATTTTGAAAAAATAGTCGGACGAAACAAACCTTTACTTTTTACTCGAGCAAAACTAAGAAGGTGTTGTTTGCTGCAGGTGAGCGGTCATGTGTGTGAACCAAAAGACAGTGAAGGGCATGAAAACCTGATGAAAACGTGAACACCCTGTGGTGTTTTTAAACACGCCCAGACGGCGCTTGGCGTGACTGCAAGCCACAAACAGCCTTTAGATCAGAGCAGCATCTCTTCATTACGCTGACAGCTGCGGACTGACTGAGGAGGAGGAACACGTTGTTTCAGTGTTTTGTTTGTGAGCAAACCTGAACAAATAAGGTGTTTTTTGTTTGTTTGTTTTTTCTGGTCACAATGGGAAGAGGCAGAGACTCAGCAACATCCAACTCGGAGTTCACCTTTGTCTCTCCTGTTGTAAAGTACCTGCTTTTTGTTTTTAATTTTATACTCTGGGTAAGCTGTTAAACTACTTTCTCCCGTGTAAGGCTGATAATTTGTGTTTGCAAGTTTGTTTTTACGGTGACGTCATTTTTTAAAAAGCGTTTCCCAGTTATGTTTCAGTCCTCCAAGCATGCCAAAGATAAATGGGATCTGCATTTTTGTGTTTGTTGTGTTTAGTTGCTCTTTAACTCTAGTTCAACTAATTCCAGGAAAAGGGAGTGCAAAAACTTTAAAAAATGTGTCCACACGGGCAGAAATAAAACAGATAATAAGTAATGGTCCAACACAATTTGATCCCTAATGTATAACATGATCAGAACTGTAAACAGTCAAGTTTGTTTTCAGAGTCAGCTGATCTTAAGGAGATTTCTCTGTAGAGCTGATCTCTCCTCAGAGTAAGACGCACTTTCTGTTGGTACATATGCAATAATTCTTTTAAAAATGTGTGGTCAAATTAAATGATCAGGAATAGTTTCAAAGAATCCTTGCCTTCAACAAAGTTTGCTTTAAAAATGTTACCACAGAAATGAAAGTTACTTTGTCTCTTTGCTGTGTTCAAACAAGACAGGGTTGTGTGAAAACTTGAAGCTCTACAGCTTGGAATGTACAGTTATTTTCTTCTTCCTAAGGCTACACGTTTGGATTTGTGAAGGAAACACTATTATAAGCTATTTTCTGCTTCTTGTTTTGTCAGAAATATCCCTGTTATAAGAGCAGCTGAACTTTTACAGACTGATAGGCCAGTCTGGTTCTTTTCTCCCACTTCAACAGTCACTAACAGTAACTGGATCCTTTTCATTCAGGGTGGGAAACGAGTTTCTGAAGCCTTACTATTATTCTATGAGACTGGATAAAGGACAAACCTGTGAAAGAGCCTATTTTGTTTTATAGGAACAGTACAGATCACTGCTGGGTTAGTCAAATGAAAACTCTATTTATAATTTTGCCAAAATGATGGATGTGAAGACTGACTCATTCATTTAATTTCCTGTTTAGGGTTATCAAAATGAGCTTAAATTTAATTTTTTCAAACGAGGTGCAGCATGTGTGACTCATAATTTCCTTCTTCATGTCTTCCACGTCATTGTGATGAATTGATGTGGCAAATTGAGCCTCTTCTGGACAAAATGGAACATATACGAAATGGTTCTTCATCCTATTTAATGTGAACAGCCCCATTTTGATTTCCCCCCTTCTTCTCAAGTTAATTTCCTTCGTTATGGTGGCGATCGGTGTGTATGCTCGCCTGATAAAGCAAGCAGGTAAATGATCAGATGACTCAGGAGAAAGCAAATCATTTCTTTTTTTTTTTTTAAGCGACCTTTAAAGCACTATATTCTTCTCTGCCTCAGAGACAGCTTTAGCATGTCTGACAGTGGACCCTGCTGTCATGCTCATGGTTGTGGGAATCTTCATGTTCATGGTCACCTTCTGTGGCTGTGTGGGCTCCTTGCGGGAAAACATCTGCCTCCTGCAGACAGTAAGTTACTTTTTATCTTTAGCAATGTTGAACGTCCTTTGAACTTGTTATTGCTGTGTTTGCTTAGGATTTGACTGAAAAGAAATCTAATTCTTTCAAATTTGCTGAGATGCTTAAGACTAAAGTAACAGAGGTTTGGAGGCTGTAGCAGCACATAAAGCAGTATTCCATATTTCTTTTTAAGTTTTACACCTTCTCTGCTTTACGGCTTCAATGAAGAAGCCACAGATCAGGTGCTGAATCTGCTCTCTAACACAGCCTCTAACGCGAGGCTTATTGTTCTGTCTTCATAGTTCTGCATCAGTCTGACAGTCATCTTCATTCTGCAGCTGACTGCTGGTATCTTGGGCTTCATCTTTTCTGATAAGGTAATTTCTTTTCATCAGAAGAAAATAAACAAAAGCCTTTGTTAGCAATGCTTCAAAAACATGGTTTTCTTTTTACAGTTATTGAAAATAATGAAAAATCTTTAAAATGACACGTTTTTTTATATTTTCACTTGTATTTTGTGTGTGTAACTTCATTTTGTCAGTTTGTTGCTACCTTATTTGTAATTGTTTTGGAGTCAACAGATTCCTGGAGGGGATCGTCATATGTGTGCAAACTCCTAACTGAAAAAACTGTTTTTAGGCCTTGAGAGCTTTGAACTCTAATTTGTCAAAAGTAACTTGTAAAAAAATGGAAATAACTTGTTAAATTAAGCCTAAAGTTGCTTTAAAAAGGGCAAAAACATTGATTTTTTTTTTTCTTTTTTTCAATATTGAAGTCTAATTTTGTCTCCAATTTTTAGGCAAGAGGTAAAGTAACAGAGATAATCAACAAATCCATCATCCACTACAGAGATGATATTGATCTGCAAAACCTCATCGATTTTGGCCAAAAAGAAGTAAGAATTCATTTCAACGTGTTATTCTGTCATGATAGTCTATTTTCCTAATATTTACTTTAAAAAAATCAATTCGCTTGATTATGTTTTTTTTGGCTCTTAGTTTCACTGCTGTGGTGGTGATGCCTTCACCGACTGGTCCCATAACATGTATTTCAACTGCAGTGACAAAAACCCGAGCAGAGAGCGCTGCTCCGTCCCTTTCTCCTGTTGCATCATAACCAATGATAAGGTTAGCTTCATGTTAGATCATGACAACATTTGTATCTTTGTGTTTTTCACAGTTTTAACACTTTTTTTTGTGTGAATGTAGGTGTTATTCAATACCATGTGTGGTCAGGGCATGCAGAAATTGATGTACATCGCAGCAGGAGAACACATTTATACTGATGGCTGCATAGACAAACTGGTGAACTGGATCCACAGCAACCTGTTTATAATAGGAGGCATTGCTTTGGGACTTGCTATACCGCAGGTAGTAAAGCATGCAAACCAAATACCAACTAACAGTTAGTCAAAACTTATGCATGTAGAGATGAAATGCTGCAATCAGATGTTTAATGTTTTGCCATGTTTGTTCTTTTGCAGCTGGTCGGCATGCTTCTGTCTCAGATTTTGATCAATCAGATCAAAGACCAGATTGAGCTGCAGAACTACAACGCCAGGCACCGCTCAGACCCGTGGAGCTGAACTCGATCCAGATTTTACTCAACAGTAACCGAGACTTGTCATGCACTTGCTTTTAGTGACTTCTAAAGAAGATGCATTTTTAGAAAACACATCTGTCTAAAGATGCAAAAATCTGCTGCCACCTTCTGGACACTAGCAGTGCTTGCGATTTTCAAACAGAGATTCTACAAGAAAATGTCTTCCCTTTTTGTTGTCACAAATGATTTAACTATGACATTATTGTATCTATTATGACACAACAATATCCAAATCATTCATTTGAATTAATCAAACCTGGTAGAGTGTCCATTCTGAGACTGGGAGGTCATGGGTTCAAATCTACGGTTTAGTCATACCAATAACTAAAAATAGGACACAATGCCTCTCTGCTTGACACTCAGCATTAAGTGGTTCAAGTAGGGGGGAAAGACTGCAGCTCACCGCTCCCCCAGAGGATAGGTCAAATGTGGGGAACAATTTTTGCACACCCAGATGTGCAATAACCAACATTACTTATTTGAAATACGCAAATACCTTTTTTTTTTTTTAAAGGATATAAGTTATCATATAGTTGCCTTTCTTCAATATCATGACATTAATTATAGATGTTGTGAATCCAAAATCATATTTGGATTATTTACATCATCCTTAAATCCATTTGTTTCCCCCAAATTAATGTTTGAAATGTACTATTTTCCGTTAACACAAACCAAAATGTGTTTTCACTGTTGTGTAAACCTCTGGAATTCTGAAAAACGGATTTATGTCTGCGTTCTGTAACAGGGAAAACTGCCTCTTGATTTGTTGTTTTTGTTGAATACAGGCATGAAAAAGCATTAAACAACGGCTTTTTTTCCCCCAATATGAATCTTAAAATCAGATAGTTGTGATGTGAATGCAACAGAAGTGTATGTGACGCAAGTCCTGAATCTAAACATATCATTTGTCTGTTGTTTTACAGCTGCGGTGACAGTAAAGAATGCAGCAGAGAGTGAAATGTAATTCAGAAAAAGAAAAAATAGTCTTCCAATGTATGCTTTAAATGTATGTGTATTTATAGTGTGTATATACTGGAGGTACTTGTAGCACTGAGATGCAGCGCTCTGTGTGTGGTCCTTGCTTCTTTTTTTTTTTGGCCCGTGACTCACTCAGACAGGCGTTACTGAGTTTTAAGGAGGCCCAGACCGACATGCACTCGAGCAAATACAGGACAGAGCAGAAGTACTGTAAGTTTGCTCTCTGATCCTTAGCAAAAAGTAGTCTATTCAAGTGTACTACACGTATGCTTAGTCTAAAAGTGAGGCTGTCGCCTATACTTAAAGTTTACTTTGTATTTACTGTTTATATTGGAAAATGTTTCAGTTTAGTCTGAAGAACTGTTCAGTTAGTATACTTCCTGCACTACATGTACATGGTCTTGCAATATATTTTTACTCACATACTTCACATACTTAGGGCTCAGATTGTTATGGAAGTCCCTAAGAAAACTTACCAAAAGTTGCTGTTAAAAGCATCCTTCAAACAAAAATGCAAACCTGAAATTTCCACTTTGACTTCAAATCTTTAAAATATGTGGAAACACTTAGAAATAGTCTAACTATTCTGTGTTGTTTTATTTGGGATGAATGCAAACACAGGATTTTTGAAAAAGTAGTTTTTCAGAATTGTCTATAGGTTCTACCATCAAGCATGGTAGGGAGACTTGGTTCGGTCACGGTTTAATGAATGCATTTGTGGGCCATTAGAAAGTAAACAGCATTTATTTAAAAAAACAAAACAGAAGCTTCACTAAAAACAAAACAAAAAAAAAACTTGTAACCAACTAGTAATATAAAATGATCAAACTATGAGTTTTATTTTGTTTTGTTAATACAATGTCAATTGTTTTTTATTATTATTATTATTGCTATTGTAATACAAGTTAATATACTTTAATTCAATTCATATCATAATTTGTGGTTGCTGATATGATTTTGAGCAATGCGATTCACTGACCTATAATCAATCCAGGACATCTATAGCCAAAATTCAACCAGTGTGACTCAGAGAGAAATACCTGGTACTGAACAGTGCAGGTGAAGTTTTCCAGATTCCTTGTCTTTCTTGCAGGATAATCAAGTGTAAATTCAATATGTACAAACACTTCAAGGTCACATGTCTTGGCAAAATTCAAACTGTTTCCAAACATTGGACTGTAATGATGGTTGGTCATTTTTTGCTGCATCCCTTGTGTATTGTCTACTGTGGCAGTCTCACCGTTACAGTAAACCTACCATACCTCAAGCCAAATGGTTGTTAAGGTCAACACAGCGAATCAGCTTTCAACCCTGTATGTTGTGTACCGGGCTAGGGACCGGGACGGGGAGAGTGTTAGTTACGGTGTGATAGTTAGGCTGAATCATGAAGGGTCTTGCCTATAAGGACCCTCCCTGGGAAGCAAACCCAGGTTTTCTGTGTGCCAGCCCTACACCCACTCAATCCAAATGGTATTTTCCAATATCAATATCATCAATTTATTTCATTTTGAAGCAATTTTATAATGGTATCGGTTGATTCGATTAACAACTTGCCGTAGACATATCGATCTTGTTAGTAAAGTTGATGAATTGTTACACCCCTATTTAATACTTTCTGAACGTTGATTAAAAAACTTACAATAAACCAGGTGTTTTAGAGCAGATAAAACACATTCTTTCAAAATAAAGTCACTCATGGAAACTTTTTTTTTTTTTTTTTTTTTAGTTGTGACCCCTTTTTCATTGGTATTCCGGGTCATTTTCCTGTGTTTCTTCTACACCAAAACATGAGAGATCAGACCTGTCAGAGGAGAACTTTCAGAAGGTCTGCCATAAGGCACATTCTTCCACTTTGCAGAGGGGGGGATGGGAGAGGAGAGGCTTTGTAGCCCTGGCTTTCCCCCTCCATGTGCATACCAGAGACAGGAAAACAAAGCCACGCAGAAGCTGCGACTCCCAGAAGCAGCAAAAAAAAAAAAAAAAAACAGTTTGAGGGGACTTTTTTCTCCAGACACTCAGAGGGATGTCACATTTTTGTGACATGCTCAGAGGTCCACGGCGTCACATCTCACCCCAGTTTTTTTGGCTTGTAATATGAAGGGGTGGTGCATGTGAGCCAGAGATCCTGTTACAAGGATCCAGACTTTTCCAACTTTTTTTTATGGAAATGGGGGAGGGCGAAGCTTCTTCTCCCTTCTTTTGCCTAAACACATCAAAATGAAGACTTTGCGGTGTTTTTCAGCGGCTTTTCCCTCTGCCTGAAGACACTTTCAGGGGCTTTTAGCAATGAAGGAATTCTGGGATATCGTGGAAAACGCGCATGGAAACCGCAGATTTGAAAAGTTCAAGAGGACTTGGTGAAAACTTGAAAGTGTTTTGACGGCTTTCCTTCAACCATGTCGCGTTTGGGAAACTCTTCTAGTGCTGAAGACGGTTGTATGGAGCAGTGAGGAGTGTGACCAGTGAAGCTCCAAGAATCGTAGTTTTTGTTCCACAGCTAAGTTTTGCTCCATCAAGATGTCTTCCCAGAGCTGGAGCCCCATTGTTGGAGTTTACGGGATGCTTTGCGTCTGGGCCGCCTGGCTTTCAGGCTGCGGGGCGGCGTTGTCCCCGAACGGGACGATATTTGAGGATATGTGCAAAAAAACGACAACTTGCGAGGTCCTTAAATACAACACTTGTTTGGGGTCTTCTTTGCCTTACAGCCACACTTCTCTGATCCTGGCGGAGGACTCCAGCAGCCAGGAGGAAGTTTTCGAGAAACTCACCATGTGGTCTGGTAAGATTTTATCTGACATTAAAATAATAAATAACAAAAAATAGCGAACGATCTTAATGAAAATAGAAACTATAAAACCCATACAACACAGTTAACATAAATATAAGGTACTATTTTTTGTCCAAACGAGGTGTCAAACAAAAATAATGCGCAAATGAAACGGCTTGTTTTCGTCTGCTCCTGATTAACAACGATTTGAATAAAGAAATACTTAAATACTACACAAACACGTTTAAAAACGCAAAAAACAGTTTAACTCTGAATATGATGTGTGTAGCTACTGTAAAAGTAAGACTGGTGGAACAGAGCTGTGAAAATAACAAAATGGATCATTTAAGGAATTGGAAAACAGAATGATACAAGTTTTTTCTTTAAATTTAAGGACTCCAAGAAGTCTTACTAATAATAAATTGAGACATTATTTTCTCTATATTAGCACATTATGCTGCCACTTTATTTTACTACAAAAGAGAGAAAAAAAACATTTACCATTACCTAACTTTCCCACTTGTGCAGTCATTGCTTTTGGATACTTGAAAATCTTTTTTGCATTAAAATAAAGCTCGTGCATTCAAATATTTTAAAATCCTTAAATAAAAGTCGTATTTGGTTTTTATTCTTAACCTTTTCCACTGCTTGAAGAAATTCAGCTCAGTTTCTGTCTCTTAAAAAAAAAACAAAAAAAAAACAGAAATGTTCCTGTAATAAAAGTGTTAGGATGTTGTATACATTTCAGTTAATAGCTGAGATTGTAAAACAGGGGTGTCCAAACTTTTTCCAGAGGGCCAGTTTTACCGAGGTAAAATGTGTGAGGGCTAACCATTTGGCTTGGCCTGACGTTCTTTGAACCCTTAGACATTAAATGCAAACAAGCTGAACAATCATTGCAACTGTATCCTATTTATTTCTTCACATAGAACAGAAAAATATCTAAATGCATTTTTACTGAATATACTGTGAATTTCATATTTGAAAACCAGATTTAAATCTATAAAGCAAAAAATCTTTTAGAAAAAAAACTATTGTCAACATTAATTTTGGGTTTATAAGAAATGTCTTATATTTTCACTATGAAATGTTCACTGCTAAATGCTCACATTTGAACCAGACTTTGGACATGACATGCATATTGTTAGAAAACATACTTTAAAGAAGTACATACAAATACAGTTCAAATGTTTTTGCACAGTCCTTGATTAACATTTTGTCTTTCAAAACCTTATTTAAAGATTATTTTAAAAAAGCTTATGTTACATTTCTAAAATTGATTTTTTTTTATAGTCAGATCATTTGGATTTTGTTTTCTACATTGCAGTTCAGATACTTGCAGAAAAGGTCATGCCATAGATTTATTTTTTAAGATAAGGTAAAAAATACTTTATTGATCCCAAACTGATCAATTTGACTCTCATGGCAGCAGTGTACAGGCATTAGTATGTACAACAAATACTACTACTATAAAACGTAAAATTGAATGGGTTTGAGGTGCACATACATAATCAGCAATAAGATGCAGTTTATTTCTGATGCAGCGATGATGAGTTATACTGCCTAGTGGCATTTAGGAAGGATTTCCTGGAGAGATTCAATATGTTTAGTCAAATAAAATGGGTTTGTGTTTGTCCATATGTTGAAATCTATATTTTCAGTAGAAAATATAAACTGTCTCTATAACTGTCTCTCCCTGCTGTTTTTTTCCCCACATCTTAGGTTTACGTAATGCGCCTCGGTGTTGGTCAGTCATCCAGCCGCTACTCTGTGCCGTCTACATGCCAAAATGTGAGAATGGTCGAGTTGAGTTGCCAAGCCAGAGCCTGTGTTTGGCGACACGTCGGCCTTGCAGCATCGTGGATCAGGAGAGAGGCTGGCCGGCCTTCCTCAAGTGTGATAAATTCCCAGTGGGATGTTCGGTATGCCTTTATGATTGTTTTTTTCAGTTCTAAGGGAAAGTAATTTCATGCATTTCCAAAATTGGGTTTAAAGAAAAGTTGGTTTCTTTTCTCTAAATTGGTTATTTATCATCAAATTGTTCCACAAGCTTCCTATATTTGCCTCTTCTGTTTGCAGAATGAGGTTCAGAAGCTGAAGTTCAACACGTCGGGTCAGTGTGAAGCTCCCCTGGTCAAGACAGACATTCAGTCCAGCTGGTACAAGGATGTGGAGGGCTGTGGAATCCAGTGCGACAACCCACTATTCACCCAAGACGAGCACAATGACATGCACGCTTACATTGCTTACTTCGGCACCATCACCCTCCTCTGCACTTTCTTCACCCTGGTGAGACATAAACATGCTTGTCAAATTGTGACAAAAGTCAATGAGTTTGTTTTTTAATAATATGACGCAAAAGATAAAAAATGGAAGCTTGATGACAGAACAAAAACATGAGGCTGAGTGTCTTTATGGAGTATCGAGCCTTTATTTTGTTTCCATTTTTCCATGATCGCTTTGTCTTCAACTGTCTTTCCTTGTCTGTTTTTTTTTCAGGCCACATTTCTTGCTGACTGGAAAAACTCCAACCGCTACCCGGCTGTCATTCTCTTTTACATTAACGCCTGCTTCTTTGTGGGCAGCATCGGCTGGCTGGCCCAGTTCCTCGACGGAGCCCGCAAAGAGATTGTGTGCAAGAGCGACAACACCATGCGACTCGGGGAGCCCTCGTAAGCACCACGGATAATCATCATCCCCCCCGACCAAAGCGGCGTGAATTCACTGCTCTTTTTCCCCTCCCTCTGCAGATCCTCGGAAACGCTGTCGTGCGTCACAATCTTCATCATCGTCTACTACTCTCTGATGTCAGGAGTGATTTGGTTTGTCATGCTGACCTACGCCTGGCACACGTCCTTCAAAGCGCTGGGCACCACGCACCAGCCGCTGTCTGGCCGAACCTCCTACTTCCACATGGTCACCTGGTCCGTGCCTTTTGTGCTGACTGTGGCCATCCTTGCAATCGCTGAGGTAAGCATGGTGTTTAGGAAACTTCTCACACCTGAAGGGGTTAAAGAATTCTGCCCATCTACTCAAAATTATCTCAGATTCACTATAATCTGCTTCTCTAAAGGTGGATGGGGACTCTGTCAGTGGCATCTGCTTTGTCGGCTACAAGAACTACAGGTATCGGGCAGGATTTGTTCTGGCACCTATTGGAGTGGTGCTTCTGGTCGGTGGCTACTTTCTCATTCGGGGTGAGCTTGCGCGATCATCTTTAACACAAATTACTCCCCGTTTCAAATGAAAATATTATTATAATCACATATATTTGTCACGTAAAGTGATAACTTTTCCCTTTTTTTAGGTGTGATGACCTTGTTTTCCATTAAGAGTAACCACCCAGGACTGCTAAGTGAAAAAGCAGCCAGTAAAATCAACGAGACAATGCTGAGACTTGGTGAGTTCTGCCATCAGGCCTCTGTATATTAAATCAATTTCATACCACATGGGGTTCAGTCACGGTCATACAAAACGGAATCGTTCTGCAGTCAAACTACATTTCTCATCTGAGGCTACAGAAAAGAAGAAAAAAAAACAAGCAAGGAATGTAAACACTACAGATATGTACACCCATGAGCATTTCCTGCTTGTTATGGCAAATGCACTGGATCATTCCGAATCCAAACATTTTTGTTATTATTGAAAGAGTTTTATGAATCACCTTCAATCTTCATTCAGAAGCTTTCACTGTTATTTTTATTGAGTCTGTTTGAATGAAAGTATCTGATGGGAGGCTTTTCTTTGTGTTTCTTGTCATCAGGGATATTTGGATTTCTTGCGTTTGGATTTGTTTTCATCACCTTTGGATGCCATTTTTACGACTTCTTCAACCAGGCTGAATGGGAGAAGAGCTTCAGGGAATACGTGCTGTAGGGTTCTTTATTTTTTTGTGCAGAGACCGCATACATTTATTTGACTCACACATATACTGGCACGGCACAGTTTTAGTAGTGTAAGGAACCACATAGAAAACTCAGTACTATTACTAGTAATAATAATATTAATAAAAAAAGTTAACAGACATGAAAAGCAGATTAAAAATGGAAAAGTTGGGTAAATGATAATAGTTATTGCCTTATTAGTTCTTTTAGAGGTGATGGGATATATTTTATTTATTTTAAAATGTAAGTATAACCTTTTTTAAACATGTCCTAATCATGTTGTAGTCTAAAAAAATAAAACTTTTAACTGACCAGTCAGGTTAAAACCATTGACTGTATAAGAGAACTGGAATGTGCAAGTGTGACTCATAGGACATGACTTACTTCCGGCTCCAGCTAAATTAAGTCAATTCAGTCACCATTTTTTCATGGTATGAACGACCGCTATGTTGGAGCCAGATGTAAACAGTGATTGAGCCGAGTTGGTTTGAGTCATCATTTTTATGACAACCATTCTAGCCAATCAGAAGTGAGCTTGTTGGAAGTTCACACCCCTACCACTTAAAAGTGGGCACAGGGGGATCTGTCAGTCAAACATTTTGTTCAACGTGAGACCACATACTTTTCCTGAGGCATCTGATTTGTCAGTTTATAACTTGAAGAAAAAAATAGCTTGAACAAAAAAATATGATTAGCAAGCACACTTAAAAAAATAAAAGGCAGCAGAGCAAGAGTAGTTATTCTGACTAGTAATGACTGCGTAATAGCTGTTTATTTCTCAATAAATGTCTATGTGTCTATGAGATTTTGACTACTTAGAGCCAGCAGGTACTTCCTGTTTGGGGAGGAGTCACTCAGTCCAGTTTTCGTATACAGTCAATGTCTTAAAAGCAGATGGCTACACAAAAGTTAAAACATTTTGGGAACAACTTACCGTACTCTTAAAAGTCGTACTTAGTCAAAGATGTAATGGAAAATAGAATAGAAAACTGTTGTGTTGAGTTGTTTGGTGCTCTGTCTAACTTTCATAATTACACCAAAGTAATTACTGTAGAGGAGAAGAAAATGCATTTATCTTTACTTTATCTTTTGCTTGTGTGTTGCAATACTTTATTTATCTCACTTCAACAAGTCAGCATACAGCAAGTCAGTGTTTCTCCATTTGTCCACAGTGTTGAGTTTGGTTTTGGGTCCTTATGTCAAAGTGAATCTAACTAAAATTAGATTAAGTTTTACGTCAAACTTCTTAGAAAACAGTCCTACATGTCTCTGCTCTTTTCTGAAGTATTATCTTCGCTAACAGGTGTGAAGCCAACGTGACAATTGCCTCCCAAACCAATAAGCCCATCCCAGAATGCACCATTAAAAACCGTCCCAGTCTGATGGTGGAAAAGATCAACCTTTTCTCCATGTTTGGGACTGGAATAGCCATGAGCACGTGGGTGTGGACTAAAGCCACCATCCTCATCTGGAAACGCACCTGGTTCAAGTAAGCAATCGTCAATGGGGAAAGGACACTTTGGGTCTTTCAGTGGGCCCTTGTTTTGTACTTTATTTTGAAACATAACGAAAAATAAAAATCAATGCATAATAAAATGTAAAAAAATCAGAAATACATATCACATCTGCGGCTGTTTCCTTTTGTTTCTCTGCCAGGATCATTGGCCGCAGTGACAACGAACCCAAGAGGATCAAGAAGAGCAAGATGATTGCCAAAGCTTTTGCAATGAGGAAGGAGCTCCACAAGGACCCAGAGAAGGAGCTGTCCTTCAGCATGCACACAGTCTCCCATGATGGGCCAGTGGGTGAGAACTTAAGAACACAAGAGAATTTTATTTGTGTTGCAGATCTCCACCTGCACTTTTTAGTTTTGTCCTGAGGGCAACATCTTATTGTCGTCCTGCCAACTCTCTCCTCCCTATCTACCACTGTTTATGTCTTTGGGCGGGAATAGACATCACAGCAGATTTCCTTTTTTGTGCTTTGACAATATGAACCATTTACTTTTGTAGCAACTTAATGCAGCCCATCGGTAGACAAGCTAAGATTGTTCAACAACAGAAACAAAAGCACCTAAATATGTTATTTGTCATTGAGGTTGGGAAGACTGATGCTACAGTTTATGGGAAAAAGTTTTTGCATAGAATAGAATAGAATAGAATAGAATGCTTTATTTTAATTAAACAGGAGCATGACAAAATGAAAAACGGCCATCATGTTAAGATGCATAATAAAAAGACCATAACGAAAAGCAAAAATATAAGCAGTTCAAGAAAACTGTATAAATATGTGTGCATGTATATAAATGTCATGATGTTGTTTGGTATGCTTCGTTTAGAAGCCTATGAGGTATATCCTTCTATTAGTTAAAGAGTCATACAGAAGGTTTGGTCCAGGACCATTGATTTGGTTTCTTAGCATAGTGTTGAATTATTGAATACTAATCCTTTGTATTCTGCCCTCCTGTGGTCCTCAAGTGCAACTACAAGTAATTGGGACTTAAAGGGATTATTATGATTCATACAAATATGTAAATCGAATGATCCTTTTCTTTTTTAAATAAAAATAAACAGCCTTGTTGCCCAAAATGCCAATACAATGTTTCTCATGGTTTTATAGTAAACAATTACCCAATTTTAGATTTTTTTATTAAAAGATTTGTTTTCTCCTTTTCAAAGCTGGAATTAACTTCGAAATAAACGAGCCCTCTAATGACATGTCATCTGCATGGGCGCAGCATGTGACCAAAATGGTGGCTAGACGAGGTGCCATCCTGCCTGAGGACATTTCTGTCACTCCCACTGGTACACCTGGTAAGAATGTTTATGACCCCCTTTTGGACAAATCTAACACTTCATCAGCATTTATCCAGACAAGGAGTTTACTTTTAAATAGACTGAGATAGTCAAGACAGAATGTGAGTTTAGACCCTCTTCTACTGTCAGAATAGATAATTTTTGTGATCTTTCAACAGTACCTCCTCCAGAGGAGAGAAACAGGCTATGGTTGGTTGAAGCTGAGATTTCACCTGACATGATAAAGAGGAAGAAGAAGAAGAAAAAGAAGAGAAGGAAGGAGGTGCGCCTGGCTGAGGAGATGGCAGATCACAGACCGTATCCCCAGCGTGAGTTTGGTCGCAGCTCCGTGCCTCGGCTTCCTAAACTTCCCTGCAACTCCAGCCTGGTCGGCAACCTGCACCGACAGCAGAGGCAGCAGCAGAAAATGGAGGAGGAAGTCCTGCCGGGGTCTTGTTCGGACTTCCTGCCTTCACACCCTCTTTCCTATGAGGAGAGATGCCCCTACCTGCAATGCCAGGACACCTGGAACAGGCATCACAGCAGCCTGATCTCCAACGCCATGACACGTGTCAACTGTTCAGAGGCTGTGGGTCTTAGACCTCGCTGGCAGCCCTCAACTTCAAATCGGCAGCTTGGCGGCTCTACTTTTCCCCCTGGAGAGGCGGACCACACCGATGGACTGACCGAAAGAATGGCTCACGTGGCTCGGGTGCCAGCAGGCAGGAGGGCAGGTTATGGACCCATGCATTCCAGGACCAATTTAATGGAAGCAGAGCTCATTGATGCAGACTCTGACTTCTAGGAGCACAAAGTTTCAAAAACTGCTTAGTGGTACATGGATATTAAGCTAGAAAAAGTGCTGGATACTTTCACACTCATTACTAAGAGTCCCTTAGCTTGTCAAGATGAAAAACAAAGCTCTGTAAGGGTTAAATTAAACAAATAAAAATAAAAAAAGTACTTTTTATGGGTTTATGAACATTTTAAAGGCAACTCTGAGTATAGAGCAAGGCAGCTAAACTGTTCTTGGCTTGAAACTTTATGTATATTTTTTCTTGAAAATAGAAGACAATAATCTAGATCAGGCCTGCTGCTTACAGAACAGCAACATGGACATGTCAGTAAAGGATTGAACTTATCAGCCTCTTTGTTTAGAATCTGGACAATTCTAGTAAACACAGTATTTCCACATTTCTAAGAGATGTCACAGACAAACCACAAATTACTTTTAGGCACTAATCTTTTCTTGTTGTATACTCCTCATCTATCAATGTTATTCAGTCTGTAAATTCCCTATAATTACATGCAGTTTACTCAAGGAAGGAAATAGAAGCAACACAGTGACATAAATGCATTCAAAGTAGTTAGAATTAAGTTTTTAGAACTTTTTTTTAAAATATACACTTAAAGTTTACAGTTCTGTGTGGAAAAAAAATAAAGTTTGTAGAATACATTTTAGATGGCTTCACAATAATAATACTTCCTTCAACTTGAATGTATGTTCCAGAAATTATCATGCTCACACAGTCACAGTCACATTATCTGCTGCTGCATCTGAGCAGCTTCTGTACTTTGTCCTAATTGTCACTCTTTTGCCTGGTGCAACGATGATAATGAATTATTTAGGTTTGCTTTTTCTAGAGAAAACCATATTACTTCAATGTTTTTTCAACTTATTTCCATGTAAATATTCAAACATCCTATTATTGAAGCTTTTCTTATGTTTTGTATTACTTTGGAGTTAAGATTTTCCCCCTTAAAATTCTATTTTCCTCCTACTAAGTGCTATTTTTGTATATTTGTTCAAAAATCTAACTATATAGCTATAATTTGTAAAATTTAGAAATTCAAGTAAGGGAAAGGTGGCTGTTTTTCTTATTTTATTTTTATTTTTTTTTTTACCAAAATGTCAGTATAAAATATTTTTATAAGGCCATTAAAAACTGCCCAAAATGCCCGATAAATTCATGTAAAAAACATTTGAGAGTTATTTATGCAATCACGGTGGTGACTTCTTCCATAACAAAACAGAGTAGATGAAGCCTACCACTGAAGGTTATTTTTAAACAACCTGAAATATAAAGAATAATGTGTGTTTTTAAGTGTTTTTTATTAGTAGTATTGTTAAACATTTTTGAGTTACTTTGTTTTTTTCCCCTCACAACCGTGTAAAAAACGCCATGTTTGTGCTGCTGTGTTTTTTTTTTTTTGTAAATAAAGATTTCCAAGTTTGGATGATATCATAATTAACTAGAGCTCCCCCTGCTGGTGATTTACTGCATGAGCTTCCAACTAATTTGTACTTAGACTATTTATTTTTGAGGTTTTACCATTAACGAACTAAATAAAGTACAAAATTGTATATATTACTACGAAGTTTTGAAAAGGGTTAAGTGGAAAATCCGACTTTTCATCGTGTAACGGCGACGTTGTGTCCGCCCGCCGCGTGAGCGTTCAGCTTTCACTCCTCCCCTGTGTGGCGGTGATGAAGAGGCAGTCAGTTTGCGGCAGGCGTCAAGAGAGCAAACGTCCGAGATAAAAGAAGCACGATGCTGTGACAGAAGCATTTGTGGGAACAAACCGACAACACCATGTCCCTCAGAAAAAGTTCTTTTATCCCGGAGGATTTAGAAAAACCGCGAACAAGGTCTGTGCTCGAATCCACAGGTGAGAGCTAAACATTTATATATATATATATGATGTATTATTGTTACTCATCTGGCTATGACTATTTCTTTGAATACATGTATAAAGGATTGCTTTGAGTGTTAATAATGTCTGCAGCGTGCTCATTAAAGTCACCTGCGCAGTCAGCATGAACTAAATACTATTTAAGTTTTTAAGCTGGACATTAGGAATTTAATGTCTCAGCTTTCCCTTTTTTAAGTTAGATATTTAATTCTTTTTAAATAAGTAAAAAAAAATGTGACTTTTACCAATCCTTTTATATATTACCTTTTCCCCTTTGTTTCACTTGATTGATCAAGTGGGTTAGACCAAGATAATATAAACGTATACAAAAGATGCATAGAATATTTGAGGAGCAAGGCTGGAAAAATCCTGCAGTAAAGCATCAAACAAACGCGTTCTGTGTTTAAATTTGGATGTTTTTCTTTAATAAATCCAATTTACTGCTGCAACTTTCTTTTAATTTCTAACACTTCACATTTGAATGCAAACCACATCCCATTTTACAAGTTAAAACAATATGTATTATGGTGTATATGGTGTTGATTTGCGTCAATAATGGGATTGGTTTTGGCAGACAGTTGACTGAGGAGAAGAAGCCGCATGACCCTCAGGAGCTTTTTGTTGGTCACACGCATTTTCCCCAAGAGGGAAAACCGGTCATAGCTGCCGCTCATTTCATATTTCAGTGGTTGTCCCGTACAGAGAACTGCTTCGATCCAGAAAACCATCACCCTCTGTGGATGCAGGGGCGGCTTGAGAGGCCCTCCATCGGGGCTCAGCATCCAGAGCTGAACGGTGTGGCCACGCCATCACCAGATGCCTGTTCCCATCATTTCTGCCACTTCACGCCCAAGTGTTTCCTTACTGTCCACAGAGGTGAACCAGACTTTCAACGTTAGTTTGACTAAAATTCACTCAGAAAACAATAATTGTTCAAGACTTGTAAAAAGCAGACAAAAGTAAGGTTCTGTCTCCGATGGGATTTGCCCAGGAGCAAATGGCACATCTGTGCGGTCTACTCCGTCCCACTTTGGTGAAGACGGATGGCACGAGGGGACCACAAAAACCACAATCAGAGTGGAAAATGAGGTGGAGGCACAGAGAGAAGCCAACAACTACAAGGTGGGTTGAGAGGGAGGAAGTTTATCCAAAAACCTGTACTTTGGCCAAATACCATCAGTTTTATTGAATAATTGTCAAGATGTTTGCTGAATAAAAAAAAAAAAAAAAAAGTGTTTTTGTTGTTCTTGTGGCACTTTTCTAATGAATTTTCTTGAGGTCATGTATAAAGAAAATTAGGCTAAAAATGGCATTTCTGAGTATTTCTTTATTCAAATCATTGTGAATAAGGAGCAGATGAAAGAAAATGCAGTTGGAAAATGATTGTACTTGTGACATAGAAGCTTTAACAGACAGGCCATAAGCTCCCTGCTCTTCATCCCGATGCATCCACTTGCAGACAAATGGATCCATGTTTGTCTTTGTTTTCCACGTTGGAATGCTTTTAAAATAGATCAAAGGTGATCAGACTGGTATTTTAACAAGTTTCTCTTTTTAAATCTGTTCTTTTCTGCTCTTTTTCTAGTTCGGCTTCAGAAAGTGGAAGGGCAATGTTACCGTGAGACCAGTTGACGATCGATCAGAAATAGTCAAGGAACTGTACACAGATCTGAGCCTTATTAAGCCTCGAGAAGGTACTATTTACCTTTTCCTTTACAATAGTTGCTTTTTTTTGGTGTATTACCAGTTTCAGCATGAAATCCTCAAACTGCATGACCTCTGTTTTTTCAGGGTCCGTGGTCACAGTGGGGAACATAGCTTATGTGTTTTTATTTGGTTGGTGGATCTCGTTGTTCTACGTCCTCATTTGTCCGCTTATGTTTCTAACAATTCTCGGTGCCCCTTATGGTATGTATGCCAAAAATAATTTGAGGAAAATAATGAATTATAACACATATAAACATGCTGCCTTCTTATTTTTGCGTAATTCCAGGAAAGCTCTGTTTAAATATGGCATTGTACCTTCTTTGGCCATTCGGCAAGGCAATTGAGAAGGTATTATTGCAAGTATTTGAACTAATAATTTCTGAACTTTCTTATCCATACGGCTAGAATAAGGATAGCTGAAGGTCCACAATTTCACCCGCAGGCCAGTGACGCCAACAAACCCACCATGAAGCCGACAAACTGTGAGCGAATTTCATCCCAGAAAGACGATGAAGATCTTGTTGGAGACGAGGACTGTGCTCCCCTTCTAGTCTCTTCGCCCATCCTTACAGAGATCCCGGTCCCACCTCTGCCACAGAAAAGAACATCAGACTACTGGGTAAGAAATACGGTTGATAGCTGTTTGTTTTTACTGTACCGGTACTTTAGATGTGGGTTCTGACTCCTTTTTGGCTCTGCAGTGTCGTGTGAGTACCTACATCTGGTTATTGCTGGGTTACCCTGTCCTGGCTGTGGTCCATTTCTTAGCATGCGTGCTGTCCTGGCTGCCGGTGTTTTCAATTCCTGTTGCAAAAATGAACTTTCGGATCTTGACTACCATCCTTCTGATGGCACCAGAAGAAGTCCAGATCAAGAAACAGGAAATGGTAGTTAAACGGTTATGTGGGCTGTTTGTCTTTCTTTTTCGTGTCCTTTTTACTGTTCTTTTATTTTTTTAAAGCTAATATATTTTCCCCTTTTGCTCTCTTTAGCAGAACCTTTTATGTGAGATCAGAGTTACCCTGTACTGCTGCCAAGCTTTCAACGTGTATTATTACAAATACACCATCCAAGGAATCAACATTTTTGCTCTCAGTATCCTTTAAGTCATTCTGAGAATTTACAAGAACTTTTAGAAAATGTTTTTTTTTTAACTATTAATGTGATCAGTTGGGATGCCAAACTCTGTTTACTTTCCTTACATTTCTTGCAGACCTGCTACCGTTGGTATTTATGACTTTAATCATTGGCTATACTGACCATGATCATATTTATCTCAATTCAGAGACCATGTTTGCCATAGCCATCACCTCCATCATTCCCCTGTCCTACTACATTGGCATGGGAATAGCAAGGTAAAGCAGCAGATGTGTGTGGTCAACAAATGCCTATCCAAGAAAAGCAAACCATGTTTTTTTTGGTGTTTTTAACACATTCTTGTGGCATTTATCTGATAATGTAGGACATGTATAAAGAAAATTAAGCTTAAAAATTCAATTTCTGAGTTTTTTTTTTTTTTTTTTAATTTAAATAGTTTTGAATCAGGAGCAGATGCATTTGGAAAAAGAGCTTTAGTTGTGACGGGCCAAAAGCTCTCTGCTCCACTCTGCTCTATAATGGGGGTTGGGAAAGGGGCAGGGTTACTCCACACCAACAGTCCCACCCACAAATCAGAGGCAAATTTCTAATGAACTATTGCCATTCTGCAGAAACTGTCTGTCCTAGAAGACAACACGATTTTTGATTTTTGCCGGGAACACTTTTACAATAGTTTAAAAAAAAATGTTTTTATTGCGTTTGATATATTTTTCATGCTTTGTTTCCGCAGCCTTTCTGCACAGAGTAACTTTGCAGTGGGGGCAGTTGTAAATGCAACATTTGGCTCCATCACAGAGATCACATTCTACATCACAGCACTGCTGCGGGGGCACCGTGCTGGCACCAAATGTTATGAAGAAATCGTCAAAGCTGCTCTCACTGGAACGCTGCTGGGATGCATTTTGTTCATACCAGTGAGTTCTCACACCGGCAAATATATGCGCTCTGTATTACTATTTTGAACATTGACTTTTTTTGGTTGAAAGTTTGAAAGATGCTTTAACTTTTTGGTTTTTTTTACTCTCTTGTGTGTAGGGTATTTGTATGACCATTGGGGGCATCAAGCACAGCGAGCAGCGATTTAACAGTCGTTCAGCTGGTGTGAGCTCAGCTCTACTCTTTATATCCGTTGGAGGTCAGGATGACGATTTCTTTTAAATAACTGTTTCTCTAACATTTAATTCCCACGTAAACTTGTTTATTTGGCTTTGTAGGTATATTTGCTCCCACCCTTTTCTCAAAGACTTTCGGCAATCTGGTTTGTGAAAGCTGCTCAAATATTCCAGGAAATGCCAGCGTCTCTTTTACCTGCAAAGACTGTCACTATGATACGGTATGTCACTTCCTCTGTTGGCTAAAGTTAAACAACATTAAGGTTCATTATTAGGGCCACCATAAAATAAAAAATGAGAATTAAAAAAAGTTGTAATTTAACAAGGAAAAAGCCATGCTTTTTCAAAAATCAAGTTTGTGGCATAACCTTCAATCCACATAACATGCCAACTAAATCCATCAATGCAGCCGTTTATGGCGATGCCATAAGGCTGTAGTTTATTATAGGAATCCATGTGCCATGATGCATTTAGACCAAAGGTATATTCGTCGCAGTTACCCACCAGAAATCCACTCCCTGTGGTCAAGAATTCTTATCACCAGTCTCAATGTTTCTTGAGAAACTCCTCTGAATTGCTTGTTGATGTCACCAACGATATCCCTGCAGCCGGCCAATCCAGTCACTTTTTCCTCCACAAAAGACTTGATTTCTCCCAAATCTGTGTTTTTTTTAATTTTTCTAAAGAAGCAGTTTCTTGCAAATTCTTTTCAATGTCCTTATACTTACAATAATACAATACTGACTCACCAAAAGATTGGTATTGCCTTATTTGTGAAACCAATGCTGAAGTAACTGCTTACAATGTGCTCTTTCTCTCAAACTGAAACACAATATTGGTTCTTTTATTGTTGTTGCCATTTTTTTTATAGTTAACAACATTTTGTCTCATAAATGTATGATTCTAGTCATGTGAATTTTCAGCTTTTATAAAATTATAACCTTTTTCCTCATAAAATTTGGACTTCTTTCCATAAACTTTTACTTTATTCTCCAATTATTAATTTTTTATAGTGACCCTAATACATAATAGCTCTGACTTTAAAAAAAAAAAAAAAAAAAAAAAAAGTTAAATTGAGGACCAAGACGTGAATAACAGTTATACAGTGCGTTCTATTCTTATTGCTTTGGCACATGATGGTTTCATGCATATGATCCTGTATTTTCAACCTCCTTTTTTTTTCTGTAAGAGCCAGGCTGACCCACACTTGATCCTGGCCCATATCGAGTAAGTCTTCATCATATAAATGTGTCTTTTTCATCTCTTGTTTTGTTTAGTCCCCACACAGTTTTTTTCCTGCCTTCTAGGCCTCTGGTGTACACCATCTCTGTCCTGTTGCCTGCCTCATACTTGATCGGGCTCATCTTCACATTGAAGACCCACTCTCATATCTATGATATCCACATCAGTGAAGGCCACGGGGGCCACTCACATGGTCAGTATGTTCAGGAGACTGCCAGCTCCCACAAACCTACTGGTGAGGTCGCCAATGGCCATCTGCAACCCACTGGAGTGTATATTAATGCCAGCATTAATGGCACCAGCCACAGGGCAGCAGGTGTGTGGTGTGCATGCAGTTTTTCTGGGGGGCTGAGACTTTTTATTTAATTTAAAATAATAAAACTGCATGTGACTCACATTTTTTAACATTTATTTTCCTTTATAGTTGGGTAGAACCATTGCTAAAGTGTTCGAGAAGGTGTATGATTGCAACTGCAAATTGTATCAAAATACTCTAATTATAAATGAAAATATTTAAGGACATTGAAAACTATGCAAGATTTTACAAACTTCAAGGTAAAATTGACTTGCTCTGTTCAAAGCAGAAACATCACCCCTGGGTTTTTTTGTTGTTGTTGTTTTTTTAATCATGTCCAGAAAACATTCAAATTGTTTTTGATGTTCTCAATGGCAAATGGGCCAATAAATGAAACTTAAGACTTTTGTTGTGCTCACAGGACGTCTGTCATCAGTAAGTCATCCTGTGGTGCACTGGTCCCGCTGGAAGGCTCTTGCTGTGTTGATTGTTGCTACGGCGCTCATGGCTTGCTGTGCTGACCTTTGCACTGAGAACATCGAGCCTATCCTGACTCACTCCTCCATCTCTCAGGTAGATCTAATGCACGTTCTCTGTCTTAAATTGCAAGCAGCAAGACAAGAAGCTTAGTCCTTATTCTGCCTCGTGTGTTCTGTGGAACTGAGATGCATTTTCTTGTCTTTCAGTACTTTGTTGGGGTCACAGTGTTGGCCATGGTGCCAGAGCTGCCTGAGATTGTAAATGGGATCCAGTTTGCGCTGCAGAATAATATTAGCCTGAGGTTGGAGTACATTGCTGTTCAATCTGCAATGGTTTTCTTATTCTTAGAAGTGCCTTGTATTTTGAACAACTTAAATAGTGTCATAGACACTATGGAACACATGGAATATGTTTAATAGTTGATAGTTATGAAATACTAAGCAGTTAAGTTGAACTCATTATTTTTATTAGATAGTCATCATTTTTGTAGGTATTTAATTGTTTTTAATTACTTTGGAAATGTTTTTTAAGCAGCAACTGAAAGTTAATAGAAAAAGATGGAAGGTTTGTTAAGCTACGTTCACACCGCCCTCGGCAACACGCGTTCAAGCGGCCACTTCCAATGAAAAGTGCGTGTAAATGCGCATTTAAATTGGTGGCCGTGGCAAGGGCGGTCGATCTCTAATCGCAAGATTGCAAGTTTAGTTCCCGCCTTGCCTCATATGTCAAAGTGTCCTTGGGCAAGACATTGAACCCCACAAAACCTCTGGTGTTCATAGGTTGGCGCCAGTGTTTGGCAGCAAGGCCACAATCCTCACGTGAATGTGTGTGTGTGTGTGTGTGTGTGGGTGAACGGTACTGTGTAAAGCGCTTTAGGCCTTCTAAGAAGGTAGAAAAGCGCCACACAAGTATACACCATTCACCTTTTTTAAAACAGTTTTTGGACTCTACGAACAAAACGCGTGGTCATTGGACGCACGTTGCAAGTTGAGCCAGGTCAAATTTTGACTAATCAGGGATTCGGATTTGGTAGTGATGTATGGATGGCGTCACTTTAAATTCACTGAAGTGCCAACCATTTGAAAATTGATCACAGAGGAGAAATTAATAATTTTGGTTTGTGCCCGGCTGGAATTATATACCAAGTTTTTTATATATCAGAATAAAGCTGTGAACAAAAAAGCCTGAAGCAAGATTTGCCAGATTTGCACCACTTCGACATTTCACACCAAGCCTCTTCCAAACATGTGCTAGTAAACGTGCTGGCGGACGCCATAAACTAAATGTGTGTTCTTGAACAAACTGTCCTCTCCGTTATTGGCTGCAACGGTCAGAAAAAAGTTGTGACGTTGTGTTTTTGGTAAAGCCCGTGTTTTAACCTTCATTAACGTCTGATTGCAGCCTTGAAGTGGGCAGTTGTATTGCAGTCCAGGTCACAATGATCCAAATTCCACTTCTCATTCTCTTCAATGCCTTTTATGTGAGTAGTAGCTGTTAGTTTATAAAACTCCAAGCAGTGAATGATTGAGTCTATTTTGTTAAAAATGAACATTTCACCGCATTGATCTGGTTGTTTTTCCTGTGTTAATAGGATGTTGGATTCATTCTTGTGTTCAGTGATATTCATCTGTGGGCCAGCATTTTTAGTGTCATTTTGGTAAACTACATCTTCATGGATGGGAAATGTGACTACTTTCAGGGTAAGATTTGTGATAAGGTTAAATGGAATCATGTAATTTAATAAGGTGCGTAGAATACTACATTAAAAGGATAAACATAACTTTTCTATCAATATACTTTTTAGAAAATAGTTTTAAAAGGTTCATTCTGAAGTACAGACTTAAACAATGTAATGGCAAAGTGTTTAAATATATAATATTGCTAGATTATAATTCTTTTTTTCTTTTTGCAGGGACTGCCCTAGTTGTGGTTTACCTTATCCTTTTGGCTCTGTACTTCTTTGCTCCTTCTCCACGCTCATGTTAATCTGAGCGTCAAGATTACACATCCCTGATATTTTTCAAAAAATATGGAAATGAAAATTTCTTTTTCTGATTTAGTCTCAAAATTTGGGAAGCCAGCTGAATAAGGAATTCCAACAATCTTCTGTCAATATCTCTGTGTTTTATGTATATGTCTGTGGTTTAATGTGTTTGCAGGTCTGTCTGTTTGTAAATGTTTGAAGTTATGTCATTTAAATTGTATATTGTGAGACTACTTCAAAATGATAGCTATCACTCCTAATAAATGAATACATTCATACATTTTTCTTTTACAGTGTTTCATTTTGTATTGTTGTTTAGACATGTTGGCTATGGAAAGAGGCATGCATGTTATACTGGGAAAGGATTTAGTGCTTTCTCAGTGACATGTAGTCATGCAAAAAAAAAAAAAAAAATCAATCTGCAAACTCAATCATTCTGTCATGCTTATTCATGAAACGGGAGGGGGGGGGCTAATTAAACAACACTTTTATTGACAGAACTGGTAACACAACATTCAAACAAGCATACTATACAACATTTTGCAGGTTGCGAAACCAAATCCTTCAATGAAGATTTAAAAAGCAGGAAATGGCATCATGCAAAAAGGTGGTTTGGAAGGCAGGACAAAGACATGAAGTGCAGGTTGATCTGTGTGTGTGTGCGTGGGCATCAAACCATCAGGTCACTTCCCATATAACTCATACATTTTTTTTTTTTCCTCGTATAAAGTAAAGTATTTGGCACCATTTAAGTTGAAAAGCACTCAGGGCTAATATGTGCTGGGTCAACAATGAGGGACAGTCTGTAAAACAAGGTTTGGGATTAATCTAAACATGAACATAGCTAACTCTACCTTGATTTCTAAGATGTCCATTTACAAGTGTGAAAAAGGCACAGTCGTATACAGAAATGTGTGCTACTTAAAATGCAGGAAACAATTTATTTTCTTTTATTCATTTAAAACTTTTAAGAGCACCATGTTCACAGTGACTGTTTAGAAATGTAATCTGTTCAGAAATGAAAGAAACCTACTTATTGTTTTTCAAGCCAATCATATAATTAAAGCAGAATAATGCTCGAGAGAGAATAGCAAAGCCAGAATGAACAGCAGGCATGAAGCATTTAAACAATGCATGACAAAATGTTGTTTTGGGCAATAAACACATTTAAGCATTATGTATATGGTGTCCCTGATAGATTACATAAGGCTAATTTGACAAAAAAAAAAAAAAGACCAATTGTGTTGACTTGTAATGTTTGAGGTTCTCTTGATTTTCTACAATTAAAGAAACCGAAAAGAAGCTGCCATGATGAGAGTTAGGGAACCATGTCAGCAAAACTGTGTAAAATAGCCTGCAATGTGCAAAAAAAAAAAATCCCCATCTGGCACTTTATACTTGCTGTGGTTGTTCCTTAATGTAAAATCTATTTAAATAAGTAAATGCCTACAAATACGTGGGAGAAAAATGTGCAAATGGCAATACCAGCTCAGGAGAAAAAAGTACTTGTAAATGTTATCTAGTCCTTCACAAAAAATATATACACATTCTTGCTTTGCATTAAAATAGTAAAATTAGGATGCAGATTTCCCCAAAAATAAAATATAGATGTTTTTTTGAGTAGTCATGAGGCAAAATAGAAGTTTTTCATTACTTGGTGGGAGATTTTAACTAGAAAGCCAAATGCTCTTAGAAACAATGGTGGCACGAGAGTAAAATTCATAAAACATTCCACATTTAGTCCGAGTTTTTGACGTAACTGGAAAAAAAACAAGAAAAGGCATCCCACTGTTTTTGGTTTTAAGGCGGAGCTACTTCATGTTGGGGGGGGGGATGTTCCCCGTCCTAACCCTCATTCTGTGCTGCTTTCCTCTCCTCGCTGACCTCCTCAGCCCAAACTCCAGAGTTCTGTTTTATGCTCCACTGTGCCTATTTCAAGCGTTCAATGAGCTCCTGTGTGAGGCCCAGGTTTAGCAGCTGCATGGTGGGGAGAAAAGCCAGGTGGGGAAAGGCCTTGATGAGTTTCTCCCAGCATAACTCCAGCAAGCTGGGAACAGAAAGCCAGATCTTGAACAGAGAACCAGTTCTTTTGTTCTCATGGATGTTCACTACACCACCATGTATGTACATGCAGCCAGCCTAAGAAAGGGGAAAAAAATGACAACAGGGGAAAAGTTAAGTGGATTTCCTAAAATCCTCTACATTGTTTAGTCTTACTTTCGTGGTGCATTGACAACAAACTGACGCGTCATTGAAATTTGTCCTGCCTTTTGTTGATACGCTTTAGGAATGGGAGAAAGTGCATTCAACTAAGCTCGAGGCAAAGCTACAAAATGGGACGATTACGCTTATAGATGATTACGCTTGCTTCAGGCGGTGAGCAGGCATTGCATGGTTAACTATCAACCATTTCACAGGTGAATACATAACATTTAGCCTTCTGATGGTTTTAGTTGTGCAACAGGTCACATGAAGTCGGTAACTTAAAATCATAAAAAGGAGAAAAAGGCAGAACAGTTAGATATGATGCTAGTAATAGCTCTTACAGACCCTTTCCAAAAAATTTGAATATCCTGGAAAAGTTTTTTTTAATAAATCCATTCAAAAAATTAAACTTTTATAGAATACAGATTTAGGGCCCATTGATTAATTGATTTTGAGTATTTATTTATTTTTGCATAAATTGGGGTTCCAGCTCATGAACCCCATGAAAACAGTATGTTCAAAGAAATAAATAGAATACTGTGGAGAAATCTGCCCAAATTCTCCAGGGCATGAATGTTTCAAATTGAGTTTCACCAACTCATCATCTGAACTGGTCCAATGGAAAGAAGGACTGGACTGTTAGCCAGTGGTCCAAGGTCCTGTTTTCTGATGAAATTGAAGTGTTTTATTTTGGAATGAAGGTACAAGGGTTTGGAGGAAGGCTGGTGAGGAGCAAAACTAAAGCTGACTGAGGTCCAGTGTGAAATCTCCACAGTCAGTCATGACTTGGGCTGCAATGTCCAGCACTGGTGTTGCTAAACTCTGTTTTTTTTTTCAATCCAAAATCACTGCAATAGTCTAACAGAATGTTTGAGAGGACATCATAATTCCTTCTTATGAGGATTTGGATGAAGGTGCAGATTTCATCTTCCAGTAAGACCTGGTCTCTGTCTATACTATTGTAGTACTCAAGATATAGACATCATTTTGAAAATACTTATTTTTGATTGATTTGATGTGATCATATCCTATCTTTATCTTTTTGCAAAAACTGAGAAGTAAATGGTGATTTCTCCACAGTTCTGTTGGTTTTAAAAGCTGGAATACTAATTTCTGTAAAAATAAACTTGCCCTGAATCTATAACATGTTTAACAATTGAATGAAATTAAGGTAATTATTACATTTTTCCATTATATTTTGGAAAGGGTCTGCATTTTTAAGGATCATTTTTTTAATGTTTTAAATGTTTCACCCAAAAAAGACATGGATCGTTTGATTTTTCAGCTCTAAAGAATTGTCATTTGAGTCTGCTGAGCTGAATACGATGAAGGAAACCTTACACTCCTCTAAAAGGTTTTACTTTTTATTCATGAAATAATTAAGATTATTTTTTCTTAATACAAAAAGCCTCATCTTAAAACTTTTGATATGCTTCTCCTTCATGTGACTTCGGCTCAACACAGCTTGTGTGTGCATGCATTTGCCATTTTTTAAAATACCATCCCAACAATAGCAGTCCCTTTCTCACTGATTTTCTAAGCCTATTTTTTTTTCGTCTTCTTTCAGAAACGATGCAGAACCTCTAAGAACCTGTCCTCGTTCTTCTTACCCCCTAACTATCTTTTCCAGCACATTGAAGGAAATGACTAGAAAGCCCTGTCTTGCAATAAGATTGCCACCAATCTCTGAAAATGCCTGAATGAAATTTTGACTGGTAGACATTTGGAATTTATGCTAACCAAATGTCTAAATTAAGTAAATGTAATCCAGAAATGACTCTGGGATTTTCAAGAATGACTGAGCTTTTTGATTCCCTTAAAGGTGAGCCCAAACAACATTGATGGGAAGTTCATTTTGACCTACTTAAATTTGCTATCTTGTTCTGTCAGTTAGAGCAGAGCTATATAAATATAAATCCACATCTATGAACTGCATACATATTTGTTTTTATTAGCCAGTCAAAGTCTCTGTACTCACTGGGGTAACAGCAGCACAGTGAAAGTAAGCTGGCTCGGGCATCTCTGCTGGTAGTTTATTCCACTGAAAGGTGTGCAGGTTGATCTTCCACAGGTCAGCTAGAATCACTTCCCCGTTGTAACCTCCACAGATGAACACATCTACCACAAAACACACATATGAATGATGACCTTCAATAGAATCAGTGCTTGATCGAAGACAGAAATAAAAAAAAATGTCCAAGTTGTCACAAAAAGGCTTTCTCACCGTCACGTATTTGTACACAGCTATGGCATCGCCGAGGAGCCGGGTAACCTGTCAGAAAACAGATCATTAAGAAAAGTGTGAATAATCCTCTAAAATTGTAACCATTAAAGACACAAACCAATTTTTTCATGAGGTTTAGTTGTAATCTCCTCCCAGGAATTGGTTTCCAGATTGTATGCATGCACCTATAAAAGAAAAAACAAGCACCCATTTAATTTCTAATTACGGTACTGCTTTTAAAACTGATTGCAAAAACATCTTCTTATTTTAAATATTTTTAAAGCTGAAGCTGTTATCAATAATGTGTTCAGAAAGTCTACACACGCAGATGTGATACCTTGTCCAGTGGATAAGATGTCCAAGAGGTTCCTCCTCCAAGGATATATATTCTTTGTCCATCATGTGCGATTTCATGTCTATACCTGTGACACACATTAGGATAACAGGGTGAAACATGAAGAGTATATCCAGTCCTTTTATTTATAATCCTAAATACAGTACCGTTCTTCAGGAAGGTCATCAGGCGGATTGTTGGGTTTGAGGTGAATCCACTCCCTGGTCGTCAGGTCCAGCCTGTGCAGGTCTGTGCTGTAGATGTAACCTGTTGTACCTCCAAACACATACAGGAAGCCATTGATGATGACCATTGCCTGCAGAGCAAAGGACATGAACCTTCAGCTTAACAAAGAACTTCGACTAAAAAAACAAAGGCATGGATTCAGCCTTTGCATAAAATTATGATGTACTGCACTTTAAAAAGGATCGGTTACCTGTCCGTAGATTCGATTGGGTTTCTTCCCTCGGCAGTTGAGCAGCGACCATCGCTTGTACTTGACATTACAAACGTGAACATCATTACCGTTGTTTTCACCAAAAGGGATCCCAGTTCCACCAAACACCAGGAGGTTGTTACCATGCAAAACCGCTAAGGAATCACAAGAATGAGTAAGTCCAGTTGTAAACAGAACATATTAACAGAAATATTCAAAAATAATAGAAAGAAAAAAAGATTAACCTGACATAGAAGCAAGCTCAGTTGGCATGTACCCTTCTGTTCTAATCTGCTGCCAGGAGCCTGTGGCGAAGTGGTACCTCCAAAGTTCTCGGAACAGTGGATAGTCTTCGTTTTCTGAGCCTCCTGACTCATCATAATCAGGATTGTAACCTCCAAACACATAAAGGTTAGTGTTGTCAGCAACACAGCGGTGCCCACTGCGGGCGGGGGGGCTTCGATGACCTGAAACAGAGGGAACAAAGCTTGAGCATGAGGAGAGAAAGAGCAGACACGTGTTTGAAACCAAGCCAAAGATAATTTAAAGCACAGAAAGTAAAAGCTGCTGAAGAGACTGAAGGCTTAAATTATCACTACCGTTATAGAAAACTCTCAAAAGTGTATCTAAAAAAAAAAAAATTTGATTATACACAAAAAGCAGGGAGAAGCCAAGCACAGGCTTAACACAGTAAAAAGCGCAACCACTTTCTCTTTAAAGACCCACGCCAATGAAAAGGGTTTTTTGGGGGGTTTTAATGTGTTCTTGTGGCATTTTTCTTATCATAAAGGACATACATAAGGAAAATGACACTTAAAATTGCACTTAACAGTATTTCTTTATTGAAGTTTGGGCAGGCTTACTCCGATCCTGCCATCAACTTAGAGGTAAATTTCTAATGAACTACTGACAGTCTGCAGAAACTATGTCCTAGAAATTGACACACATTTTAGGATTTTGGCTAAAAACAGCAAAATACTTAAAAGACCGCAGGGAACGCTTTTACAAAAGATCAAAAGATTAATGGAGTGGGACTTGAAAGCAACTCTTGAAAATACCTCAGGGAAACTCAAATTCATGCATATTTTGAGTAACCATTGTACTTTTTTATATTTACAGCCCTATTTATAGTTTTAAAAATGCTTATAATACCATTAATGTAATCTATTTTTATAAAAGTATAAAAACACAAAAAAGTTATGTTTCTGCCAAATACGATAAACAAGTATGCTTTTCCTTTGTGTAATGTGTTAAAACTAATTCAGAAGCTGATCTAGAACTCAAGTACAATGTGTCAATCAATCAATATATTTATAAGGATCAAAACATGCAATGGATTATGCAAATAGAGCATAGAAATAGAAGTAGAAAATTATACTTTTTTTAACTGATTTCTTTTTCTTGGATGGATTTCTAAATAATCTTGGATGTGTGAACACGGCAAAAAATAAATGCGCCATGTTGAAATTGTAATGCTTACATTAACACTGAGAAATCAATCTTTTTATCAATATGATTTAGGTCATATCGTCCAGCAGCACAGCAAAATAAAAATAAAAATAAAAATAAAAGGGAGTGAGGGGGGCACATATATTTACGGAAATGTGACTGTCAAGTGAAAAACTTCTGACTATCCTTTCATTTGAATGTATTGGTTAATATTTAAGTCGAAATGTGGGTTGTTGATAGCCTAAGGGTAAGCACAATTCAGCATTTACATTCCGAACATACGAGGTGTATCTGTAGCTAATAAAACAGGCATTATATGCGGTCAATGTACCTCACAGAGCAAAAGTTTAAACAAGCATAAAGACAAACAAAACATAGGATTGATAGCATTCGTTGCTAATGTTATTAACCGACCTGCTAGCAGCCCTTCGTGCGGCGGCCTGCCAATCAGTTTCTCGAATTTATTCAGCTGATCTGAACAGTGAAACCTTTCAGCGTCCGACATCGTTTCCCCTTCACAGCCCTGTCCCTTCCGATGTCACGTCGAATATAAAATACGGCTGCCAAAATGCCGATAAAACATTTCACATCTCAGGCAGGTTTGCAGCCATTCACTTTTTTTTTTCCACCCCGGCAGTGACAAACTTGACCAATCGTCGAGCTTGTTATCAGGACGTTGCGTCTTCGGGAAACCGGAACTGCCACCACATTTTTTATTTTCTATTTTTTTTCAGTTTCATTTTATTTTATTGTATTTATTTTCACATTTATTTTCAATTTTCTATGTATTTGTGTTACGTTTATTTTGTTTTGATTTTTATTGATATCATGCATTTTTTTAAACTTTATTTTATTGCAGTTGTATTTTATTTTTTTATTCAATTTCAATCTTTATTTTATGTTACTTGCTTTTACTTGTTTATTTATTTAACATTTTAATTTTATGTTTTTCATTTGTTTATTTTTTTATTTTACGTTTATCTTGTTAAAGTTTTAATTTTTATTTCAATTTAATTTTATTTATTTATTTAAATTTTTCATGTTGTGTTTTTTTTCCAATTTTATTTGTTTTGTTTTTCAAATTGTATTTTATTTAATTTTGATCGTGTTAAAAAAAAGCGAATCTCAATTTTGGACAATTTTTAAGTGTTTTATTACTTGCTGAATGCAAAACACAAAGTGCCGGTAAATATTATTCAAATGCAGAGTCGTTCACATTATTTGTGCTTACATTGATCTAAAATTGCTCCAAATATTATTGTTTTATTGTGAAAGTTCTGGAAGTGTTTGTTCACAATGTGAAATGTGTTCTGCAAAAATCATGTACATAAATGTACGTTTAAATTGTGTTTATATGTCGTTGAAATGATCAACTGTTGACTGCATGACAAATATTTTACACTAAAATTGTCCTTTTTTATTTTCCCGCATTTATGGTTCTGGTAAAGCGGAACGTTATTTTCCCGGCATGTGGTTTCCTGGGGACTTTTGTCAGAGGTGACCATGGCGAATCTCGGCGGTAGTCGCGGGGATCGTCTCGGCAATTCTAACCATCTAAAATCTCCTATTGCATCTCCGGAAAAAGTTCGTGAACTCCTCGGTGAAGGTGTATCACTACCAGAGATTGGCTCCAACAGGTGGCGTTTTAAACTACCGTTTCCATTCTTAAAAAAAAAAAATACAAGTTGACGTTAGCTGACTGGGTTAGCTACTTAGCTTAGCATCTCACTTCAAACGCATTCAATAGAGTTTTGCTGGAGGGGTTTCAAGTCTGCACAGAGCTGAGAGTTTGACAAACGGCCCTTAGTTTATGTCCTAATACGGTTGCCAAAAAAAAAGTGCGAAATAAATTATTCAAACGTGTCTTTTATAGCCTTTATGCTGCTGCTCTTAGAGAACCAGGATCCAACAGTTTGCAGTTAAGTTTGCTAAAATAACCATAATCGCAGCAACCATTTCTGTCTAGAATTTCAAAATGATCAAAAAACATCGTGCACAAAATAGTTTGTGCATCTACAGTTAAATGTTTTCGGTTTTGTGACACGTACTTCTGTTTTATGTCTTGTTTCAGTGGACAAGGAGACTTAAGAGTTCTGGAAGTAAAAGGCGACACTGAGGCGCCTTGTGAAGCAACAAACAAAGAAGCTTTTTTCTCAAGAGTAGAATCATATTCTATATCCTTGTTTCATATCAATCATCTACTATTAGACTAAGTTTTATGCTAATTTACTTCCTTCTGCTTAGTTAGAAAGGCACTGTTTTTTGGACACACATTCAAAACACTAAAATGGTATTACTAACACAAGCTGTCATTTATTTAGAGTTGTCTTTAGGTGTCATTTTTCCTTAGTATGTCACTGTTTGAGATGGGCAGGCAAACCCCGCACACTTTCTCCTCTGACGTGTGCCAGATATGGTTGGATCAATGTCGGCTGTGACATGCTGAAGTGCTCCAGCTGCCAGGCTTTCCTTTGTGCGTCACTACAACCAACGTTAGACTTTAAGAAATGTAAGCTCCAACTTTCAGCCAACAGTAAAATAGTGACCGAGTCGACAGTAATGGTGCAAGTCGGCCAAAATGCAATGTCAAGCAGTTCTCTTCTTTTAAATAGACGAAAGCCGCATTGCAGAGATATTGAGACAACTACAGACTCAGCATGAGAAGTTTTGTCCTTGGCCTGACTTTCCATGTCCAGGTAAAAACAACCATTTCGTCTGTAGCAATCTTAAAAGTATAGACTATCATTCAATCTGGTACTCTGGTCGATTTATTAACCATCAGCATGGCGATTGTAATAAATGTAATTATTTCCTTTCTCCAGAAAGATTCTGGCTTGTTCCAGCCTCTGAACCGTCAAAACTGCTCGCTGCCTTTTTGGAACGTTTCCAGAGTGCCTGTCTCCTTGCTCAGCAGCTGCCAGCCATGAGGCCAGAGCAGCTGAAGTCTATGGTAAAGGGCTTTATTTAAAGAACACTTTGCCAGCTGAAATTGTAGAAGGACTTAAATGAAAACATCAGTTGTTATCAAGGAAGCATGTTATGTTCAATAAAGAAATAGCTTTATTAATACATAAACAGTTTTTAACTTAATAAAAGCAATCTTTTATTGTCTTGTTTTTTTTTTCCTCAGTCTTTGACAGAGGACGTCATCAGTAATATACTGCAACTGATTGAGGAAGAGCTAAAAATAAAGGGATGCAGTCCATGCTCTGAACCTTTGTCTGTTCAGGTGGCTGCATGCATAGTTTCTCTTTGTGGTTGGGCAGCAAGGTGAGAATTCTTAAAAAAAAAAAAAAGATGTGTTGATAAAACTTAAGATTAGTTTATGGAAAATGTGTCCAAAACAAATTTTCTTCTATCTTAGCCCAGCTTTACGTGCCATGAACCTACCAATCCTTACCTGCTCCTATTGCATGCGGAAGGTGGGTTTGTGGAACTTCCACCAGATGGAGGAATTTGGAGGGGAGGCAGAGATGGTACCGAGCTCTTCAGGACCCTCTGCTCATGGGACAGGCTCTGTCTTAACGGCTTGCAGTGACAGCCAGGCAGACTCCGCCTCATCCACTCATGCTGCGTCTCCATGTCGTATGAAGCTGAGGAGCCAGGACTCCACACGCTCCGACCAGGCAGGCTCTTGATTAGGATTCTTTTGTTTGTTCCTCTGTGGTAAGGTTTAGCTTTGCCTTTCCTTTGCCTTAGAGACAAGACCCTCCTCAGTTTGTAAAATGATTTTCACAAAATCACCACTCGTGGTGTCAGAAGTGATTACAGAAATTGTACCAAGCACGATTCATCTTCACTTGAGACAATCTCATAATTTGGAAAAAAATAGATCATTAATTGTTTTTTTTTTAAGTGAATTCATTGTTATTTTGAATGCCTATTACTGCTGATCCCTTATATCCACTCAGGTAATATATTTTTGCACCACTTGTTTGACACAAGAACGTACAAAGCCACTAAGAACTGACTCCCATCATCCAAAAAACTTTTTGATTTTTTTTCAAATATTTTTTTATCAGAATCTTCTGTCTTTTTTTTAACTTTGCTTTCTGCTGCAGGTTGAGGGCATCTCCTCCCCTGTGGCATTGCGGGCAAAAAGCAGAGACTCCCCCAGCCCCAGTGATGACTTACTAAGCCCTATGACGAGAGGCAAGAGGCCTGCAACTCGAAGTCGAGGACATGGAGATAGCTCAGGGGCTGATGGCTCCACCAGCCTCCACCCTCCCAAACGTTTGTGCTTCTCCCCAGTTGGTGGTCCTGTAAGAACAACTGTTACTCCTGAATTCCTGTCTTGCATTTAATTTTAATGCTTCATAGTCTTTTCCATGTAGCGTCAGCACTGTAAGATTTCTACTCATTAAACATTGTATACTTATTTTCGAAAACAACGTTTTTGGGGTTTTTTTCTTTTTACAAAACAAATCACACATTTTGGGATTTTCTTTTAAAAGCAAGAACCAAAAAAATGTTTTAAACTTTTTAGAAACTTAACGAGAATAATTAAATGTGAGCATTGAGCAATTTTGTTTTAGCATGTTGATTTTGAGTGAATTCTTTACTTTGAATGATTGTGAGCATTTGTTTTATCTCTTTTTTTCCAGGATGGACCTCTGCATAAGGGTACATTTGACCCTCTTTCTCAGCACAGAGACTGGTGTCCTTGGATCTCAGCAGGAAAGGAGAACATGGATCCAGAACCTGCCTCTGTTTTGGATGGAGGAGTAGCATTGAATCAACAAGGCTGGAAAGCTGCTCTCGAACTTTTTATGCCTTCAAAGAACTCCAGCACTCCGAAAGGTAGTTCGGGGCAGGTTAGTTGGCAGTCTTGGTACATTTTTCTGCTTATTCATGAAATATAGAACTCTTGTTTGTTATATTTCTTCAACTTTTGTTCTTCTCCACTTAGAGTCCCCGTGACAAATCTAAAAGAGTGTTTGCAATATTCCGGCAGTGGCAAGTATCTTCCTCTTCACCTTCAGAGAGAGTTAAAATATAAACTCCATTGCCACACTGAACTGATTAACTGATCTCCATTCTATATTTGGTACATAATTCATCTGAGCAGTAACATGAGTCATATCTCCTATGTCCTCACATTAAGTTCTGTTTACAGCCTCTCTTGATAGAAAATAACACATATTCTCTGTGAATTCTCAACAATGTGAAGGATACCCGTCTGCTTTTGGAATGTTTGGATCTTAGGCCTGCAACGACATATCTTCATCTCTATAGAATAGTATTTTCCAGTTCATTATTGGTACTTAGTTTTAAAAACAAAATTGTCTGAAATTCAAAGGAAAAAAAACAGATGAGGAAAGAAGGGCCACGCTGCTCTACACTGGAAAGGCAATGTTTACCTCTATTCCGTCTTTGAAATCTTTGACCCAAGATATAGAGAAAAAACACCTGGAAAGTTTTTTTTTTTGTGTGTACAATATTTTCTTAAAGGTCACATAGATGCAAGTTTTCTTTTGTTGTTTTGATTGTTGTCACCAGGTAGAACCAAATGTCACAAACTGAAAATGTCTGTAGGATTTTGTGTGAAATGCTCTCCATAAACTTGTTTTTACCTTCCTGCCTAAGACTTTATTTTAATTAAAATAAAGACATGAAATGTTGTGCATATTCCTTCTATTTTAAATACAATATATACTTGAGAAATATTAAATTTGTCTTACTACAGTTAAACACAAAAAAGTGTGTTCTATTTTTAGCCCTTTAACATACCCACTTCTTTTGTCAAAATTTCTATTTTTGTCATACTATTGGCTTATCAATAAAATATAATCTGGAATTTAGACTACAAATTGCATCAAGATTTAACAGATAATTTTGAGAAACCAAAATTATTACCTTTGCGTGTTTATCAAATGTGCCGGTACAATTTGCTTGGGCCCATGCTCTTCTGTGAAAAGATTTTTTTTTTTTCATTTCCATGTATGTAATCCTCCAATACTTTTAAAGTTTTACATCTTATTTATATGTTTTAAAATGGAGGCTATGGTCAAAACCAGTTGTGTCTATCAGTATGGGAGAATCCAACAACAAAGATGACATAATGGCCCACAGCATTCACTGACTGCAAGGACCATGGACCATCACTGGAAAAAATGTTGTGCCTTTGGAGAGCAAATTTGACCTTATGCACAAAAATTCAAAATTTGCACATGCGTATTACCCTGTGAAAACTAATTTTGGGCAACCTAGAATGATGACATCATAGCAGATTAATGGAGCAACAATCTTCTACGGGTCTTTAGAAAAAAAATTAGAATGCACAAATGAAACCAATACTCACGTTTCGAGGATATTCAAATAAAGTTGTGAAATTGTGATGGGATGGCCGTGCGACCTACGCTTTGGCGGCCATTTTGTGGCAATATCTGAGATTTGGCGATTTTCTTGTTTTAGGAAAAACACATTTTTGTTCAAGCGATGTTCACAAAATTTCACGCACATGCTGCCAGCTTGAATCTACAACCACCCCCATAGTTTCATTGACCTTTGACCTTAAGAAGAGGCCGTCTTCTTGAATTTGAAAAAAAAACCAAACACATTTAGTACTAACTACAAACAAAAACTCGTCCTAGGGATTTTAATCAATTGTTTACTATCTTCTCCGGCATCATTGGGAAGCAACTGCGAACAAGATGTTAGCCTTAATGTTGGAAAAAATTTTACTTTTGCAGATTCTTCTGAAGCTCACGTCAATCTGTATGGTATTCCAAGGCAACCAAAACATTAAATGCTTGCAATGGAGATGAAACCAACAGAAAAGCCTTCATGCTGAAAAGAAGGGCTTTGTTTTTTTTTTACATCAATTTTTCACAGTAATGGATGCGTAGCGGCTGCTAGTCAAGTGTGTTCAGGTCAAAGGTCTGCGGTGAGGGCGACAGTGGAGCGAAGAGGTGGGTGAAAAAATGGCAAGGGCGGTTAGCGCCAGCAGGCCACACAATGCCGCACACAGCTTCAAGTATTGTTTGAATAAAGAAATTATCTATCTACATATTACTTAATTTCTTTTCATTTTAATGTGTTTGTTTCTGAAATCATTTTGTGTGTGTGTTTCTATAAATATAGGCTATGTAAATATAAGCGTTTCTGGAGCTCTGCGCAAGGCATTTTAGTCTATAAAACTACAAACATGACCACAATATAGATGTCGCAGAATTATGACGTCATTGGCGGAGGGATCCTTGCTTGTCAGAACCATGATGAGATCGCAGAGAGGCAGTGAACAGGGGAGATCTACCTTTTAGCTCAGCCTAATTGAGATAGGTTTAGGTTAAACTGTAAAGACGCGTTGATATGAACATCTCCGAAAGCCAATGTTAACTTTTGGATAGTACCGTTTGCTAGACAGTCTAGCGTTTCGTGAGCTGGCTTTTAGCTTAGTTTACTGGCGTTCTTCGGTGGAAATAGCAAAAATGTCGTCTCCAAGTCCGGGTAAAAGGCGAATGGATACCGACGTGGTGAAACTGTATCCTTTCTGAATATAAACAAGTCTCTCATTCGTTGTGTTCTCTGATATGTCCAGATAAATGTGGAAATGTTTAATGGTTGATATGTGCTATGTCTTGGCCTTTGAAACTCCAAACGTAAATGGCTTTCACTGTCAATTACTGCTGTTTTGTGTAAACAACGTTTTGCTAGCAAAGCCAAGTGTTAGCTATTTCTATCCCGCAAGTCGCTTATCGGGACAGCTGTATTAGCCAATCAGATCGGTCACATGCCATTTTAGCATTTTTGCAGCATAGTTTGGGACAAATGTTAGCCGTCTACCTTAGTTGTCTATATTTGAAAATACAGGAACACCCGAGCAGACGCTGACGTTATTCTCCTTTTATAGGAATGTCTTTCTTCATGTTGCACCAGCTGTATTTGTAGATAACGGGTATCCGTTTTGCGATTTGTCTGTTTTTCCTCCGTATTTGACCATTTTCGGGGGAAGTTTAGTGAAACTCAGCCTTTCACGTTTACACATGAGCTTGTTTACATAAGCTAACTGAAAAAGCTGCATTCTTTTGTTCTCATTGGGACGTGTGGTAGGGAAATTGTGTTGAACATGACTCGTCTCCGTCACCATTTAATGGTTATTGATGTGATGAAATCGCAACTATCTGCTCAAATTGTTTATTTTTAAAGCTCCCGATCTGACTACTTTGACAGTGTGTTAATTTCAACATCAAAATGGCCTCCTTATCAGTGTTTGTCACTGTACTCAAGTGTCTTCTGGGAAATAATAAGACAGACCTACCTGCATGACTCTGGAGTGGTCGTAATTTGTTATTTTGACATTTGCAAGTGAGCAGAGCAGCTGGTTTTTTAGTGGTGCAGCAGGTGTCATGTGCCTGCAGTCGTTTTCACCGAGGAATGCTTGAACTGTTGAGCAGCATCTGGTGTGTTCTGTTTTTCCAAGCACTTGTCATTTTGTTTGCTTTGCTGCTGCTGACTTATGTTTGTTTGTTTTTTAAATGGCGTTGAAAGGGAACAATAGCCTTATATAGTTCCAATCCCATTCGATAAACAGCATGAACAAGTAGTTTTGTTTTTGTTCTAGTACTGTGGAAACCAGCATAATGATTGGATAGCCTGTTACCAGCCGGAAACCAGCCGGAGGGAGGGACCTAAACCAGCTGATGGGATGGCAGAAAAGCTTAGTCAAAAATGGGATTAGAAGTGGGCTGGTCAAATTAAAGCAAAAACAACTGACATGTTTAAAAGGCAAAGAAATAAGAAATAAACTTGTGTTTTGAGTTTTTTTTAAAGACCCACTACAATCAAAAATGTATTTTTTATCACAATCTTTTGGCATTTTTCTCATGATGAAGGACATATTAAGTTAAAGTTGAAGTCCCTTCAGTTGTCATGCACCTAGGTGTGTGATATTTGTTCTCCGCATTTGACCCATTCCTTAGGGCAGCGGTGAGCTGCAGTCACAGCCATGCTCGGGAACCATTTGGCATTTAATATATAAAGAAAATTAAGCTTAAAATTAAATTTCTGGGTGTTTCTTAATTCAAATTGTGATGAATCAGGTGCAGATGATAAAATGCCATTGAAAAAAGCTTACCGAAGTAGCTTCTACGTCACAGCTCTGCTCCATTCTGATTTATCCACCTGTAGAAGACTAGATCCATTAACATCTTTTTTTTTTTTCTCCTTTGCGCTGGTATCTGGCTCAAAACTTTACGACTGGATAGCTCCAATATTGCTCGCCATTTTTGTTGTGTCACTGATGTTGGGTTGGGGTTGTGAGGGGTATATGCTCGTTGGGGAGAATGTAAACAGATTACTTGGCGTCAGTGGTCTCGTTCACAACTCGGGTAAATTTCTAAAGGCTGATTTAAACTGGTCCGTCTGCACTGACACACTAAAAAAAGCTAAACGTTCATTAATCACTCGGTAATGTTTACATCACCTCAGTCAGGTTTGTGTTTGACATCCGTCTGCAACACGAGCTTTTCACAAAGGTCTGTGGATGTGTTAATTTTGCGATTAAAAAAAACTGGAGAAACGGGGAACAGTTTCGGGTTTTCAAAATATAAACATCCGTTGTACTTCCAAAGTAAGAATTCACAAGACTTGGGGACAAGCGATGTAGATTGGCGGTCGTGAGATGGACTCCCCGCTCAATGCTAGGGAGACGCAGCACAGACAGTGTAAATAATGAACTCCTGTATGTTCTAGAAAACGACAGTTTTTTTTAATTTAGCCTAAAAACCGCATAATCAAAAGAAACCACTGGGAACACTGTCAAAAAAGATCAAAAGATGATCGGAGTGGGACTTTAACTTGTTTGTTTTTTTTTACTATTACAGTTTTTGTTTTGCATCTTCTTTATTATTATCTCATAATTTCAGAACAACAGAGTTCTTTTAACAGACATTTTGCTTATTTTGGCATACACCTACCAACTGGAAACTGCTTATTTGAGCAAGTTTATCTTGTTTTCACTACACTATTTATTAGAAATTTGCCACAACTTTGGCAAAGCAGTGAAGCAGATAGAACAGGAATTTTTTTTTTCTAGTACTGTAGCACATACAAGTCCTTGTCTTAGTAATGCACCCCCACGACTTCAGCTATTTGACTGACTAGCAAGAACAGATTTGCTGTATGCCACCTGTTCACTTCTATGGAGTAAGTCAACTGTGTGTTTTGTAATACTTCTTAAAACTGGTTGTCAGCAGGTAAAGGCGGTTGCATTTTCCGTTCGGAAAGAGAGAAAAGTTTACACCATTATGTGCTCCAGACCAGTTTGTCCTGCCCCTGGTGTAACCAAAGCTCGAAACTCACACCACCTTTTAGACAGGAGCAGCTTTAAAGAGGCCTGGAGCATTAATTTGCAGCGGTCACCAGAGAGCAGAGAATTTAGAGCAGTGGCCATGTGGGACTTTGTTTTTAAAAAATGAATGTCATAATGACCTCAGCATTCAGCATCACTGGGTTTAAGCTTTGGTCTATACATGCAATCTGTTTTTAATACTATTTGTGTGTTTCCAAAGCGAAGGTCAGCTTTGCATCTTTCCTTTTTCATTATTTCGCAGAAGACCTCTGTTTTCCTTGAACAACGGCATCCCGTTGTGCTCGTTTATGGTTATTTATTTGCACATATTCATCACTGCTACACTTCCAAATGCTTAAAGGAACAAAGCAGCGGGAATTTTAACAAGGTTAAATGACAAAAGCACTGAACCTGTATTAAGTGCATCCGTGTTAGGACATTCGATATGACCAAAATGACACCCCAGCTGTTTCATTCTTTAAGATGATTGAGAGTGTGACAATGACTGGGCTAGAATTCCTTGAACCATGTCCACCGCCACTTCCCCCAACCATCCCAAAGTTGATTTCCAATTCCGTGCTTTATCTGTTCTCCGCTTGGTGCTTCAGCCCCATTGTGACATTGAAACATGACATCCGGACCGCATCAGCAGCGGTGCCCTTTGTGTTTTTGCATTTACAGGAGCCCCATGTGACCTCCACTTTATGCTGCTATGTCAGACCTTGTTCCACAGATGTGGCCGGCTAATCTGCTCCCAGCGCCGCTACTGCGGGAGTGAACAAACGAAACGGTTTGCTGTGGAGAAAGAACCAGCAGTTTTCTGCCTGTTCCTGAATGTATGTTAGAGTTCATGAACAGGGACCTGTTCGGTCAGATGGAGAAAGCAGTTTTTTTTATGGAGTTGCACAAACAGCTTTTATTATTTACTGTGGTGTGGGGATTTTTTTTAAAGAGAAAGCTGCAACCACAGAAAGCAAAATTGAATGGCATGAAGGCTTTTCTTTTTATATTCTTTATGAAAAGTTTTTGGATATTGACCAAATTTTGTCTTACTCCAAAATCTTAAATGAGCGACTTTTCTCATTTCTAAATTGTGGACACGGACCAATGTATTTAAAAAGAAAAAAAGTGGGATGTTTATAACATGTTCCTGTGGAATTTTTCTCACGATGGAGGACATATTATTTAAAGAAAATTAAGCTAAAAATGTTTTTTCTAAATTATTCTTCCTACAAATCGTTTTTAATCAGGAGCAAGCAAAAATAATGCAATTTGAAAAAGAGCTTTATTTGTGCCATAGAAAACAGACTGGGTGGGCCACAAGCTTCTATAATGCATCTACTTGCAAACCAATAGATCCATAAACATCTACGTTTTCCTCGTCCGAGCTGGCATCTGGCTCAAAACTGTACAGCTGTTTAGTTCCAATATTGCTCGCTATTTTTGTTGCACTGCTAATGTTAGGTTGGGGTTTAGAGGGGCTGTAAGCTAGCAAAATCATTGTTAAGACCACTGGGAATGCTTTGAAAATAGTTTTTTTGGCTGTAGTCTGTGGCAACCTCCGTTTTTGAATGACAGTACTGTTTGCCAGGGGGATCAGGGTTCAAGACAGTAGGAGACTTGAAACTCTTTGCATTAATCCTGCAGTGCAAAGAGCAAAGCTGTCTACATGCATGACTGCCTCCTATTGAAAACAGATGGGCGAAAGTTTCTCTAATACTTCTATTGAAATGTTTTGGTTTTTTTTTATTTCAGAACTCTGCTTAAAATAAGTTACTTTTAAGTATTTTATGTTCGCTTTTTTGAATGGTTTTGTCTGTTGACGTGTACAGTTTTAATCCTAGTAGCCCATCAATATTGTAAAAAGAGCCCAGTTAAAAAGTGCAACTGCGACAGTATTCCCACCCCTTGGTAGTCATTCGTAATCTTATGCTATAAAATGATAAACTTGGCTGTGTTTCATTTTTTTTTTCACTTCCAAAAATAATTTCAAGCTAGCATTGTCTGTAGATTTTTTATTTGTTGTTCATACAACTGACAACCCCCTGCGACAGGCTGGCGACCAGTCCAGGTGTGTCCCCTGCCTTCGCCCATGAGTAGCCGGGTTAGGCTCCGGCAACCCCGTGACCCCGAAAGGGAAAAAGCGGATTGGAAAATGAATGAATGAATGAATGAACAACTGACAACAAATCTAGTCTTTTGGGATTGCTCATTACAGCCTCAGATTTAGGCTGCTGTGTCACCCACACTGGCTCGGTTTTTGTGTTCGTTAATGATCGTGTGATTCGTACGTACGTGCACGCAGCTCGTGCGAGTACACTCCTCGTTTTTGCTGTAAGAAGTCTGTTGATTCAGTGTAAAAAAAGGCTGAGAGGAGGAGCAGCTGAAGGATTCACATTTGATTTCTGTGGGTGGGCTCTCATCTCTCGCAAGCGAAGACAAAGAACCTGGCCTTTTCATTTTTGTGCCGCTTCTGTTCTCACACAGGGAGGTGGCTGCCATTATTTCAAGGTTTGAGTCTCGTGGAAGCCAAATTTCGGTGCAAATTTGAATAAACTGTTGAACACTCCTTTAACTTGGTTTGCTAATTAATGTGATGAATAAGATCTACAGGAAAACAATTAAAAAAAAATCTTTTGCTATAGTTTAAACTTCAAGATGTTCGGGTAACTTGTCTGTTTTCAGTTTTTGTTGTAGTCTGTAAAAATATCTGCCCTCAAGGTGCTATGGTTGTTGACCTTCAGTTTCCAAAGCTATATAAAATCTTCTTTTAATTATTATTATCTAGAATTCATGAAGTTCCTGTCCATTTTTTGAGAGAGTACAGCACTTCCCAACTGTCACACATTCACATGAGGATTTTGCTGAGTTTAGAGGCCATATGTTCATTGATATGTAAAACTAGCTTCAATGTTTTCTTCCCTGCAGTCCACACACACTGGTTTTTCTCTGAATTCAGCCACAGAATGTGTCAAACAGAACTGGACGCTTTGAGAGGAGGCGCTTTAAGCCCAGATTTGCTTAGTAACTCCATACTTCAAGTTTAACAGAGGTTTTTTTTTATTCAACACATGTCTTAACTGAGGGTTATTATTCTGTGATGGCGTGCAGAATGCTTACAGACCCTATGGCTGGTATGAGGCAGCTCCAGCCCTTCCTCATTTGCCCACATGCTAAAAAGGAGAAGAGCCAGTATTTAGTTTTTTCTTTTTAAGGTTAATCTTTTCTCTTTAAACATTAAGCCAGTTTTTCATCTACCGCTGGTTGAGAGTGGGTCAATTATTATTAGGTACAACTAACTTTCTACCTGGTAGCCAAACCCAATAATCTTTTATATTGCTGTCTGCATCATAGTAGGACTTTTGTTTTTTTTTTTTTTTTTACTAAGTTACCAGAGTGATCAGTAAGTAATGTATTTGTGTGTGTGGCAGCAGGTTACACCATTGACTGTTTTTGAGAACTGAGTCAAGTGAGTGTGATGTCACCTATAGAAAATGGCTTGCTTCTGGCTCCAACAAAATTAAATTCAGTCGCCATTTTTTTCACAATACGAACGCCACTGTTTGAACTGGACAACCTCACTGAGCATTGATTGGTCCGAGTCAGGCTCCCGATTGCTCCAATTATAGGGACATTTGAAGTTATAGTGGTATCCGTAAGGGTTTTTTAAGGAGGCGCCATAGCAACTTAGCGCTGACCATCCCTCTACTGGCAGAGTGACGGCCTCATACTTTTGGGCGTAGGAGAAACGCATTTCTTCACGTGGGTGTGCTCTGAAGCACAGAAGTTTACGTTTAAATGCAAGTAAGGACTTATTGTTTTTGAGTGACTTTTTAAAGTTCTAAAACTGATGTTATGTATTTTACTAGCTCTGGTAGATATGCGCTAACATCCAAATAGTAGGTGCATCCAAATTTGAACGCTATTTTCACCATATCTCTTCGCTTCAGGGTAAGGAGAAGCTGAAGGAGAAGGGAAACAATTCAGATTAAGCCCAAATGTTTCAATTGTTCAATGCAGAACCCATACTTTGTTTGTTAAGTTTATAACTTGAAAAACTTGCAATAAAGAAAAAATATCATGAAAAAAGTTGGGATTAGCAAGAACATGTTAAAAATGTAGCAGAGTGAGGCTGAATCCAATTTGCTTTCCCACCCCTATGGCTTCAAATTCATTCAGACATTACTACTGTGTGATGACATCATCAATAGTCGCCGGTCATCTACTTTGGCGCGTAGCTGCCAGCGCTTGGAAAATACATAACATCAGTTTGATAAGTCATTCAAAAACAAAACCTCATTTAAGCGTCACATTGATTAATAAAATACTTATATTTAAAGTAAACTTCTTTGCTTCAAAGGAAACTCACTGGAAATGAATTGAAAAGAAATGTTTGTCCTCCGCCCACAAGTGCGACGCAAATCCCGCTACCGTCAAATGGATAGCCAGCCCTAAGTCCTTACAGCAACTTTAGAATAAATAAATAAATGGCTTTTGAACACCAGTGGAGCTTCAAATGCCTCTACAATTGGTGGAATAGGGAGGAGCCGGAGAGGTAAGGAAACAATTTGGATTCAGCCTAAGAATTGTTATTCTGACTGATATAATGACTAATTAATAGTTGTTTGTTTCTCAATAGAAGTTTATAGGATTTTGACTTCCTTGAGCCACCGGGCACTTCCTATTTGAATTGCAAGGGGGGAGGGGTCGCTCAGTCCAGTTCTCATATACAATCAATGAATTACACACACTTAACCATAAGTTATTTTATTTATATGTATATCAGTTTGTCACAACATAAGCAAACATTTTACAATGATTTAATCAGTTTGCATCTGCATCCTGAAGGATTATTCTCCACAGAAAAGAAAGGCAGCAAACTCTTAACTTCAAGTTGCTTCTGAAAGAGTAGGATTGGAGGGGCGGGTGAGCGTGGCTCTCTGCTAACCACTGCTGGGAAGAATGGCATTTGTTTTTGCTGCTGAGCTGATTAAATCACTCAGGACGGGGGAATGGTTACTGTGCTACACTAGCTGGCTCTATTCTCAGGCAGCAGTATACAGCGGAGGTCATCACACTGTAATCCTCCCGGGCTCAGTGCGGTGCACACACATTTAAACACAAGATCAGACTTTGAACAGTCAAAGAAGTGCATCAAAGCAGGGCTCTGTTTATCTGAACCCACAGTTTAAAAAAAAAAAAAATACTTTTTTTGTTTTTGTTTTCTAGCTTTCCTAATTCTTTTTCTGGTTCTAGTCTTGGAAAATTTTTTCTTATAAGCATCAGTCTGTGCATTACTATCTTTCTTTCTTTTTTTCTTTGTAGAGGAAACCTAGATATCGCCTCCACCCCAAGGACAGCTGCTATATTTCCTGTCTTTCATTTGCAAAGGCTTTCATTGTATATACTTCTTGCAGTTGCTGTTTGAATTGGTGAAGGAGGTAGAGATGCATGACTGCTCTACCTTTTCATAAAAAAAATGTTGGTTGTTTCCTCCTTGACTGAAAGATCAAATGAATCTAAATCTTTTTGACATCTTGGTGAGGTTTGAAACTTAGAAGAGAAATGATCAATTAAAACTACCTTATTGTTGCTTATTTTTTTCAGATGAGAAAATCTGATTTGGTTTGGATTGAGGATAAACTAGAAAATGTTGCAAAAGCATCGCCTAAATCTATAAATATTTTTGTCAAATAATAAAAACTAAAAAAGGCTAGCTTTTTACTCAACAGCAATGTTAATCACAACAACAGAGTACATCAGCACTTTGTCATGGTTTCGGCTTCCTTTGCCGCATTGCTCTTTAGCTTCTCATTAGGATCTTTTTCTTGTGTTGTTTCCATTTTCAGCTTCATAATTAATGTGTTCCCTTTTTGCCGTGTCGACTGTCCTCCTATTTTTCTTTTTATGTCTGACTTTCCATCTGGATTAGAGTGTCAGGGACAGCTGGTGGATTTTAGGCAGCTTTCTTTGTTTAGATTTTTGTGTCACAAGGGGTCAGATTGACTCACTCATCGATACGATTATTTAGTAGAAATGCCTCAAATCTGTTTTAGCCTATTGGTCAAAATTGAAGTTTTTTACTAAATGCTTCTGCCTTTTTATTTAAGAAAAGTGTAAAAATTCTGGGAAGTTGGTTTTAAAATATTACAAACCTAAAATAAAGGAAAGTCTCTTATTTTTTTCATGCTTTTTTCTCCAAATACAGCTAAGAAAGACAGGAAAGTGCTTTGAAACTAGCCTTCTTTTCATACCAGATCAACAAACAGACTTCTGGACTGAGATGTTTGTTTGTGTGTGACACTGTATTGTTTAGCAGAGAGCTGTTTATGATTATCCATTGTTTGTTTTCCATACTTGGAAAGTGGTTAGCCAGGCTGTGATATTTTGATCCTGGGTCAAATTGGGAGATTGTCCTGACTTGGCCTGAAGGAAAACAAGATGGCAACTGCAAATGCCATGTACTGCATACTTTTGTATTTTAAAAGTTCTCAGAGTTTTAAAAGGGATGACAGTCAGGATAAACCGCAGTTGAGTCTTATAGTAAACACATTAAACTAAAAAGACAGTTTCTATTTTAGTTAAATGGATAATTGACAAGATGTTGTTGAAGTATTCTGTACCTATTTGAATTCAGTGTGTTAGGATGGATGAGGCCATTATACTGACAGTATGAGAAATCTATTGGTGTTTATAGTTGTCAACTTGAATGTCAATTTTTTTTTACCTAAATGAGAATAATTCAGAACATCTTGTGGAAAATAAGAAAATATTCAAATCTGTGTAAATTAGGTTAAAGAGCTGAATAAAAATTGTTCCGCATATCTCATCAGGGGTCGCCACAGCGAATCAGCTTTCTACGATCCACACATTTGGTTTGGCAGAGAGTTTTACGCTGGATCCCCTTCTTGGCACAACCCTGTATTTTATCCAGTTTGGGGACTGGCACAACTCTGAGGCCCAGGCTCGGGGCCCTCTTGCGGCTACATAGTTAGACAGTGGGTCTTGCCTAAGTAGAGTAAGTGCATTAAATATTTCTTGCAGAGTGATAAAAGACACTTTGTTAACTTTTAACCATACAGACTTTTTTTTTTGCCTAAATTCATCAGTGTCCCAACATTCCATTTGTTTTACTCAGTAATTTCAGCCAATTTTTTCTTTTTTTTTTTTATGCCTTTCATGTCCCAGACCAAACATATTTTGATCTATTGTAAATGTGTTCCCAGTGGTATTTTAATTATGATTATGCAGTTTGTAGCCAAAATTTAAAAACTGCAGTTTTCTTGGACATAGTTTCTGCAGAGCGGCAGGAGTTTATCCGAAATATGCCTCAGAGTTGTCGGCGGGACTGTTGGTGCGGGATAGGCCTTCCCGTTTCCCATCATCCTGTTGTTTACACTCTCTCCCGCTAGCTTACCTAACATTAGTGGTGCAATATAAATGGTGTTCAATATTAGAGCTGTCCAGCCGTACAGTTTTGAGCCAGATGCCAGCTAGGACAAGGAAAAATATGGCGTACGTGGATCTATTTGACTACAAGTGGATGCATCAGAATGGAGCAGAGCAGGGGGGTCCGGTATTTCAAACAACATTTTTTCATCTGCTCTTGATTCACAATAATTTTTACAAAGAAATACTTAGAAATACAATTTCAAGCTTAATTTTCTTTGTCTATCATGGGAAAAATTACACAGTACATGACAAAAACACAATTTTCATCAGAGTGGGTCTTTAACCTAGATTATAACACCTTAAATCTAGCCGTACATGATGCATATAACGTTTTTGAAATTGCGGAGTGACATGTATTGTCCATGCAAACATCCTAAAGCACATAAATCCTGTTTATGCCACAATAGTTAAAAAATGCAGCAGTGTGAAGCTTTCAGATCATTTGAAATAACTGCATGTTCTACCTGTCTAGTTTTGGTGTTTCCACAAAGCTCCAATGTGTTTAAGCCTGGTTTAATAGCTGGCCAACAACCGTGATTTTATGCCATCTTTCATCAAACAGCCACACTTAAGCTTTATTTCCTTCGAAAATATCCTTTCAGACTAATGTAATGAGGCCTTTATTGAAAGTGACTTGTTATTTACTGAGTAGAAAGGAGGAGGGCTCAATGCCTCACATCTGAATGAAAAACAGAGGAAGTACAAGATGTGTCACATCAAAGAAAAGTAATCATTTAGTGGATCTCAAGTGAGGAAGGTTGCAATATTCCTTGCAATATTTTTTTCCTAGTCGTGATTGTTCTCTGTTAATGGCAGATGGAACTTTAATTTAGGGAATAGAAGAACTTGATTCACATTTTTAAAGTATGCCTGCATACTGAGGTGCAGGATGTAACAACTCTGCATGCATTGTGACACGGAGGGGAACTTCTTTGAAGGCAGGGCTAGCAGTTGCGATCCCATGAGCCCACGATTTAGGTTGTACTCGTGGGGCCTGTGATTATTTTTCATCTTTGCACAGTTTTTTTTTTTCTTGTCCGAGCCTCAGAATGTCTCCTTCACCTCAATGCAGAACGTTGAGGTTCTTCTCCGTTCAGTAAATGACACTTTTGTGCAGCCAGGGGACTGCATTTAGCAGACTCAGCCACAACTTAAAATAACCTCCAGTTTGACTTAACCCTGTGCTGTCTCTGATGCTCCTAATAGGATGTGGTCTCTGTCAGGTCTGACAAACGGGCTCATACAACAGCGTGTGGGAAAAAAAACAACAACAAAAAAATCAGCTGACCTGCGGCACATTTCTGAAAGCTCTTTGCCTCTTTAGTCTTGCTTCTATATGATTTTATGGCATTCAGTTCCTCTCTGTGCTAAAGAGAAACAAGTTATAGTAGGAATTAAGCTATACATTTGTGTAGAAATTGGATTTATGTTTACTAGTTAATTAATTTTTTAATCTTGGAAGTTACAGTAAATTTATTCCCTTCAGTCTTTTCCTGAATTGGAAAAGTTTTCATGCATTTTTCAGATGCATGGGGAAAAAATCAATATTTTCTTTTCTGTCCATCATGTAGATAAATTTTTTTCATTAATATCATGTTCCTGTAAAAATTAGAGCAAAATGTAGAGTTTTGTTTTGACACATATTGAATTGGTTTCATTTAGTCTGACTGATTATATCAATCTTATTGTCTGTTATGTCTCCATTTGTACCTGCATCATTCTTCTTAACAGTTTTCCAGCATTGAGAGCAAACATGAAGTCACCATCCTCAGTGGCCTCAATGAATTTGTAGTGAAGTTTTTTGGACCACAAGGAAGTAAGCGCTTCTCTTTTTCCAAATTTTTTTTTTTTTTTTTTATACATTTCCCCTGTATAATCATTTGAATTGTTGGGTTGGTAAATGTTTTACATTTAGGTTAAAAAATAGGGGGAAAGCCATTGTCATCTGTCATTTACAAACGTGTTTGATTTCAAAAGCACTTTTTTGTTGTGTTCTCACTAAAACATTCTGCTGGAAAGGTAAAAAAAAAAAGGAAGTTATTGTTCAGTTATGCTGGTGTGTGGACAGTTTTATGGACATTTTGCAGCCGCTTATCTTTAACTGTTTGCTGTCTGTTTTCAGAAGATTCCCAACAACACGCAGTTTTTTTCTCTGCGAAAACAAAAACAAATTCTGTGGGTTTAACTTGCATTACAGCAGAAAATCCAGAGAAGTGAAGTGCTTTGCAGAACTGAAGAAAATAGAAATACTCTGCAGCCTCAAAATCCTCTGGAATGCATGAAGGGTGGAATATAATGAATGTTCTGTGGAATATAAGTGTATCAGCTGTGCTCTTGAGGGCAACTTTATCATCCGTCATCCTCTGCTTGTGCACAGCGCCATACGAGGGAGGAGTGTGGAAAGTAAGAGTAGATCTTCCTGATAAATACCCATTCAAATCACCTTCAATAGGTAGGACCTTTGCTTCGCATGTGTCACAGTGTCCGTTTCTATTCTCACTGCGCTTACATTTGCTCTTCTGGCTTGTTTTTAGGATTCATGAACAAGATTTTTCATCCCAACATTGATGAAGCGTAAGTTCAGTGCAACTGTTGTTTTTGGTCACACCTTTTTCATTTTTTTAGATGACCATTGTGCTGTACTTCAGCTGATACACGAAGGTCAGAAAGTCATAGGTGGTTCAGAAAAACTACTTTCAGACAGCCTCCTGCTTCATCCCTGGATGCATTTCAAATAGAATAAAAAACTCTTCAGTGTTTTTCTTTTTTCCATTCACGGTGACGCTAAATTAACCAAAGTGTTGGATTTATCGGTACGTTCCAAATAAAGGGGTTAAACATTTTAAAATATCTCACTTTTTAAAGTTTAAGTGTCTAAAATTATGCATGATTTTAAAAGACTTTGGCCCCACTTCTTAAAATGTTTATTTTTTCAATTTGAAAATATTTATTACTTCTTACATTAAATTTTTTTTATTTTGTTTTTTCGTCAGTTACCATTTCTACCCAGAGTTAAATGGGATTTTTCTTTGTATTGATGTTTTTTTTCTTTATTTGTTTGTTGCTTTTATGTAAACTCAACTGCCATGAATGCATGTTGACCACACTTGAATGGGAAATTGTTAAACACGAAAGCTGACTGGCAACTTATATGTAAATTAGATAAATATCAGTTCCCACAATGTTTTGCTCTAAGGGTCAATAATGTATTTAAAGCATCATTAGCTGGAATACCTTGTTTGCTTCTTCGACAATACCGGTCAGAAAACTTTGCATCATCTCGCACACGGATCCCCTCAAGCCTGCTGATCCACTTTTCTTCTCTGCTTCCCAGGTCAGGAACGGTGTGCTTAGATGTCATTAACCAGACATGGACAGCACTTTACGGTGAGTGGACCGTGAACACGTTCCTCCTCTGAAGGGGTTGTGATATTAAGCACAAAAAGAAAACTGAGCCCATTAGACTGCAGTGCACTTTTGGCTCTAACCTGCTTACTGAGCAGAAAAGTAAGCAACAAATCTAATGCTCTCACCTAACACGGTCAAAAAGCGAACACCTCACGCAGGAATGATTTACAACCCTTTCTGCTGTAAGAGACATGCTCACAAGCACCAATTCTATTATCTTGATTCTCTGCCATCAATTCTCTGCTAGTTATCAGTACGCTATGTCCACTTGTTTTGTCATCCGATTTTGATCAAATCTTCTCCATATGGCATCGCTCACTAACTATAAATGAGTGGTTTGAAGTTGTATCTATTTTTATCAAAAGTAGGAAGTCTGAAAATGTCATTGCAACTTGTATTTTAGCTTAGTGTTTTTCGGACTATAAGTCGCACCAGCGTATAAGTCACGACAGCCAAATAACACATGAAGTTGCACTTCAGTACAAGTTGCTGCCCCAGCCAAACTGTACAAAAAACAAAAGACTTGTACTGCGAAAAATACGGGTCTACAAAAATGTAAATGCCTACATTTTAAGTGAATGCATTTTCTTATTTTGAAAAATTCTAATGGGATACATTGTGTACAATGATTCTGTGCAAAAAATTGGGAGCAACGAATTTATATATGAACTTGTAGTGTAAAGGAGGGCAACTTGAGATCAGAATTTTAGGGCTTCTGCTTTATCTTCAGAAATGCATCAGTATAAATAAAAAAATAACTAAAAGATTTTAGATTTGTGATCTATACACTAGTTTGTCCCTTTGTACATTTTCTCGACACTGATTTAATCTGAGTTATAATCTGTAGTTTCAAGTGATGTTCAAAATGAACTGCTACTTTCTATATATCTGTTTGAAGAGACATCTGTCTGATCAGTGTTTTTATCTGGGACAAAAAGTCATGTCTTTTTGCACAGATCTGACCAACATCTTTGAGTCGTTCCTGCCCCAGTTGCTTGCTTACCCAAACCCCATCGACCCCCTGAATGGCGATGCAGCAGCCATGTACCTGCATCGGCCTGAGGAGTACAAGCAGAAAATCAAAGGTTTGCCTTCACAGCTGGAAGCAGACACACACACACACACACACACACACCCAAAAAAAAAAAATTCAGATTGATTCTGCAAGTACATGTTGTAAATAATGTGTCTTTTCCTCTAGAATACATCCAGAAATATGCAACAGAGGAAGCTCTGAAGGAGCAGGAAGAGGGAGCAGGCGATTCTTCATCTGAAAGCTCCATGTCTGATTTCTCAGAAGATGAGGCCCAGGACATGGAGTTGTAGTAATTGGAGAGCTGCCCCCGCCCCTCATCCTACGCCCTCTTTTAACCCCTACAGAGACTATATTTGATTTCCTAACCATGAGAAAGCAGACTTATGAAATTCATATTTAAACAAGTTGATTTTTTTATTATTATTGTTACTACTAAACAAGGATTTTTATGGATATTATAGCCTTTGGCGTGTTTGACAGACACCCTTCCCGCTCTGTAGCTGTCCATCCCCACACCGATATTGTAGCGATGGCGTTACCATGCTCTGCTTTTCATCTCTGCCTTAGTTTGAACTCTGAAAACTTCACAAGCATCTCAGTACCTGCAAGGTTTCAGATTTTTAAAGGTGATCTTTGTGGTTTTCCTCCAACATTATGGTAGTCGCTCCAGCTCAGACATCGCTGTAGTGCTTGTCGACAGTATTTTTATATCTGAACCTATTGGCTTATGTGAAGAGGGCAAACTTAACTCGTTATTTTCAAAGAATCCAGCTGCCCTCTTCCTCTCAGCTGTGCTTCAGCCCCGCCTTCGGGTAAGCCAATTGTGTTTTCATGGTGGAAACTCGCTCGAGGAACACTGGGAGGAACCTTTTTGTTTTTTTTAATTCAACATCGACTTTATTCAAGTTGCCAAGTTCTGCTTTTAGTTACATCATCACACTTAACACACCTTTCTGAAATAAAAATGCCAACTAACACTCATTCTACCTGAATCCATATCCATATGAGCATATCTTTGTTGACAAATAATAAACGCACAACACCAAACATTGGGTTCACTGGTTGTTACATTACTCATGCTTCTCTTTGTTGGGTCTGCCAACTTCTACCACTGTGTGGTGACAAACAAAAAAAAGGTCAGGATGGAAGACAACAGTTTTCCAACAGGCAGTCGGGACTAATGTGGCTAAAGTACAATACATTCATGAAAGGCACCAAACTTTCTCTGGATGCACTGATCTTCTTACTGCCGCTTTTTTTTTTTTTCCCTCTTTGAAACAAATTTCTGTTAGCCAAAAATGAAGTTTGTGCCTCTTAAAGTATATTTTTTTAAAAACTGCCACAAAAAACAATGAAAGGGATCTGATTAAAAATGAGTCATTTGGGTTTGATACCCTGCTGCTGCCCTTTGCATTCTGCTGTTTTGGAGGAGTTTGCTTAAATGGATCGTCTTTGCATCTTCTGACCTGAGAGATCCAACCTGCCTATGCAGACTGGACTTCTATTCTTGCTGTTGATCTGAATTTCTTGCAAACTAAAAGCAGCATTTGTCTTCAGGAGATCGTTTCCCTACGTGCAAAATGGCTCTCTAATTAAAATGCTGTTTATTGTGCAGCAAGGGAGGATTGTAATAGAAAAGCGTTGCAGTTGCTGGTTTAAGTAGTTCAAAAAAATGTGTTAAAGCCAAAGTGTGGACTTGGTGATGTGATTTAAGGCAAGAACAGCAGATGAACTGCCTTGAAAGTCATTCATTTGCTTTATAGGATGCAGTAGAAATCACTGGTTGCTGAATGGCATTATGTTTATTTCCAAACAGAAGGTCCAAAAACCAAATCATGTCTCATCTTCCTCATTGGAAAAAGTCATTTACCCTTCCCCTTTTCCTAATCATGAATCTCTTCATGCAAAGATTGTTGTGCAATGTGTGCACTGACATGCTTTGAGATGGTGGAGTTGCATTCTGTATTTTTTTGTGGAATTGTAAGACCTTTACAGGTTGTTTGGATCTTGCTTTAGGGGGCTAACTTTTTCATCTTAAAGGTATAAAAAGGTGGAAGTTATGCAAGTTTTTGAAAGGTGAATGTACATCACAGCTGTATCACACAGTTTCATCGTTTTAATATGTCTTTCTGATGACTAAGCATTTGGCATTGTTTGTATATTTTACCAGATTGAAAAGACAGGTGGTTCTCTTTGGTCAGAAACGACGCAGATGAGCAACTGGTTTCAAATGACGGTGATGGCTAACTACTGAAATCACAAGTGTGGCTCAGCCCTTTTTCCACGGATTAGACCCCTGCTCTATGGGCATGTTTTACAGCAGCTCTGTTGCAGAATTCAAATTCAGCCTTTTTTTTTTTCTCAAAGATCAATATTCCGAAAATAGGAAAAGTTTTTGTTTTAGAATACCGGATTTCTTTTTTCCGCTTTGATCAGTAAAGATCAGTTGAAAAACCAACTTTTCGCTCTTTAAGATGTTCAACAAGAACCACAGATGCATTCCCCGTTCCTTTCTAACCGGCTTGTTTTTTAAGCTGCTTATACATTTGTGTTTGAACTTAAAAAATTACTTTTTTTTTTCTTGTGTCTTTCATTTTTGATTGTGAAGTCCCCCTCTTTTATCCAGCTGTTTTCAGTTTAAGTATTACTGTTGTAGGATTATCTTTATTTTTTGTTGTTGTTGCTTCTTTTGCAAATCTAAAAAAAAAAAAAAAAAAAAAAAGTCCAGTTTTAATTTCTTGCTAAATTTTATTTTGCTGCACATAATATGATATATTCACATTGAGAATTCTAATAAAAAAGACATACTGTTATGTTTGTGGATTTTCCCCCTCTTTAAAAAAAAAGTTAAAATGAAAGAAAAAAAAAAGTTGTTTGCAGAAAAACTCAATGTTATCTCCTAATCTTATCAAGAATAAATTAAGTAACCCCTTTGTTTTGCTGGTGTGCCCATTGTTGGAGATCCATATTTTATTTTCCACTTTTGTTTAAACTTGTGTTTAAAGTTGGAATAATAATGACAGTGCACTTGTTTATTGAGCAGCTGGATTTTTTTTGAAGAAATTATTTTCTTTGGTTAATCTATTTTGTCTTCCCTCAACATTTCTGCTTTTCGGTCAGATTTACAGATTATATTTCAGTTGCATTATCCTAAAAGTCCAAACAAGTGGATTTCATATTTAATATGTCGAATTTTAACAATCCTGCAGACCAACTGGTGGAAAGGAGAAGGCCCCTTCACCGGCACACACTGCTGGATAATCGGATGAAGGGCTGTGGGATGTACCGATGCTCTGGACTATCATCAATCACGGACAGGACATCCAAAGGTTGCTCTCTGCTTTATTATCAACTGAAAACAGAAAGCACCCTAGAAAAAAAAAAAAAAAAGGATCCCGCTCCCTTGTCCACATTTTGACTGTTTCCTCGAGCAGAAGCATGGTCCAGTTTAGGGGCTCGCTCCTGCACACCTCCCGTTCTGTCTTGTGCTTGTGTGGATGTGTTGCCTTCTGCCGGCACACGTATGCTGTCAGGGCATTTAGCAAGCACACTCAGTTGTGGAACATTGTAGTTTTTTTTTTATTATTATTATGTATTTGGTACCTATTGTGCACGACACTTGAAAGTTCAAAAGTTTTTTTTTTTTTTAAGTTTCTTCTTGGTTCATCACTTCCCTTCCTTTTCTTTTCATTGTAAATTGGGCATGTTTGTCACAAGGACATGCTCTGTTAACATGCTTATAATCTCCTAGATAGTTGTGTATAAAATAAACTGTTATAACTTCTTTTATAATAAAATATTCAATGTCTACACGCTGTCTTTGCCTTTAAGTTATTTGAGTGTTAAATACTAAGAGTATTTTATCCTCGAGCTTCGTTGGATCACAAAAGAAAGTCAAACAATTGAGTCTGCATCCCCAAAACCTACACTCTCCAGCACACAATTTTCTAAAAAAATCATGACCAAATTCAATATCTGCAGTATTTTTTTTTCTTCCTGACATCTTATTTTCATCAAATTATCTCCTTTAAAACAGTTTAAAGAAACAGAAAATAGGTATTTCTTTAGTTAATCTGCAGCTTGTAATATAGCCACCCTTACTTGTATACTTCCTCCACCATGCTAAGGCCCGTTTTGAAAGTTGTCTTCTATTTGCATGCAGAATTTCAATTGTCAATTTGCTAAAACACAAAAGAAAGCTGAATAAATTTAACTATTACCTTACTGACTCATCAAACTTAATATCATACTTGGAAATAGGTAAAAGACTAAAAACCATGTCTAATGTATTCAAACAAAGAACGCTTTCAATAACATTGGGGAAAACAAAATGTTTGTGTGTAAAATTACTTCACAAGAAATGCAGGAACTTTTTTGAACTTTTTATCATTGTTCTGTCTATGTAGACTGATTCAAAGACAAAAAAAAGTTAAATTACAAGAACCTATTGAACTAGATCATTGAAAACTTCATTATCAGACCAAAACCATGATCCATGGTCATTTTCACAAATTGCTTTTTTGAAGTTGTTTTCATACTTTTTAAAACGTTACATTTGACCAAAAATTCTACTATACTACTATAACCAGAGTTCACTAAAACCCCTTGTTTTTTAATTAATAATTTTAATGGTAGTATTTTCCCTTTAGTATCCCATTTTGATACAGCCTGGTTTTTTTAAATGCAAAAAAACTATAAAATGTAAATTCTTTAAATATTTTATCCTGATGAAATTACTTATGATGCTGTTGAATCTGCTTTAATAAATCATCCGCGTTTGCTTCAGTCTTTAACTTTGGTGCAGTTCTCGAGTCCACCGCCAGGTGTCAGTGTGGCGCTGCTCTCCAGAGTCTCCAAACCCCCATCATCTATCTCAGCAGCTTGTACAAAAGGTCCTGTGTGTGGATGGTCACTGTGGGTCCCGTGAAACCCGAGATTCATGTTCATGCTCAGGTTTTTCACCCTGAAAAAGAGGGAGCGAGGAGCAAACTAAAAAACACAGCTCTGAGTTTTTGCTCCAAAGCATAAAAATCTGTTTTTTTAAAAAAGATTTTTGTAGCTCAAATGAGTTTGTTCTTACTATAATTAGAAAACTGGACCCTAATATTCTGCTTCAATTGGTAAATTTGACCATTTTTATCAGAAAAGTGAAATGAATCTCTTTAGTGTCTAAGAAAATATGAAATGCAGTTTTTAAAAAAAATCTTTTCTCACATTTAAGGCTAAATAATTCTGTTTATGGAACAGATGGGGGCGCTCCCTTTCCTCCTCATGCTCCCAGCTGAAACCTCCCCCTTTGTATAATCACAGGAAGAGGAAATAAATGCTGGTGACATAAGGCTGTTTAATCCTCTCTCTGAAAAATGTATTCAGTCACGCATCCATCAGCTCTCTCTTCCTGTTTGCCTTTATTGCTGCTTCAGTGCAACAACACAAACTCTGCAATGTGATGTTGGTCAGCTGATCTGTCATTTCTTTCTCGTAGTTATCTCTAGTCTATGTTGAAATCAAAAGATTGCCCTCGATTACCTCACATCTTCATCACGCACGCTTATTTTCACGTCGAAATCAGAATAAACAATTTAGACTTTATACTTTTTTTTTTTGCTGAAAGTTTTTATTTTTGAAAACAATTGCCTTTTTTTTTAAATCCACCAACACTTTCCAATACCCACCCCTTCTTCTTTTCCATCTGCCCTCCTCTCTCCTGCATCCGAGGAGGATGGAGACATGAAGAGAGGCGAGCCTGCCTCTTTGCAGCCCTGACCTCCAGAAGTCCAGCAACCCGAGATGCTCAATTAAATATTTAAAGCTTCTGTTTTATCCGCAGTGCGTTGGTCAAGACAAACTGCGGGCCTCCATGACGTAATGCCCAAGCCGCCCGCCGGCTGTGTGATTGGTCCGTGCTGAAGCGGGGTGGTGAGGTATCCTCTGCCGCTGTAGGCTCCGTGTTTATAGACTTGCTGGAGGTTTGATGCATCAGGTTTTCCCTGAAGAGAGCTTTCAGCAGAAGTAAACTTTTCAGAGAACCTCTCAGCTGCTGATTGCTGCAAAATTAAACCAAATGATTAAAGCATTCCGTGTAAACAGAGATGTCTCTCCTGAATGGCTGGCTGCCGGCCGGTCAGGTTCACATCCCCAGCATTCAGGGTGGGTGTTGGATTCCTCAGATCAGTGTTGGCTGACAGGCAGCGAGAGCTCTCTGGTTACAAGCTCCGTTTCAATCCCTGGCTCTTTACTAATAAATGAACCACTGATTAACTTGCTCTCACCTGCCTCCACCTTCAGGCAGCATCTCCATTAAGAGGTGGAGGATACGGAGACATGTGACAGATGGATGACACCCCCGGCAACAGCCGTTTTTGGAAAGATGACTCCTAAAAGGACAAGAAAAAGACATCGTTCATCCCATAACCAAATCTTTTGTTTCTTTTCCTTTTTTAGTCATATAATCATATCATGACTTTTTTCTTCCAAAATCACGTGTTAAAATGTCAAAGGAAAAACAGAGGAAAATGGGAATGTTTGGAAAAGTCAAAACAAAAACAAAAGAATCAAAAATGTCAAAAGAGTTTTCAAGAATGACATTTTTAAAATGCCATTTTGAGACCTTTTTATTTTTTTTTTAAATAATTTGGTTTACTAATACTAGCCTTTTTTTGTTGATGTAACCCTTAGATTGTGTTTCGACCAATTTTCACACTTGAAAATGGGTAAATTTGGACCCGAACACAACATAAGGATGAAGATGTTCTAACGTTAATGGAAATTAACCATAAATATTGCAAGAGTTTTAAATTTCATTTTTTATGTGTTTTGTGGGTTATTTGGGAAATCTTTGGGAAACTGCCTCACATTTTTGGTGAAATATCAGGATTTTTTTTGTCTAAAATGATTCGTGAAAGCTTTCTGTAATGAATCATTATCTTGATTAAAAATGATTCAATATCAGTCCAAATTGCGTAAAGAGGTTATTCGACGGTCCGTGTCAACGCAGGAGGCGCAAAAGCGCGCACGGCTCTGTCCATCCGATCCCTCCTGATCTGGCAACACAGCCCGGCAAGACCAAACGAGTTTTTTAAAATATTCATCGAGGTGTTCTCATCTCCCCCACACACGCCCCTGACTCACGCAGGTCACGGCGCGGCTCTGGTTTCAGCAGGTGGAAACCACGCCGAGGTTTGGAGAGCTGCGCGCACTGCTCTCCAAACCATGCAGCACCAAGCAGCAACCGCGAGGATTAATTTCACCGTCGCTATTCACTCTGAATGGAGTGAAACCGAAGCCAGCTCCATCCCTCCTAAATATTAGAGGAGTTTTGTCCACCCAGGTATGTGCGTAACCCCCAACAGCAGGTAAATGGACTCCATCGGAGAGGAGCGCTGGCAGCACTCACACAACATATATTAGGCCAACTTGGTGCATAATTGAGGCACACTTCAGCGGGATGTGGAAGAGGATGAGGAGCAGGGGCCTCATGAAAAGGCAAGGAGGCTCTCCTGTCGGGACCCAAATCATCATCTCAAGGTGGTATGATCTGAATTTAGATTTTTGTAGAAAGCCTGTTGTGTGACGTGAAAAATGATCATTCTAGTTTTAGAGTGACAGCAAAGGCACTTTATTTTGTAGCTGTCCTCGGACAGGAAGTGTTGCGCAATCAGAAGAGGAGGACCAGTCAGAGAGAATGGTTACTGGCCATCTGGAGGTGGTCATTTGATCTCGCAGCATCTCAAAGAACGACTGAACGAAACGCGCATGCGCCGGATACAGCCTGAATAATGCTATATTTTCGGAATATTTTATATTTCATTGCCCGATTTTCTAACATAAAAAGCTGCAGACCATATAATCGGTGTAATCCGTAATCTCCTACTTTACCTTAATCTACAGTCTTCATAGAGAAATAACCAGAAAGATCATGAACAAAACGACTGGTTTCTCTCAAGGCCTTAGGGCCTCACCTCAAACATTGGGCCTGCAAACGTTTCAAATTGTAAATAAAAATGTTTGACGTTTAATATATGGGGAGAATATTGGTTATAATCACGTACATGAGCTATTTGGATTCGAACACATTTAAAATTCTGTTATTTGTTGGTAAAAAAAACAAAAAATATTTGGATAAAAAAGTCAAAATACTTCCCCTATTTTTTGAAAAAGAAAAGCGAACATTTTCTTTCACATTTGCATGAAATGAAGCAACATTTTGCGTCTCTGGGTCCTCTTTGCTTCATTAAAAAATGACAGAAACTAAAGCATCAGAGTCCTGATGCTTAAATGATAAAATGAGAAACGAAGGAAGAGAAATTCCCGGTGTGAGAGGCTCGAGAGAAGAGGGGGTTGGTTCGAATTATTTGGTCAGGAAAGCGTTTAATCCGGAGAGACAAACCGCCGTCCTGATCTGCTCAAGCTGCAGCTCTGCTTTGAAAAAAACAATGGATCCACTTTCAGGATTCATTGAAGACCCAAAAGATGGATCATTGTTTATTTTGGAAACAAAAGGGGGAAAAAAGGATGGATTTACTGTTTTTGACAAACAGAAGTTTTCTATTTTGAGGTATGTTGATTTAAAGATGGTGTGGATAAAGCTTTGAAATCCATTTGGGCAAACCTGATTGTGTTGCGCAGGTGTTCCACAGTCACAAAAGAGTAATACTAATAAAAAAAAAACCCTTCAGATAAAGATGAAAAGAAAGGTGCAGAAGTGGGTCTTCCTCTGCGCCGTTTGAAATGTGCGCCGCGTGCAGAGCACCTTTTGTTAACGCCAGTGCGCCCTGACGCGCAGGTAAAGAGGGAGGAGGCTGTTTTGGAGGGAGAGGGAAGCGCAGCACACAGGCGAGGAGACAGAGGAGAAGAGGAGGTGAGCAGGACTCCTCCGATTGACATTTGATACTCAGGAAGTTCAGGACTCCGCTTGGATTTCTTTTGTTTCATTGTAAACTCTGCGGTGGCGCACCAGCGCGGACCCCGGGGGTCTCCAGTCGCCCCCACCACGACACCGATAGCGGAAAAGCTTGAAACGATAATGATAGGGAGGGAAAATGTGCGCGCGGAGGGGTCAGACTTCTGCGCCGACTGCGGGTTCGGCGGTGACGCACGACGGACTCTGACAAAGGTATGAACATTTGATCATTTCGATTTGAGCTGGAGCTGAAATAAGGCAGAGAGGCCCCCAGATTGACCATTTTCAGGACTAAAAGTCCCACTAAGATGAAAACCCCCCAAACAACCAAAAGGCACAAAGATTTCTGATTGTATTTTACCACTCTACATCGCTTTGGGCTTCTTTTTCTCATTTCTTAAACATGTTTTTTTTTATTGTCTTCATTTACCTTAAAACATTCCTGTTTTAAAACAAAAAAAAAATTCTCCAAATAAGACGAAAGAAGGGTAGTTTTGCATGCATTGGTGTCGTTTAGTAATCCGATTGCACCTGTTTTTTTTCTGCATAAAAGGCCCGTGCAATCCCGTGGATTAATGTTCAATTCAGGTTTTTCAACAACCTCTATTCGAAATGCATCCAGACGTCCTTGCATGTCAGTATCAAACTCTACATAAAAAAGCATAGCTGTTTTTTTTTTGTTTTTTTTTTACAATATTATTTATCCAAATTCTGGGTGAGTTTGGATGTAGCTGCAGGTCAAATCCTCCAGAAATAACCATGAAGTTGTGAACTAAATGCGATTAAGCGCATAGGCTTTGGAGCACGCAGCTCCAAGTTCACCAATAGGAAGCGTTTGATTGTTTCCTCCTGTTAAATTCGGACTTTTTGTTCAGAAAAAGCTCATTTATTTACATTTACACGTATACAAATACAGAGAATGTGAGCAGTTTTGTTCTCCCTTCCTAATCCTATCATTTATTTTAAGTTCACGTCTGTATTTAAATATTTAAAAATAGACATAAATGTCCAAATGAATCCACATTCATTTGTGCTTTATGCACCTTTTTTCCTGTGACTTTCCACTTCCATTCTCCGGATCTATAAATTAAACATTAAAAGAACACAAATATTGTTTTTAATTAGTTAAGTAAAAAAAAAAACACACACACACACACAGGCAAACCTTTAAAGGATACTTTTTTGTCTGACTTGGCTTTTTAGAGGTATTGATTTCTCCAGGAAATGGCAATGGGAGTCTTACTCAGGGAGCCATTTGGGCGTCTGAGGAATCACTTAGTGCATGGTTTGATCGCTGGAATCAATGGGAGCTCCACACACTGCAGGGCCCTCAGTAAGGGAGCTAATGGCTGAACCAAGGGTGGGGCGTCTGCTGGGCCCCCGGCAGGACAGAGCCGAGGGTGGTTCGTCTCTCTCATTCGGATTATCCGCAGTGCAGGGGATGCTTTTGAAAATACTGTTCAAGGTCAGGAAACGGATTTAAGGTTATGTCACAGATGCTGTGGGTCTTTACGATTCGGTCTGACCTAAAATTCAAAGAGAATGCAGTGAAATTGCATTTTAAATCAAACAAAAGCCTTTGCATGCTGATTCTGGAGACATTTTAGGCTGTCGTTGAGCTGTCATACGCTGCATATCTGGATCCAACTTTAAAAGGTTCATTGCCTGATATGGTTAATGCAGATTAAGAGGCAAAAGCAAGATCGAATCAAATGATCAAGATTTTATTTTGATAGGGAACTGAAACAACAAGGGAATGAAGGTTGAATCATTGTTCCTTTTTAAATGTTTATTATTTTAATCAATTACACGTTTTTTAAAAGGTTTTCTGGTGAAAGGATGGAAACAATTGCTGGCTTCTTTGGCCTATAACAAACAAAAACAAAGTTTTTATGATATTTTGACTGTATTGTGGGAGATGGGGTTAGCATAACCTTTAAAGCTCCCCTTTGTCGGGATTTATCACTCTAACTTTACATCTAACTGTGCAATTACTGTGTAATTGGGTGACTTGCTTTCAAAACAAACAGGCCCTTCCAGGAAATCCATAAATGGTAACACTAGTGATTAGCAGTGAACGGTTGCGGGCTTGACTGGACTTATATTTAGTCGAGGCACAGTAGTCTTTGACCTGTTACTCAATGTGAGGATCAATCCTCTGCAGTGCAGCACATCCTGAGTTAAGCTGCGTCACCGCAACTCTGTGGATGCACCAAAGGCTGTGGTACTCCGCTTCATTCCACATCATTCCATCACTTGTCCTGAACTCCCGCTCTCACTTTTTCTCCTCCAGATTGTTTCTTTTCGGCCTACTTTTTGTAGTTTTGTCGTCGCAGGCTGGAAAATGGCGGAAAATGACTCCTGTTCTGTGTATGGCACTGGTAGAATTCACTGTGAGAGCTCACTATCAGTGAATTACCATAGGGCCATAAACAGAGCAGAGAAAGAACCACTTGAGGATGACCGTCCAGAGTGCTTTACTGTCTGCTCTGCTTGTGGGTGGAGAAAGTGTACTGCATTGACTCTGGTGCAGCTGCATGAGCTGTGCTGGCTTCTTCAAACATCTGCTTGCATTCTCATCCTCCAAAGGCCTGTCCTCTTCTTTGCCTATTTTGGCACTAGCACATTTTTGCTTCTGTATATATACTTTGAGCAATTATGTGTAGTGCCAATATAGGAAAAGACAGACTTCCATCGCCTTCATGCAGTGATCGAACCTTAAACGTTCCTTTTTTTCCTCATACATTTTTTGAATGTAGTCTATGAAACTGGAGGAGGATTCGGCCACATTTGACTCAAGCAGGCCGTAACCCCATGGTTCTCTGGTGGTGTTTGGCAATGGTAGAACTCACACTGGTGAGGTAGATGGATCCGGTGGTTCTAGACTTGCCAACTACTGCTCGAGAGTGCCCAACTGCCTGAAGCAGCAGAGCAATCCAGCGCATAATAAAGTCTGTCAGTGAGTGGCTGATGGTGGTGTAGGCGCGGTGAATCGCTGTTCCTCCTCTGCACACCACAGCCTCAGAGCTCCAAAGACTCTCTGAAGGGGTGACCGACCTGGATCAAACTTTTTTTGGGAATACTAGAAAGAGTTGTGGGCGGGACCATCGACGAAGAGCAACCCCGCCCCCCTTCCCCTCTCCGTTCTTGAGAGCTCGTATTTTCATGAAGAAGCCTTTTTTTTTCCTGATTCACAACGATTCGAATAAAGACATCATCAGAAATGCAAATTCAATTTAAAATAAATAAAAATACAATTTCGATTGGAGTGGGTCTTTAAGGGCAATTCCAGTTTCTCAAGTTGTTCATGACCTTTAATTGAAAACTAAGCAATATTAGGGAAAATGTGGGTTGGGATTATATGTACTGTAAATCTCATTTCCAAACCGGCATCTTAATTGCAAATAAAGTCTGTGAAGAATGAGTAATGTTTCTTAAAAGATTTTTATGCCGTTGTCCCTTTATTTCAGTCCTTTGTGAACTTTTTAAAATGAAACCCCTCTTCCATCTCGCTGAAATGAACGCTCCATTGAAAAGAAGACATCATTCCACAAGAAAATTGCTGGTCAAGCCCTTTTGCTATCATCGTGTGAGACTCGTATCAGTTTTAAATGGTGTTAACCTCATTTGAAAAGCTTATCTTTCCGTTTTCCCCCATTAACCCCCCTCCCCAGCTTTCACAAAAACGGGCGCCACAATCAAATTTTTCCTAATGTGGGCTAGAATATCGAATGTGTCGTCTGAAAAAAATCAAAAATAAAAATCAGCTGAGCCATTAATAATGAAGACACTCCATCGTCATTCTCTTAATGGAAGAAAGCGGCCTGCAGTTTGTGCCGTGCTGATAATGCTATAACAATAATGGACTCTCGTGAGTCAGTGTTTCCTTCTGGAAAGCTCGATTAAGAGGCTGGCGCTTTGCAGCACGAACGGATGCTGTGGTGGACTTCATGCACAGATGTCCAGCTATTCTGCCTGCAGCCAAACATCAGGGGGGCTCCTCTCCTAGTGCCGTGGCATAATTGGCAAAGTGCACGGTGTCGTCTTACTGCTCTCTTTCAATGCAGCCTTTTTTTTGGTGTTTGTTTTGTTTTTTTGCCTCTAAAGTAAAAAGGGCTTGAAAGCAAAAGAGTCTGTCTCACATGACGGTTCACTCCAGCAGTGAATTGACAGTTTGTCTCAAAAAGCTGTAACACTCTGAGCTTCATATATCTGGGTCAGGGTCTGCTAATGTAGGTGACAGGGGGATCTGAGGATTAAAACCTATTTATCTGCCTTTGCATAAACCCTGCTTTATAGCCTACACTTCAGATTTAGCTAATATGATTTGTGTTGTCAATAGCCTGGTAGCTGGTTGATCTATACGGACGTCATCAATGTACTTTCGGTAAAGCTTTTGTGTAGATTACAGATGACCAGTGCTGTGACTGTGATTTTTCACCTTCCCTTTTAGCTGAGAACTATGGCTCATTTTACAGGGCCTGTACAGCCCATTTTCCCTTGGTTTGTGCGCGGGCACCTGCTGACTCACGTCTTGTTTACTTAAGCACACAAAATCTTCCATCTGCGATGCAAATAAACATTTTTTTTCTAAAAAGGACAGCATCCATTGTGTGAAGTTCCATCTAACCATCTTTTTTTGTGTTTGTTTGTTTTTTTTTTTGCAGCAAAGCAAAGTGCATTGTGGGATAACCCTTGTCAATGCAAGACCTTCTCCAGATGGGCTGAGCAGCTCGGGTTACACTGCATTTTTGCTTGCGCGCTCTATCCCAGAGCCCCCACCACTACCACCACCACCACCACCATCCTTTCCCCTTTCTCTCACACACACAGGTTCCTGGGTGGATAGAGTTGACCTGAGACAGTGCTCCGCCTGTGTTCTAATGCAAGCTACAGAGCATTAGCGAAATGAGATTACCTTCGTTCTTACGCAGTGTCTGGACTGGAGGTGGACAGAGGTGTGAGTTGGGAAGGTTAGGAGGCCATTGTGAGTCTATTGTGCTGCATGTAGCAAGAAGCAGCTTTGTTAGCAACGAGGCTGCATGTATTACATTCAGGGCTTTGCCACAACATCATCAACGTCGAACAAACATCGTTTATTAAAATGACATCTTGTTCAACAGTGGATGCTTCTGCAACTTGCGGCCCAACCCCACATGCAGAGGGAGGGGGCTGGGATTACGTCTTGTCCGAGCAAGACTACAAGCACTTTGCCCATATGTGCTGAGTGTGTGAGCGGGCGGAACATGCATGCAGGGATGGAGAGATGGGGATGCAAGTATTAAGAAACGATTAGTGGAGATTAAAGCTCTGCCCTAGACTCTGCTTGCACGATTCCAGGCAACAAGAACCCCCTCCCTCCTCACACTGCAGTCCCCCCCTGTGGAGATGCGGCACTGAGGCTGTGGCTGGGAAGGATCAATGCATCTCTTCTCAGAGATCTTACACTTAATAACTATATTGCTCTCCAGGTGGAGGGACACATCACTCACCCTGCAGGCTGTCTACCTAAATTGGATGGTTTGATAACAGGTAGCAGAGTTCATAGACTCCTGGAGAACTGGAGGGTTTCTTTACCAAAAAGTGCACTATGGTGGGGTTGATGATTAAAAATACTACTTTTTGCCATTTTTTTTGTTACGTAACCAACGTTTCAATAAAAAACAGAGAAATAAAAAACACCTAAATTCATAAAAGACCAATTATAATTAAATGAATTGCCTTATTGCAAAGATGCCAAAACACAGAATGCAATTTATCCCGAATTCACATTTAAATAAGAGACTAAAGTGCAACGTTTTTAGAATAGAAGAAAACTTTTGTTAGGCGAAAAAAGAGCTTAAAATGTAGAAGGAAATGATTCAACTAAATGAAAGTTTTGTTTAGCTAATCTTTCAGGGGTGAGACAATTACTTGACTTAATTGATGAATCTATTTACATTCCTACGATCCAACCATATCGATTTACCTAAGGCAGGTTTTTAATTGATCAGACCTTTACGATTATAAAATCATTTCAAAATGAAATCAATTGATTATAATTCATTTTGGAAAATACTATCTGGATTGAGACATGGTAAGTTTGTTTGACTATAACAGAAAATGACCAAGAGCCATCCCAACACAAAAATGTTCCCTTTGTATTGTTTTGATGTGGAAAAACAACAGTGGGCTTGACTTTTTGAAACAAAAATATGAATGGATTTGACATGAATTCTTGTTTACTTGTTTGCTTGTACACATATTTAATTTACACTTGATTATCTTGCAAGAAATCAACAGAATATAGAAAAATTCATCTCCACTGTTCAGTACCCGGTTTGGCTGAAGATGTTCGGAATCCATTTTAGGTCAGTGAATCAGATCGTTCAAAATGAACCAATGAACCCAATCTATGAACCGTATCGTCAGCCACAAATTATGATATGAATCAAATGGTTGTTAAAAAGTGAGAATTAAAAGCATTTCTAAAGTAAATAGTCTTTTTATCGGTGTGAATGCGGCCTGCTTCCGTTTAAATCTGGAGGAAAAGAGGACTCTACACAGCGCCGTCTCATAGATTAAGGCCTGAGCGCTTCTCTCTGTTCTGCTCTGCAACAGAAGGACCCTACTAGCAAATCCCAGGCTTTAAAGCAGAAGAGGTTCAGGCAGCTTATGATGAAATCAAGGCTCTGTCTGTCACTGTGGGGAAAGGTGGGGGTGGAGCGGAGCAAAACATGGAGGCCACCGGGCTGGTGTCTATACTTTGGAAACAGAGACAATAGTGGAGCCGGTTATTAAAATGATCATGCATTTTGTGGCGCCAAATTTGCATGTTAGCCATGTTTTTAAAATACATTTAATACATATCATAGTATCCCGTAGGTACCCCTCAAGTTTAAAGACGGCATTTTGTGCATAAACAGCCCATATATTTGGGACTGGGGCAAATAGAGACTGAATATTTTTTGCAACAATCGAGTGCACAGCCGCCATTTTTACAAATGGCCGCCATTTTGGATTTTTCTTGTGGGGATCCTATACATCCGTGCCAAATTTGGTGCTTCTATCACAAAATGCATGGTTTTTCTGAAATCTCAACCTAACTGGTTCCACTAACTTGAAATAATTTTTTTTTTTTAAATGCCAGAGTCTAGATTGAAAAAAAAAGGGTCCTAAAACTGCATGGGATAACTTCAAACAAGTATAGAAGGAAAATATACACCTTTTGCTCTGACAGACCAGTTTGACATTATTCATTCATTAATTTTCCAAACCGCTTTATCCCTTTCGGGGTCACGGGGTTGCCGGAGCCTAACCCGGCTACTCATGGGCGAAGGCAGGTAATACCCCTGGACTGGTCGCCAGTCTGTCACAGGGGCCAAAATCACACACCCATACACACTCACATTCACACCTAGGGACAATTTAGAGTGACCAATTAACCTGTGAAGCATGTTTTTGGACGGTGGGAGGAAGCCGGAGTACCCGGAGAAAACCCACGCATGCACGGGGAGAACATGCAAACTCCACACAGAAAGGTCCCCCATTGATGACACTGTTTCAAGTCCCCCAGCCAGGAACTGGGAACTTTCTAACTGTGAGGCAAGAGCGCTAACCACTGTGCCACCATGCAGCCCCAGTTTGGCATTAGTTGATTACTAATATGGAGTTGAAGTAATATTGTCAGAAAAAATAGAATTCATTTAATATATTTAAACGTTAAGCCAAAGTGCAAGGGAAAAAAAGGCAAATAAGTGTTGAAAGTAATTTGTTCGTCAGAACTGTGTATATCTTCAAAAAGCAAAACATGCTGGACCGCAGTAATTTAAATAAATATGACTAAGCAGAACGATAGTTTCAGCAAAAGAGTAAAAAAAGAAGATTAAGACAAAGAAAAGCAGTTTTTTCAAATGAAAACATCTTTGGAGAAACATCGTTTCATTTCCTAATCTCGGAAAAACTGACAACTTATGGAACTGCTCCACTTCAACATATGATATAGAGTGCAGACGCTGTTGGAAAAAACAATTGATGCCAACCATACACTTATTTGAATAGAAAGCCTCATATGTGGTCATTTAATTCAATTTCAGTAGCCTGTGGGTGGAGATAATTATTTGCTTGTTTTCCTTCAGTAAATAAAAGAGAACAATCTGTAATCTTAAAAAATGAAAACAAAAAAACAAAACCTGATGTTCTCATAAAAAAACCAACTTAAAGTCAACAATTAATTGGGATTTAAGAATTAAAGTCATAAGTGAAAACCAATCCCCTAAAGTTACCTATTCAGCTTTTTTCCATTAATAATAATTGTCAGTCCATTAAAACATACCAAGCAATTATAAAATTTGGAATTAATTTGGCATTTGTTCATTTTTAACTTCAATATACTTTCAACTGGTTTATGCACATAGCAAACACATTTATATTTTGCACACGTAATTGTTTCACATATTTATTATTTAGAAAAAAAACAGACATAAGGGACTGAAAAAGATGTAATGATATATTTTTTCATTTTGACCATAATTGTTTTCCATGTATGTTCCTATTTGTTAGAATTCTGTAAAAATAGTTTGTAAAAATGCAAGTTTTGAATGAATTATAAAACAAAGCCCCAGCCAAACTTTGTTTATTGTCATTTATCATAATTTGTCTGTTTGTTTATTTTTATCAGTTTGAAATAAATAATAAAGAAAATCAGATGCCACAGAGACATTTCTGGACTTTATTTTCTCAAATACACAAACGGGAATGAAAGCCAACCCATCTGTAACAGCTGCATCAATCATGGCGAGCAATGTTGTTTCTGCTGAAAAGGCTTCTTAGCTTTGGGAAACGCTGCACTTCCTGTCCATGTGCAACTTTCTGTCATGTATAAAATGATGTAAGTGACATACAAAGGAGTTAAAAAAAACACTTAATGGGGTGCTCCTTCATCCATGCAGTATAAATAAACATCTGACAAAGACTGCTTCAACAGGTATTCTAAGCAATACAGCAGTAGACAACACCTTGATGTACATCCTGAGTCTGCGAGTTTGGCATGTGTTTGGACTACAGTAGATGAGAAAAACAAAAAAAACCAAAACAAAACAATTATTTTTCATGTTTTATAACGACTGGGAGTGTCAACAGCACATATGCTGTTTAGCAAAATAGGAAAATTAAGCAAGATCAGTTACTAATTATGGGAAAAGAGTGATTCATAGGTGAGACGAGTTTTAAATGCATCCTAAAACGGAATAGTCATACACATCAAAGGTACAAAAACATAATTTATACACTTCGACATTTTGTGGCTTTCCTCCCATGTGTTTTGGTTTGTTTTAAGTATGGGCTATTTGCAAAAAAAATAAATACTAAACAGTCAACATGAAAGATCTTTAAAAAATATGAAGCTTAATAATAAAAAATAAAAAAAAACACAGCCAAATCATAATCTTTACATAGTAAACACAATGCGACAATCACTCACTTTCATTTCCCCTGCATATGTACATTTAAAAATATATTTAACATTGTACACAATGTGATGTCTTGGAAAAAAAGAGAGGAAACAAGTCTCCAAGGTGGCCATTCAGTGCTTTCTACTATTTTTTAAGGTCCATAGTGTCATTGCTCCAGGGTCACAACCTCCACTGCCTGGCCGTCTAGTGTGACAGTGTTATCTATGCGTGTGGCGACAGGTGCCATGGCAACCTGGACGGGCCGGTTACCCTGGGCGAGGCTGGTCACTACGGTCTGGTACATGCTGACTGGGATCTGGACCAGACCTGAGGAAAAGACAGAAACATCAATGGAAGCAGCAATGGAAGTTTTTCTCTCTTTTGGATGGTTCCAGAGGCCTGCACAATCCAGGTGTTTGTTCATGACAGAAGCAGCCCTGTATCAGAAACGCCATTTCTGAACAACAGTCCGATTGAGGATCTGCGGCTCGCTTCCCCCCCCCCATTCCCAGCTGTGATTGTATGTTTGAGTCGCTGCTTGAAGAGATTATTGCTGCAGTCACGTGGGCCTCTGCCCCACCCAGCAAGCTGTCACCGTGTCACAGGCAAGCAAGAAGGTCAGTGTAGGCTCATTTCCCTGTTTTGAATATGAAAGTCTTTCTCAGCTCTCAAGGTTTGAAAATGGTCATTATTATAAAGCAGTAGTCATCGAATCCAAACCCACTGGTAGTAACAGCACAGTAACCACCCAATCAAACTATCTGACAGTAAGACAGACTATTGGTACTGATTGTGATGTCATAGAACCATAGTAGTTGTAAAATCTGAGCAGGCCTGACCATTGTTGGAGCTTGCCCGGTAAGGACGCGGTGAAGTTGGATAGTTTTACCAGCCAATTGAACATTTGTGCACAATTAGAAATAAAATAGTGAAACTCGATGAAATTGGTTCCGCTAATTTCTAACCTTCTGGTTTAACAATCGCCCTAGTGGCTGCTTGATGAACTGACTCCTTCCTTTGAATATTTTTCAGTCCATCTTCTACATTGCTGCCCCAATCCATTAAAAGATCACTAGGAACGCTTTTAAAATAGATCGACAGGATCGGATTGGGACTTCAACACTGTTAGTGATGTAATGCAGTCGAGTTTACAATTTTTAGTGCTTTAATGTCTTGATTATTATAGCACGTACCTTATATCTCCACTTGTCAAGCAGTTTTACATATTCTATACATGAATTAATCCTTAAAAAATGCAAAACTGAATATGTGATGTTTTTGGTGAGTTCCTTTATTAAAATGTTCTTTATTATTAAAATGCAAATATTATTTATTTATTATAATGGAACCACATTTGCCGAGTTACAAAATGTTCCCAATTGGATTACATATCTTATAGTGGATTTATCTGATGGAACCAATCCCAAACCAGTTTTTTCGTATAATTACCTTTTGTTTGACTAATTACTAATATCTATACTAATAATTTGTGTCCATTTAAGTTTGACCATCCACTGTGTCTGGAGAGCTGTAAAATGGACAGGATCATGCTGCACATCCCTGAACCCCACAATGACTCTGGTGGTTACAGCTTTATATTTATATTTATATATAGTTAGATATTTTTGACAGCTTGTCAAGAAGTTTTAAGGTGAAACCGAGATTTGCATGGCGGCTGCAGACCATGATCTTCAGATTAAAGGCAGATTAGAATAAAGCCTATCTTGTCAAATTGATGCTTAGCCTCACACGTATATCTCCAATCGTTAAAAACCTTTAAAATGTGTAACCTGCCTTCAAACTTCAACTTAGGGAATTTAACATCCCTTTACTTTGTGTCTGTGGTTGGCATCCAGCAGCTTGGTGTTTGATTCTTAAGCATTGATTTAACAAAACCGCAAAACTGTGGAACGATAAAGAGCACACTGGATTAGGTGGGTAATTTATTAGCAACATATTAAAAGAAGGGAGTTTTGCCACAAAGTGCACACTGACTAAAACACACCATCTGTCACATCAGCACAGAGTGGATTAGAAAGGGGGCTCAGAGGTCTCACAGCACTGTCAATGATGGGGAGATTATACCAGGTCAGACTAATTTGAAAAACCAGTGAGTGGTAGAACAGTGGAACAAACATGCACAAAACGAAAATTCATATTAAACTGTAAATAGATGTGTGCTTGCATGTGCTTTTGTTTGTGACTTTATCTACCTGTTGCATCCTGAACCCCTGCAAGAGCTCCAACTGCAGCGGCCGTCTCCGCCAGCACGATCTGCCCCCCTCCTTGAAGGGTGGCTTCTGCTAACGTCGCTACAGCATGGGCTGCTGCCTCACTGCAACACAGTTTTGAGTCAAAAAAAAGAAACACTTGCAAACATGAATCTTCTGGCACAAAGCCTAAAAGCTGTCTCACAGATACAGTCTGCTTGCAAAGACAGGGGTTATTAGGAAGATGTGGGGTGAAGAGGGAGGCCTGTGTGAGCTGTAAGAGGCTTTTCTAGTCCGGACTTACAGAGAATCTGTCACATCTCTCCAAAGGCCAGGTGCCGTGGGCCTAACAAAGCAGTTTTATTAACCAGATCTGCCCAGTGGAATTACCACGGGCTTATTACCACTGAAGCTTCAATATGAACCCAAGGAAGAGTTCACAGCTTGCTTGAAAACCATACCAGACAGAAACACAGGAGGATTCGATTGGAATAACTTGACTAACAGTTGTTGCAGATGACAGAACAAAAACAACAAAATACCCCTAAAACACAGTAAAAAAATAACTTTTACTCTTATGGTAAAGATTGACAGTATTAAGATGCATTCTGTTTAGGAAATAAACAACAGAGAGAAAGAAAGAGCTCCCCTGTGCAGCTGGAAAACGAACAAAATGTTCCAAAGCCGGCGCATCAGAGTATCTATGCCGAAGTAAACAGGAGCAGGGGAGAAGAAAAGGAAGCAAGACTCAGGTGGGTGCATGTAACAAGCCCCTATGGGACATACCAATACACATCTGAAATGATTGCCATGACAGTACTGAGGAGGAACACCACCAAACATCTCAGTGCAAAAGTTAGCTCAGCAAAGTACACACTTATGTTTGAGTCCTTTGATCGGGGAAAATGCTTGTTGGCATATTTTACTGTAACTGACGATGACAAACAAACAAAAAAAAGGATTTTCACCTGCAGTGGTGTTGTTTTGCAACCATGCACTGTGGATACTTGGTCTAATATAGGCTGTCCTCTTAGCTTCAACAGTTATCTAGTTTTTACAGCTTGTTTCTGCTTGTAATTCCTTTCCCCCCCAAAAAAAATCAATGATCTGTAACATTCAAGCGTAAAGGCTACACGCTAATTAACGTGCCTAACATTACCCATGCAACAAAAATATTGAGCAATATTGGAGCTCTCTAGCTGTACCGTTCTGAGTCAGAAACCAGCTAAGATGAAGAAAAAAAAAGGTGTACCGGTACCTGGATCTAGCCATCTACAAGTGGATGCATTGGAATAGGGCATAGGGAGCTTGTAGCTCACCCAGTGTATTTCCTTTGTTAAAATAGGCTCTTTTTCAAAAGACATTTTTTGGTCTGCTGAATCTGATTCACAATTTGAATGAAGAAATACATAGAAATGCAAGTTTGAGCTTAATTTTCTTAATATAGTATATCCTCCAATATGAGAAAAATGAACACATTAAAAACCCACAGGGCTGCATGGTGGCGCAGTGGTTAGCGCTCTTGCCTCACAGCAAGAAGGTTCCCGGTTCAAGTCCTGGCTGGGGGACTTGAAACAGTGTCATTAGGGAACCTTTCTGTGTGGAGTTTACATGTTCTCCCCGTGCATGCGTGGGTTTTCTCCGGCTTCCTCCCACTGTCCAAAAACATGGTTAATTGGTTCCTCGAAATTGTCCCTTGGTGTGAATGTGAGTGTGTATGGGTGTGTGATTGTGGCCCCTGCGACAGACTGGCGACCAGTCCAGGGGTGTCCCCTGCCTTTGCCCATGAGTAGCCGGGTTAGGCTCCGGCAACCCCGTGACCCCGAAAGGGATAAAGCGGTTTGGAAAATGAATGAATAAAGCCCCCCAAATTGAAGCTGCAAGATTGTTGAATTAGGAGCTTTACTTTATTTTTACTTATTTTATTTAAATCCTAAGACTCCCATGATGCTGTCTTTGTTCATAAATATCAAATTTCTCTGTCACCTGTTGAGGGCCATAGTGACCGTGGCTCCAGGTTGGATATCTTGACTGGCTGCGACTGCAGCTTCAGCTAGCGATGCTACCGCCTGCGTGGCTTCGGATGCTTGAGTTGTTTGGATTGTCATCTCTCCGCCTTGTAGGGTCGCCCAGTTCTGTTCCACCTCAACAAAAGAGCGCAAGCACACAGACCGCTATTAAGAGGGACATACGGTATACGTGATGAAAGAAGAGTGCACAAAAGGACATCTAGAGCCATAAATGACAGTACGAGGGTGTTACCTCTCCATCAGTAACAGTTGAGTAGTTAACCTGTGCCACTGTCACACCAGGAAGCTCTGAGGCATCTGCGAGAGTGGCCACTGTATGACCCGTGCCGACCTGAAGGAAACAAAGAACACTCAAGATGTCAGACAAACATTTGCAAACTGACTGTGCAGACAATGAAGCAGCAACTAAAAGGCACCTGGATTAGGGACACTGTTCCATCGGGGTTGTTGATGGTCTGTACAACGGTCTGTGAGGGCACAAGGTGAGCTATGCTCTGCGCAGTGGTTAGGTGGTGCTGTGTGGTGGCTGTTGTGGGAACCTGCTGGTCTTCAAAAGCGTATAAAAGATCTTCACGGCCATGCTGTTTATAACAGTTCTTCACTATTGTCCGCAGCGCCTGAGTCCAAGACACCTGAGGAGGAACGGACACATTAAAAGAGACGCTCTTTAATATGGAAAAAAAATTGTAGAAATAACGTGGATGTTACATGAATTTTATGAGCAGTATGAACGCTCAGGATGTCAGACAAACACGAGCTAAAGGCCCACGCCCATTACCTTTAGATCTATTGTAAAAGCGTTCCCACCCAGTGGTCTTTTAATTACGATTAAGTCATTTTTATCACAAAAAAAAACCTGTGTTGTTTTCTAGCACATAGTTTTTGCAGGAGTTCATTAGAAATTTAGCTCAGAGTTGTGGGCACAACCGTCGGCGCGTCGTAAGCCCACCCTACTTCCCATCATCCATCTCTTTTACTCTCCTGCCAGCTTACAGCCCCTTGCCACCCCAACCTAACATTAGCGGCGCAACAAAAACAGCGAGCAATATTGGAGCAATCCAGTGGTACATTTTTGATCAGACGAGGAAGATTAACACGGATCTATTTGTCTGCAAGTGCATGCGTCAGAATGGAGCGGAACAGGAAGATTGTGGCTTGTCATAGTAGCTTCTATATCACAAGTACATGCTTTTTCCAACGGGTCTTTAAGGTGTTTCACATCCTTATCTTCACCTAGCTAAGCCTTGATACTGATTTCTACAGACACAAATGTAAAAAAAAAAAGAAGTATGCCTCCTTTAGAGTGTTTAGTAATTAAAATTAATAATCATATTCAAACAATCAGTTCCTTATTAGGTGGTTTTCCAAGTGGTGTTAATTAACCATTTAAAAAAAATCAGATTTCCTTAAAGACCTATTCCGATAAAAACTGTCTTTCTAACATGTTCTTGTGGCATTTTTTCTGATGAAGGAGGAGATATATAAAGAAAATTAAGCTCAAAATGGCATTTCTGAGTATTTCTGCATTCAAATTGTTCTGAATCAGGAGCAGAAGAAATAATGTCGTTTGAAAGAGAGTATTTGTGACCTAGAAATTACACTGGATGGGCTCCAATGGTAAAAACAGAGAGCTCTCAGCGATGAGGAGAACAGCGCCCAGGGTTGCTCTGCGGCAACGGTCCTGCCCATAATTCAGAGGCTAATTTCTGATTAACTACTGCCACCCTGCAGAAACTATGTCCTAGAAAATGACTTGATTGTGGCTAAAAATGGCATAATCATAATTAAAAGACCACAGGGGATGCTTTTACAAAGATCAAAAGATGATCGGAATGGGTCTTTTTTGTGAATTTTGTCTTTTCTTTTAAAATCAGAACAAATCTGTAGGATCCAACAACAGAATAACTGTGATCATATTCACTCGTTACGTTGGTTTGTCATTCTTACCCTCTGTTTCTGATCTTCTGTGCGGACATCGCTGCGTACATTGGCCCACGGGATATCTTCAGGCCACCACACTGGCTTGCAGCTCTCCTTACCCCAGCCGGGCTTCCCTCTGCCTGTGGAGTACTTCAGCATCTCTGGGATGAACGCTCGCAATTGTGCCTAAAGAAAAAAACATGGGAGAAAAACAAAATGAAATGCTGCAGCTACCAAACATTTTTGAGTGTCGGACTGACACATACAGGCGCAGACGCCCTTGAGCAGCCGGGCAGGCAGGAGACATGTATTGATCAGACACCTGCTGCCTGGTGCTGGGGTAATGAAGAGCTGCAAATAGAAACAGGCTCTCTAAAAAGGAGAACGTGCTTATTAGGGGGCAAATCTATGGCTGTGGCTCCAGCCTGATGAGTCAGACTGACACTGTAGGCTCCTCAGCAGAGCCTTTTTTAAAAGCCCAGTCCCAGACAAGCATCAAGTACAGTCAATGTGGGCTTTAGAGAACCAAGACGAAAGGATGGAAAGTATAATTAGTCTCAAACAGGATCCTTTTGATTGACTTTTATAATAAGTAAAACTAGTATATAGATCTAATCGTTTATTGGTCTTATTTATTTTGTTTTGGAATAAAAAATGAGATTTTAAAATACTACAACAATATTAATGTTATATTATTTAACGCATTTCCATAATTTTTTAAATCATTTTCACTCAAACTAAAGTCCATATTCTAGTGCTTCCTAAATTCCTAACTTCCTGTGGTTGGGTTTAGTGCCAATGTCCTCAGTGTCCTGGTAATATGCAAGCATCACTGGGGATTATATTGCACAAGAAGGCACTGCAGCGTCTGCCTACCTTGACACCACAAGCTAAATTTGGTTCTGGGAGAAATAAATCCCCTCCCTCCTCCCTTTTATGCCTTCTTTTCTAACCCACAACCCACAGTCACAAGAGCTATATCGTATAGGGGATTTTGAGTCTCAATCAAACATTCCATGCATAAGAAAAAAAGAAAAGAAAAAAAAAAGGTCAATATTGATCACAAAAAAGCTATGGAAAGCAAAGAACGCATCTGGTGGCTGCAGTGGAGGAGCTCCACCTCAGCAAACAGTGGGATCACAACTTGGATTAGCCTCAGACAAGGACTTAGCAGCAAGGGGATTCTTGCATTTCCACCTGTGGGTGATGAGGATGCATGTGTGCAAGGCCAGATGGCCTAATTACAGTGACTAGTTAGTTAAGTGGCATGTTGCCCTCATGTTGAACATCCCCCTACCAACCCTAATCCTCAAAACAGTGGTCCAATCAGATTTTAGGAAGGCCGCTATGTTGCTGGATCCTTCAACTTAACAAAGCTGGGGGGTAATTATGAGCTCAGGCTAGAGCCAGCATCACCTGCTACAGATGCTCCATACTTCTGATGGGACGGGGCTTGTCTGTCCTACTAAAAGCGCCTTTAAAGATAACGTACTACTTTCTTTGATATGAATTTTAAAAAACAGCATAAAATCATCTTTTTCTTTTGGATAAAGTCCATGTAGGGCTGCACGGTGGCGCAGTGGTTAGCGCTCCTGCCTCACAGCAAGAAGGTTCCCGGTTCAAGTCCTGGCTGGGGGACCTTTCTGTGTGGAGTTTGCATGTTCTCCCCGTGCATGCGTGGGTTTTCTCCGGGTACTCCGGCTTCCTCCCACCATCCAAAAACATGCTTCATAGGTTAATTGGTCACTGTAAATTGTCCCTAGGTGTGAATGTGAGTGTGCATGGGTGTGTGATTGTGGCCCCTGAGACAGACTGGCGACCAGTCCAGGGGTGTACCCTGCCTTCGCCCATGAGTAGCTGGGTTAGGCTCCGGCAACCCCGTGACCCCGAAAGGGATAAAGCGGATTGGAAAATGAATGAATGAATAAAGTCCATGTAACTATTGCTAAAGATGGAAAACACATTTTCACTTTTATCAATTCATTTAGCTGAGCACCTGTGACACTCCACCTGGCTCTGGCGTGCTGAGCGAAGCAACAGGCTACTCGTGATAATCTCATACTACAACCTTTAGAAAAACAAACACCTACGAACACCAACCCAGAGAGGATTAATCTAGCCTGCGATTCGCTGTCCTGTTCCCTGGCTGTGGACTGTGGCCCCTGAGGGACACCATCATGCTGGCTACTCTGATGATGATCAACAGAGTGCGTCAGCAGCATGGGGATGGCAGAGTAAACAAGCTGGGCTCCCCTGGGTGAAACGTGGACTTGGGCTGCCGAGGATGCTAATGCTGCAGTTTAAATGGCTGTTACACAGGAAATGAGAAAAGAGCGCAAACGTAGAGCTTGGTTGGATGTAGGTCAGATCACACTGGACTTGATCACACATTTGTTGTTTTTAGTTTAAACCCACAACAAAACCACAATAACATTTTGTCAAGAACAAGCTTGAGAACCCTAAACTTAAAGCTATAAGGACAAATGGGTCTTCTCTAGGAGTATAACACAGGTTTTATGGATAAGGAACAACTAAGAACTAGTATCCAACATGACAACACAAGTCACTACGCCTTACTACATATGATAGAAGCAAAAAAAAAAAGTGGGCATTTGACCTTGAGATATGCACACATCTAGTCAGCTTAGCTCTTATTTATGTAACATCCAAGATGTTGAACACAATTTTCATTTTGGCGGTTTGTTGTCAGCTGGCGCCCTCTGCTGGTAAAACTACTATAAGAGAAGAGATGAGTACTAAACTTCTGATGAGGAGGTGCGGTCCTAAACTAACCTGGGTCATCTTATCCACGGATACAGGGATGCCATCAATGGTGAGGGGGGGCAGCTCGGAGGCCAGCTCTCCACCGGCTGGGGCGTGCTCCGCCAACGCACTCTCCAGATCCTCCAACAGCATGCTCTTGTACTTTCTAACCTGGACGCCAAAAGAGGAATGGTCCATTAAAAACTCAGGGATCAAGTGAAGTGATGTAAATAAATAAGTCATCTGACAGTTAAAGAACAAAAAGCTGATTTTTTAAACACAGAATTCGAATTTTTTTTTTTTTTTACAAAATTGTAAGATTAAAAAACGATTTATCACTGGCAAGAATTTAAAACCTTGCTTTTAGACTTTCAAGATATTTTTACAGCTTTTCCGTTGTTTTGACTTCTCTTTTCTCTACACCTTTTTAAAATGTTCTCAAAATCAGCAAACTTGAGAATTTTGTAAGGATTTCTTTAAAATGTAAAGATAAGAATTTTTTTAAATAAAAAAAAGTCAAAATCATTAAAGTTCAAGTTCAATAAATGTTAAAAATTGGACTGGCATTCATTGTTATTATTTTGGAAAATAAAAAAATATATATTTATGTTTTAAGAGTAATTTATGTTCTAATGATTTTATGAGGATTTATTAAGGTAGCCCACTTGTACTAAGATTGTATTCTCATTTTGTTCTAAAACAAGTCATTAGTCTATTACACTAGTTTTTGTCACTGTAATAAAAAAAAAAAACAATTAGTTAGATAAAATGTAACTGTAATGATTAGAACTGGCAAAATAACCCATATTATTGGGCTGCATAACATTTAATTTGAAGTAATTCTACCTGAAATTTCTCTTTTTGAAGTTATTTTATGCTTGTGTGGAACTCTTTGTTTTCAGATTATAAAATCCTTTCATAAAATTTCTTGCCAAGTAAAAAATGCTGCACAGACAGATAATTAGACTACTTTCTAGTGATTTTCTTCTTAAGATTAGTGTTATTTTCCTATCTTCCCCAAACCTTTCGGCTTACTTACCACATTCTCCAGAGGAGCAGCACCAAACACTTTAAAAACAGGGTTTGGTTTGGAGGGAGAGATGCACAGGACTATGGCCTGCTGGCCTACTCTGGTTGTATACTCATCCAGTGTGGCTCGGAGTTTTCTGTTAAACAAAAGTTCATTTTAATTAGTCAAAACTCTAGAACACTACTAACAACCAAAGGGGAGATTATCCTAAATCAAAGAAAACGCGCAGGAAAAACTCTGAGAAACCGTACCTGAGCAGACGGGTCTGTTGCCTTTTGCGAATGGAAGGGTTGGATTCAAAGATATGAGGTCTTTTTCTTTTCTTGCCAGTTGCCACAGCAGCGGCGGCTGCCATGCCTACTGGACCTAAAAGGGAAATGATGAGGACTGGTTTGATCTTTGGTAAAAGACAAGAATCTGAAAAAATAATCTGAATAACTGGTTTTCCCATTGTATACAGCACTTTGCTTTTTTATTTGTCCTACTGGCATTATTTTTTCTCACTAAAATTTAATTTCAACAGGAACCACACCAATATTCTAGACAAAAAAAATCATGAGAAAAGATGCAGTGTAAATATATGGTGCAATTGCGCCATCTACTGTTCAGTTCAGAGCATTACAGCAACCATAGGATGTTTAGTCCTCTCCTTGTTTCCAATAGTTGCAGAAATGATAAAACAAAAACAATACAGTTTCCTCTCATACAGGTAAATCTTTGACTCACCTGCAGCAGCCAGATGAGCAGTAACTTCATCAGTACCAGCTGAGTTAAGGATGTCTGTGTCATCATATGGGTCATCATCCGGCGAAGATGTTGAGTCTTCGTCTGCACTCATCATAGATGTATCTGTATATGTGGCCACATGTACCTAAGCAGGTAAAACTGGGTTACATTTCTAAACGAAATATCAACACAAATTAGTACTGAAATGTAAAAATATTAAAAAATTTGCCAGTGAACAACTGAAACAGACAGACTGCATTTAGTATAAAAGTAGGTGGAGGAATTGTTAAACTTCTGACATTTGCAAAGTTAAGTTCTGGCGATAGGTGCACCTGCTGGACCTGTTGGCTGACGGCGCTGGCCTCGATTGTGGTCATGTGTTCTGTCTGGTGAACGGCGTGATCCTCCATTTTCAGCCACCTGGTCTACGCACCTAGGTCCACAGTTTAAGTACTGCAAAGAGAAGGTTTTTGTTTGAGGAAACAGGAATAGAGGGAAAAAAACTCATTTCATTTGATTAATTACACAAACCTAATATTAAATCATCAGTGTTTTGTCAAGTACTGGTATTAGCAACTGATAAATTGAATCTAAATTCAAAATGCCAATATTTTAACTAACAAAGCTGAGCTATAAACATTGAGTTTAGGAAGCCAACACAGACTACGTAAAAAGTGTTTCCACATGCATGGACATCTCATTTTGGGTTATATTACCACAGTGGTCAATTCTGCTTAACTGGGGCCCTGTGACTATGTGTCTACCTCAAATATAAGTTGAGTCTTAATAGGTTATGGTCATGTCAAGCAAGTCTTGCCACATTTCACTGAGGGTTCACACTACTGAGCATCCTGCCACAGTGTGTCCTCTTAACTGAAGTGTGAACTTTGAACACAGCATCTAACATTAAATAGTTTTCAGACATTTCTGAATATATTTCTACATTTTCCTGCAGGACCCAATTTCAGCTAAGTCTGAAGTGTTTAAGAAGTGTAACAGGAGTAAATCAAAAGTATGTTCTGGCAGGTTTATTAACACTTGAGTGCAAATCACACATAAGTGTTGTGACTACAAAAGAGCAATTCTTTGTAAAGAAAAACAGCATTTCCTACCATCTTATGTTTGTCTTTTGATTGCTGTTGTATTTAGTCTACTGTGTTTTATAACTTCTTATTGTTTAATTGTAAATATTTTATGTCAAGCGCATTATGTTCTACACATGTTGATGAAAGGTGCTCTACAAATATAGTGACTGATTCATTGATTCATGGATTAAATATGGATTTTACCATTTTGCTGACATGCTTTTAAAACCTATGATTTTTTTTCTATCCCCTTTGATCATTATAAAAACTAACTTTGGTGTGAGCTTCCATGAAACACTGCACTGACAAATATCTTAAAAATTGTTTCGTTTTGTAGGTAGATGTTTTTTTTCTATATCAACAGACTAACATTTATTAGGAAGTATCATTCATTATTTCCTGTCTTTGCATCAGTACCTACTCTTAAGGTGTTGTCAATGTCACTTTTTTCTCAGCAGTGAATTAGATATAGAACAACATAAATCAGCAAATTGTCACACTTAACCTTCATTGAGGCTGTCAATACTTTATTTGTGAGCAGCAGCTTTACAAAGTGCTGTAAGAATATTTTGTCCTCCAACACACTGCTTATACCTATTGTTTTTTCTTCTTCTCATTTTTATAATAATTTAAAAAAATCATTATGAAATGTGCCATGTGTTTCTGAAGCAACTGTCTGATTACATTTTTATGATTAATACAATGTAATTTACATGTTTAAAAAACATATTTCTTTTTGAAAAATTAAGTCTTTGTGTATCAATAAAACAAAAGATTAACCTCATCAAGGATCAATCTATTTTTACTATCACAAAAGAAAAACAGTAAGTAGAAATTAACAAAGATTCTATTTTTGTATTTGAAAATAGCTGTAGCAAACTGCACTTAATGTTTTTCTTTTTTTTTTTTTACAACATTTGATGCAAAAACACCAAAAATGCTGATCAATCCAGAATCAAATGAAATGTTTTCACATTAAACTGATGGACCATTTCTACTAAAGGTTCATGATTGCTAAAAAGGATTAATGTAACTTTGATTTGAAAATGGTCTTTTATAAAAAAAAACAAAAAAAAACGTCATCATCACTAAATGTGATGTGGCAAGTTTCCTGAATGTAAAATTCCTGCATTACAGGTGACAAAAAATAAGTATACTATGGTGGTTTTCCCTGTGTGTTCTGCAGCGGGAACTTTCTCTTGTCAGCTTTTATGAATTAAACAAGTTTGCATTTAATTTTAGTTTACAATTATATTTATTTTCATGCCATAGACAGATGCAACATTTAAAAGCTGTGAAGAAAAGAAGCAAATAGGAAACTCATTTGCACAAATATGACACAATCTAAGTTCAATTTCACTGTTGTTGAAAAACTTTGACAAAACATAGACTGGCCGACCTGTAAGTAAAAAAAAGTGCTTACATTGGAATATGAATATTTTATTCAGGAGAATAATTTACTAGGACCAGGTAGCTCTACAGTGGCATTTGAACCATCCAAACTTTAGAGGACTTTTTTTTTTTAAACTACACTGTTTATTTGCACATTTAATAGTCCATGACTGAGTCTAAGTACTAATAGAAAACATTAAATATATTTTCAAACCAATATGACAAAAAATTGTTATAATAGCTTCTAAATACAGTAGATAAAAGCTACAACTGCCTGGATATTCAGTGGTGATTGAAATTCATGAGTAAACTAAATAGTTATTACAGAATGGAGAGGTAAAAGTAGTAATTCAATTCATTCATTCATTCATTTTCCAATCTGCTTTATCCCTTTCGGGGTCACGGGGTTGCCGGAGCCTAACCCGGCTACTCATGGGCGAAGGCAGGGGACACCCCTGGACTGGTCGCCAGTCTGTCGCAGGAGTAATTCAATTATGAAAAAAACAAAACAAAACATGAAACTGATCACGAATAAAGTATTTTTCCCTCCTATGTTCGCTCATACTAGAGCTACTGTTAAGAGAAACGAAGCAGTACAATATAAAATGAGAATATACGTCTAACGTTTGAACGTATTCGACCTATTAGATACATAAGTATGATTTTTACGAAAATATATCATTTAAATAGGTTAAAATTTGAGGAGAAAAACAGTCCCTTTCAATGCAGGAATGTTATGAATAGCACTAGCAATCTTATGTACAGTAAAGGAAACATAATGAAAAGTAGAGTGAATTTAAAGCCAATTTTATAGAATTTTTAATTTAAAAAATTGTAGTAAAATATAAGAAAAATACTAGACCAAGCTAATAAAGTGACCTGAATGTCAAACGTTACAGTAAGGTAATATTAGTCGACCTGCCGGTAGGTAAACGACGTCTCCAAAACTACGCTAAGCTAGCAATGTCCTACATTCGGCTAAATAGCTTCTAAGCTAACTATTTGGTAAATAATCTGTCTGTGAATAAAAAAAACATGAATTAAAATTCCCGTTCACAAGAGCGGATTCTTGGCGTAAACAGCAACGATCCCTGCGTGCACGGTAACGTAGACTGTAGGAACGCAGTAGCTAGCATAAAACCCGCGCAATATGAAACAAAACATACGCTATGACAGGCCCAGCGGCCTGCAGCTCATCCCCACCTATCACCCTCAATACGAGCTTATTGTCGAAACCCGCCATTAAAATGTTTTCCATAAAAACATTGATAAGTGGAAATTCACGCTCAAGTCAACATCAAAACAATCCGCATCGTACGCCCCGGCGCTGCCGGGTTCTATGGTGCGGCTGCGCCGGGGCTGAAATAAATGGAGATTGCGCGGTAGGGCACTAACCTCAGAGCGGCTGCGCTACTTCGGGCCTGCGCCGTACAACGGGGATGGAACAGAGCCTTAATGGAGGACGGAGGGGAGCCAGCACTAAACACACAACTCCACTAGTGATGCCTTCAGGTTCATTTCTCAAGTTTGCCAATCTCAAGACGCCTCAGACATACACAACCAAACGGTCACATTTCTGTCTATCATTAAAGAAAAGTATTGTCATGTTCAGCAAAAAACTTTGTAATGTAATTTATCATCTTTTTTGTTTAATTGGATCAAATGTATACTTAATTTATGACTTTAATTTAATAATAAAGGTAATAACAAAAACAATCTAAAGTAGAGCAAAAGCTTTTTATATTGGCTAAAGTAGTAGAAAAACAGAAAATTCGAATATAAAAACAGAGAAACTATAAAAACGGCATGATAAAAATCCCACTAAGAAGCAAAAATAGGTATGTCGCATGCTTTTTCCTAACTAAATAACAGAATTTTAACATTTAAAAATGCTGGGTATTTGAATTGGTGCGTATAATCAAAGTTGTTTAGCAATTTGTAGTCCATTTGAGCCGAGCGCGGTTCAAGAAAGTCCATTTTTCCCACAGTCAGTGAACAACGTATGTAAATCTGGTAAGCCACGCCCCTTTTGCGCGTTACACGACTGCTTTTTTTTCCCCGTTCAAAGTATTACCCGGGGAAATTTTGAGCTACATTTTGAAATATTCCCAATAACTAATAACATACATTTACAACTCATGTGTTAAATAATACTATATATATATAAAAAAGATTAATGTAAACTGTTACAAAAAGAATGTTGATATATTTGTTCAAATTAACAACACCTGTTCTATTACTTTTGGAGAGCCTGAGCGACTTGCCACATGTTGGGATTTCTTCAAATGTTTGCATTTTACCATTTTATTCTTTAACATTAAATTGTAAATGATTAGCATGTACTTTTATTGTAGCATCTTGTACTTTTATTGTAACATTTTTATTGTAACATCATATATTTACACACACAACTTTTTTGTGGTAAAATACGTTTCTTTCTTTTTTCTTTACATTTTTCATGCATGTCTTATAAGCTAAAATATGTAAAATATCTTTAAAGTACGAAATTATGCCCTATGTGCAACGTAAAAACACCAGACAAAATGTAGCTACTTAAACTTCTCTATTGGGGAGGACTGCTTAAAGTTAAGTCTGCTTATATTTAAAAATATGAATAAATATATATTTAATGTCAAACCTTTCAGAATTATTTCTTGAAAAGTGAGATCAAATCAGATATCAATCAGCTCGTCATTGGTTGCTCTCACTGGGTTTTATAAATATTTTGTCTTCTGCTCATTTCAGCATTCCTGACCTGCCTAATTTTAACCCCAAAGAGCTCTGAATGAGCCTTTAATGATCCACTGCTGTTAATCTGAGGCCTGTCTGAGGATATGCATTGAAAGCACAATAAGATAAATCAGATACAATTTTATACAGATTAAAAACCGGGGAGATTAGGATAATTATTCTCTAACTTCAGTGCAAAACCTCAAGGGGACAGCATTGTATCAAAAATGTTCTTGAAACGTAGTCCTGTTGAGTTTGAGGCGTTAGGGATTCTGCTTTATGTAGGTTTCTTGGCATGTTTTTAAAATGATAGATGTTTGAAAAGGGTTTGAGGCAGGTAGTTATGTATATCAGCTGGTTTTATGTTACAAACGTTGGTGTGAGACTGCCTCAAGTCAAATATACATTCTTGCAGTCTTAACAGATTTCCAGTTTGATTCACAGCCATCTCTTTTTCTGTGTATTCTCATGACAACGAGCAGAACGTGTATAAATGTCATTCCTGTCTTACTCATCTGGCGAAGTACCTTGACAGTCAAGATAATATGCTTTCTTTTTGTTGCTGGAGTTTCTGTGTTGATAGCTTCGTTGAAAATAAAACTAGTTTGTTTTATTGCTTTTGACAGACATTGGTTTAAAAAAAAAAAAAGCGAAATAACCTAGTTATACTCTTCTTTGTAAATCATAAAAAAACACAACTTCTCATTCATAAATTTTATTTCACAAGGGAAAAATAGAGTGAAACAATTTCTTTTCCAGTGGTGAAGTGACACAAATAGAGTAAAAAGATGGGAGCAAGCAAGCTTATTTCCTGTTATTTGGTGATTTTCGGCTTCTCTTCGTGAGCTGTGGATGGGTATCAGCTCGGGCGTCTGGAATCAATAATGGTCGTAATTGGTGAGCTGAAAGTGAGAATAATTGAAGATAATTGTGTGGACTGCCACAAGCCTTAGAAAGACTTCAAGATTTTGTAAAGGAAAAAAAAAAAACAAGGTGGTGTTGGGAAATAACTACGCTATGTTCCATTGTACAGGTTTGAACGCTAGAATTTCAGTTTTGTTTTTGAAGATATTTCAATATTTCAGATCAGAAATTACTTTTTTAAGAATTTGGCATTAAAATATTAAAGTTCTCCAAAAAAGCTTCATTTGCTGTTGGTTTCATGAAGATTCATTTGGAGCAGAGGCACATGTTTTGGCTCAAGCTGCAGTCCTTTTTGCATTTATTTTTTTGTTTTTTTGCAAAATTGGTAATGGCACTTTGAATATTTATGAAGTGCAAGTAACCTCAACATTGTAAAGTTGTAAGTTCTACTTTTTATATTTAAAAACTCTAGGTTATGTGCATTAGCGTCTTTTGTCTCCAGGTTTTACAGTTTCAAATACTGAATAATTAAAATATGGTTTTCTTCATTCGTTTATCCTGAAAAATAAGAAATTTCTCAGACATTTTTACTTTTAGCTTTGTAAATTTTTTGAGAATTTCCTTTGAAGTCCTACTCCAATCATCTTTTGATCTATTTTAAAAGCATTCTTAGTGGTCTTTGATTTACGATTGTCTTTTTAGCCCCCCCCCCCCAAAAAAAATCAATTTTCCAGGACAGTTTCTGCAGAGTGGCAGTAATTCATTTAAAAAATTGTTTTATAGTTGTGGGTGGGACTGTTGTAAGTAAGCCCACCTCAGCTTCCTGTCACAGATCAGTATACACACTCTACCACTAGCTAACAGCCCCTCACCACCGCTAACCTAACAAAAACAATGAGCAACATTAGAGCTTTCCGTACATTTGAGCCAGATGCCAGCTCAAATGAGGAAAACCATGACGTACATGGTTCTAGTCGTCTACGCCTGGATGCATCGGGATGGAGCAAACCTTCTGTTGTGGCCAGCTTTTTCAAACAGCATTTCTTTTGTCTGGTCCTGATTCTCAACATTAAAAAAAAAGAAATACTCAGAAATGCAAATGTAAGTTTAATTTTCTTCATATATGTCCTCCACCATGAGAGAGATGCTACAAGAACATGTTCAAAACACAATTTTCATAACAGTGGGTCTGTAAGCAATTTTTGTTGAGAAACACATGGCTGCTCTGTTTATACTAGGTATTTTTTTCCCCTTTATGCTTAAACAGGATTATCACACTGCCTGCTGCCTTGTTCAAAAGAGCCTCAGTAATTTTTTGCACACATGGTGAATAGTTGCCCTAATTTATTCTATAAGGCAGTAAGTATTCAATCAGGCTACTGTTAAGGTCCATATCTACTGAGGTGTAACCTCTTAAAAGTCGATGTTGTAAAGAGTAACGGTAACTGGCACACTCAGCATTTCTTCAGTTATGTGAATTTGCCACAAATCGATGTTCTGCGGTCACTCCAAAGAACACCTTGAATGCTGATGTGTACCAGCACATTCCTCTGTCTTTGAGAATGAGAGAAGTTTGTTTATTAGCCTGTGGGAGGTGCTAGAGCTCTACAGATGGTTCAAAAACCCACCTGGTCTACATACTCAATGAATCCTCATTGTCATGACCACTGAGAAACATGGCATTAATACACAGTTTTTTTTTTTTTTTTAAAGCCCTTGGATTGTTTGCTCAGAGACAAAATAATTTTAAATCAGTGCTTATCTGTCAGCAGGGTAATTTAGCGTGTGGTAGTTTGCTCTGTCGCACAACAGCATGAAGGTCCTGCTTTGACTCCTGGCTGAGTCTTTTCTGTGAGAAGTTAACATGTTCTCTTCATGCATGTGTAGGTTTTCTCCAAGCACTCTAGTTTCCTACTATAGTCCAGAAATGTGATTAGTGGGGTAATTAGTTACCCCATTGCCCCCTAAGGGTTAGTATATGCGCTTGTCTGTCTCTAAATGCAGTAGTCTGGTGACCTGTTCAGGGTTTATTATACCTTCACCCTATGCAACACAAGATGAAAGTAATAAATGGGTGAATAATTTAAGTTCCTGTAGGTAACTTAGTTGTGTTTACTTAATTTTGTTCTAAACGTTTGTTTCCAAAAGTGATAGAGGAATAGAATATGTTGCGTTAATGTGTTTTAATAGTTCCCAGCCACTAAAATACTCTACCAGATGGAAAATGACCCAGGGCTGGTCTCTAGCCAGATGTATGTAACTTCAAGGTGACTATTGGCTTTTTTTTTAAGTAGAGGCATGTGTCTGGGTCCCAACAGATAAAGTTTTAACCTGGAAAGAACTCCAACTGGTGTTTTGGAAATGTGTTAAACTTTTTTTTTCAGGGAGTTTTTGGATTCTTGGAAGAAGTTTTTTGGGCTTTCAGGAAAAAAAAAAAAAGAACCAGTGTTGCATGCTGTGCATTCTCGATTTCCACAGCTTCCTTTTTTAATATAGCTGAGTAAAGCCCAAATGTGGTGAGCAAACACTTAACATGCAACAGTAAGTAATGGGAAAGTAAGTGAGTCGCAGACATGTCATATGGATTTTTCTTTTTTTTTTTAAACCTCCAAACCTTGCACTGTGCACAAGCAGGACAGAAGCTCACGAGGAACATGGTTGGAGATGCCCGATTGGTGTAAGGACATCATACGCCAGCATCCCCCGTTCGTCACAACTGCAAGCAACTCACAATATCCTTACGAATACGTCACAACACACTTGCCACACGCACTACAAGGGTACGTTCCATTTTCATGATGTCCCTTGAGGTGGCTGTACGTATTCTTTGAGCTAAATTTGATATTTTCATTATGTTTCCATGTATGAAGGACTTTAAACAGCTTCTGTTTAAAATAGTATTCAAAGAATGCAACTTTTGTGATTCGTGATATTTAGTCTTATTTTAGACATTTGCTAGTTTGCTACTTTTTCCCTAGATAAGGACATGTTCTTTATCATAAAGTCTTTCAGTTGCTTTACAGTTAATGGGAGGGTTACCCACTGCATGCTACTTGGCACAAAGGTTTTGAATTTCCAGTGGAGCTTTCTTTGATGGTACCTGAGCTCAAACCACAATCCAATTTCAAACCCAGTTTTGTGTCAAATGCTTCACAGCATAGAGACTGTAACAATCAAAGGCACATAAACTACATTTATCAACATATTGAGCAGATGTTTTTCTTCCATTATGTTTACGTACTAAGAAGCAATAGTCCATGCAAAAGGTGTGATACTTTTGGACATTTCTTTTCCCATATTGTTTTGGGCATATACTTTTAAAAATGGACACATTTCTTGCAAGCCTTGCCAATCTTTAGCATTGGCAAAAGGTATTCTACCGTCACACACTTCGGGAAATCTGTTGCGTGTTTTGTGTAGTGAGTTTGTTGCTGCAAGATGTGGACTGCTGTTGGATTCATAAGCTCATTGCAAGATAAGGAGACCCAAGTTAGTGGCTTTTAACCTTAGTAAAGTGCTACAAAGTGCTTCAGAAGTAGTTTAGAATTCAGACAATGGAGAACGTGAGCTGTTATTTAAGCTTCTTAACTACTATCTGAAGTATCAGTGAGCTTTTTGCCTGGGTACACTTTGATGTTTTGAGTAGATAGATATTGAACTGGAAAACCTGCTATTGATTGCTAACCTGCTGAACAAAGCTGTCTGAACTGGAGAATAGTGGAGTCCTTTGCAAAGAGCTGCATTTTGGGTATGGTGTTCCAGAACAGATTGGTAGGACACCATTATAAAAGTAATTTTTGTTAGTTTAGCACATGTGCAGGAGGCTAACAATAACCAAACATGTCAAATTAATCATTTATTATATACTGGTGCTTTATGTTGCATTGATGAGTTTGTTACTTCTGTCTTACTAATTGTTTGCTACTGTTGAGTCACGTTTCCCTTCAGAACGGATGGAGAGCACAAAACACATTAAAAGAAGCTTCAATTAAAGACTTATATTTGCTTGTTAAAAGAAATGTTCCATCTTAATTGCTCCGAATGTATTACCATTGTTTAATTAATTTTTTTGTTTGTTTGTTTATTTATTGTTGGTTGACCTCTCAGCAGATTAGTTTTACAATAAAGTTTTAAAACTGCATACAATTAAATCTTTGTATTAAAATGTTATTGGATAACATGGAAAAACTATCAGCCCCGTTTTGGAAAAAATCCACGACACAGTACACTAAACAATAATTTGAAAGAAATTTGTCCTTTAATAATTTTTTTTATTGCTTATTTGATTGCGTACTTCTTCAGATATGTTTGGTTAAAGACCCACTCCAATGAAAAATTGTGTTTTTGGTGTTTAACCTGTTCTTGTAGCATTTTTCTCATGATGGAGGACATATATAAAAAATAATTTAAGATTAAAATGTGTTTCTGGGTATTTCTTTTTTGTCAATCATGTTGGATCTGGAGCAGATGAAAACCCACAGTATGAAAAACCTCAAATTTGTGATGCAGTAACTGCCATTGGTGAACCAAGGTCTCCCTTCTCCGGTCTAATATTCAAGCACCCACTTGCAGAATAATTTATCCATTAAAGTCTTAAACTGAAACTGCTGTTTCACCCAAAACTGTACAGCTGGATAGCTCTTACATTGCTCGCCTTTTTTTTTTTTTTTTTTTGCTACGCTAATGTTAACTTGGGCTTGTTGGGTACTTTAAGCTAGCTGTAGAGAGAGTAAAAAAAGAAGGCTCATGGGAAATTAGCAGAGGCTAACTTCCGCGCCAACAGTCCTGCCAACAATGAGCTAAAAGAGTTCCTGCTGCTCTGCAGAAAATATGTCTTAGAAAACAACACAGGCTTTTTGATTTTTGCCTAAAACGACAAAATCACCATTTAAATACCAAAGGGATGTCTTTTACTATTGAAAAAATATAGCTGTAGTGGGACTTTAAGTCACCACATTTTGTTAGGTGCTAAAATGTCTCAAACTTTCACCATACAGAAAGATTTAAAAAAATATATATATATTTATTTATTTTTTGAGCATTATAAAAAAAAGTAAATCATTCCCAAAAAGTTTTATTTAATTCAGAAAACTGATTTTAAAAATCTTATTGCAAGATGTGTAAAATATATTTTACAAGTTTCTTTTTTTTTTTGTTTAATTTGACTTGCGAAAAGAGACTGGCTGATATTCCAAAGTGAAAGATGAAATCTCTGTCACAGATAAGCAGTTAAAAAAAATTGATGTAGCCTCTATTTATTTAGTTATTTTACAATCTGGTTTGTGTTTGTGGCCAATACAGTTAATGATTCATTTGAATATTGAAAAGTGATGACTAAGAGTAAAAGTAACTGCTTTTACAGTGTAAGATTTACATTGTTTATGTACCGGTGTGTGCACTTGTGCCGTCCTTGCTCTAATTGATCAGATGTGATTACGTGTCCTGCCTCCGTAAAGCCCCCATTGATCCTATAGCTGTTTCGCAACGAGCTTTATTGCTCAGGTAGTGACCTCCAATCTTGCGGTCCAAAACAGTTCTTAAGGGCAGCAGAAAGTGTTGGTGGGAACTTTGATTACGTAGCAGTGGTTGTGACAGTGATCTTGAGCAGAATTACAGAGAAAACACTGGAGTAGAACTGGAGCATAAAGATGGCTTGCGTTGTCATTTTAAGATTTTGAAATCCCAGTAAATTATACTCTTAATATTGATTAAATGCGGCAAAAGGTTTATTTTAGCAAAATATGATGCATTCAATGTTTTTAAGAGAAAGCAAGAATGAGGCAAAGTTATAACATTTTCTGTGATTATTAACCATTTTACTGCAAATCCTACTTTGAGCTTTGTTAAATGTCAGACTGTAATCAAAGTGGATTAAATTAATGCATTGTTATTTAAGGTTTAAAAATCTACTGCTAATTACATTTCCCATTCTGAAATGTGTCGTGCATAACCTTAAGGCTGGATTAAGTCTGGCCAGTAACCATTTGTCAAACCTTGTGGTCTCTTTTCTATATGGGAAGGCAAAAACCTTTAAAAATATTTCTAGTTTTCATTTAGCCGTTGGTAAGGTCAAGGGGAATTGGCTGGCTCTTAAAGCAAGGGACAGGCCTATTTTTTGAAGTAGAGATGGATCTAGATGTCTTGATTAACTGCAGTCTGCCTTTTTAAGAGTAAATGCAAAGAGGGTTCGAAAAAAAATGTCTTCTGAATATTTCCTGCTCTCTAATGACAACAAACATTGACCTTTATCCCCCCCCTGGTCCAGTCTACCAGGTTGTAGGCCAGGGTTGAGCCCATTAAAGTTGGCTTAATAAGCCATTGCACTGTCCTTCTGACCACCCTCCACAGGTCCATGTTAGCCCTAAGCCTTAGAGTCAGCAAAGTCCGAATCCTGTCCTGTCAGCAATGTTCATTGATGTTGTGAACAGCACGACTCTGTTGTCCCTTTATCTTCCTCATTAGAGATACTTGCTGAAGCATGCTGATCCATCTGTGTGTTGTGGCACTCAGAAAAGAAACATTTTATTTGCATATGAGCTCACAAAGGTCCATGACAGCATATCACTTCTTTGTGGCATTTTACTGCAACACCGACATATTTCAGCTGTACAGGCAGTTATCCTGTTCAGTAATTGGAATACAGTTATCCTAAAAATCTGCAAAAAAACATATTTGACACTTTCTACAGTTAATCTATATACCTTTTTTGAAAACGTTTTACTTTTTATGTATTCATCTATTCTTAAAAAAATAGTTCACTTATAAACTCCATCCATCCAGTTTCTAAACCCGCTTTATCCCTTAACGGGTTCAAAGGGTCAAGGAGCTGTCGAAGCCTAACCTGTTTTATTCTCTGACTGGGAATAAGTAATGTTTCAAAAGAGGCTATGATATCTAAAGGAAAAGCATGTATCAACACATTTCTAAGCATGCTTTGTTTTTCTTTCTAATTATAATAATGTAAATGAAAGCAGACATTTTATTTTTTGCCAATAATTCATCTTACCTAATATTTATTTAGCTTGTTTTCTTGTTGCACCACATCATTTTGTCATTTCTTTTTTTGAAGTACTTATTTCTAACAGTTTTATCATTATTGTTTTTATAATTTAAAAATATTGCTATAGTTATTTTTGCGATGCTCAATTAAGCTTGTATTGATGATTTCTTAATCTTTGTCAATAATGAGACAATGTTGACTCAATAGTTGGAGGGGGGCAAGTGTGGGGCAATGCCTCTTGCCGTGGGGGCAGCTGCCTCCGCCTCCTTGCAGCTTAGCCCCTGCTCATACCCCCAATTAGTACTGCAGAGAAATCAGAAATTTTGTGCATCGTGTTTATGTTGGCCTGAATTGTTTGTTTGGCTGAGTGATTTCTATATGGCAGTTTTAGTCTAAGGCTGCGTTCACACCCGCCTCTGCAACGCGCGTTGAAGTGGCCACTTTTAAGTCGACGTAAATGCGTGTAAATGCTCTTTTGGAACTTCTATGTTCAAAACTCTCGCATTCACGCACAACCTCGCCAAGTTCTATAACAGTTTTCAGGCTCTACATACAAAAACGTGTGGCCATCGAACACATGTTGATAGGTAAACTAGGTCAAACTTTGACCAATCAAGGACTCTGTGCACCAAGTCTCTTCCAAGTGGTGGGCATGTGTTGGTATTGGGAAGCGACAATCAAGAGGGAACACTATTGTCAAAACGCTTGTTTAAGAAAACACACTAAACGTGTTTTCTGAACATGCGTCTCATGTCCGGTGTGAACTTAGTTTCAGAGTCAAACTGTATTTTTGAGAGACTATGCAATAAGCGTTAATTTCTCGACAGATCAGGTTTTACTTGTGTACGTTTAATAAAAACACCTGACTGACCCACTTAAGGTTGCCTTTTTGCCAATACTGTATTTTTAGTAGCAGTATCTTTAAAAAAAAAAGTTGCGAGTTTTAAGATCCTTAGTCATTGCTGGTGATTTGAACTCCTAGATGGTAACAGACTGCACACTGTAAATATTAATGTCACCTGTGTTCTGGGAGCACTTGAACCAAATTAGCAACGCAAACGATTGAAAACTCCCCTCCATTGATCCCTTTCTTACATGTTTAGCATTGCATTTTGTTCCACTGTATCTTACTTTTTATGAAGCAATGCATTTTTAATGTAGACTTATTTTCAACTGAATAATTTAATGCATGGTCAGCAGCAGGGGTGATCCAGAATTCAGCTGATGGGAGGGAGCAGCACAGGGTACTAAATCCAGCTGAAGGACTTTAAACAGGCACGGAAATGCATATTGTAGCACTTAATTTGTTGTGGTTAGTGTTCAAAGGGTGAAATGTTTTTGGGAAAGTGCTTCTGAAAAATGTGTTATTCTAGAGTCATTAGCCCAAATGATGTTCGGTTTTCAAATATACACAGTTGTTGGGCAGATTCTTTGTTATTTGAAGCTACACTTTAAAGAATCAAGTCATTGGAAGAACTCAGTAAGAAGGAAAGTGTTAACAGCTGGCTGTTTAGCATGTTCCAACCTTTGAAAAAGCAAATATTGAAATAGCTGGCTTGTGGCAAGACATGCCAGTGTCACTTTCCTTTTCGATTGAATGGTACCTCCAACACCTTGAGGGAGTTTCTTTAAATTTTGCACTATTTAAATTAAACAAGGAACTGATAAAAAATTGTTTATCAAAAGTCAGAGTTGCACCCCTGAAGCATGTCCTTATCTAGTGAATACAATAAAGGCAGAGCGCTCTGAGGAACTAATAAGAAGTTGGCAGTGAAAGCTGAAAGCTTCCACTACTTTTTGGTTGTTCTTTGTACAGTTATGAATAAGAAAATACATGTTTGACTGTAAGTGATAAATGGCCAAACTTTGACTTTTTATATCAAAGTGGATGTAAACTACAGCTGAAATGTTTCCTATAAAAAACTGTAATATTGTTTAGACCAAAAATGCTGTATAAAAAAAAGGTTATTTGTGACATAGAAAATATGCTCCTATTGCCAGCTTCGTGGTCCAAAGTCTCAGCAAGGGGGAGAAGAAAGGGGGCGGGGCTGCACTGTGCCAACGGTCCCACCTAAAACTCATAGACAGATTTGTATTGAACTCATACTAATTTTGTTAATTCACGTAACTTGCTAGAAGTAATAAAAGCCATATTTTTTGTTGTAGATTCTATCAAACTTTACCAACAAATATCTTTTAGTATCTTTTTAGTAGTTATTTGAATGGTTTTTCAGTTACTTTTTGCTTTATTTCATGCAAGAAACTGAGAAATCCAAAACTTTGGAAAGAATGGTTTCATTTGATGGAAGTTTGGACAATCCCTAGGTTTTAAAGAAAAGCCAAAAGAGGAAGATCTGACTGTGTTAATTGTAGTTGTTAATAAAGTCACAGAAGTTATCCTTTAGGAGCTTTGTATTGGAGAAAGAGATGTGAATCTGCTATTGAACGTATGTGATGTTGAGCTACATTGTGAAGCGTTACAGTGAATGTATGTTTTTGGAGTATATTTCCGTTCCAGCGCTGACAGGACTGTGTTCATTTGTTTTATTGCATCAGAGAAATATGCAAATATAAGCACTGCAAGTCTCAGGAGTATTCCGATTGGGCTGAATGGTGCTTCAGTGGAGGGCAATTTAACAGCCACCAATGAATGCCCTGCAACATATGTCAGCTTGTCACACACACAAGTGGACATCCCCATCATCACGCAGCAGAGTGAGTAGACCCATATGTGGGAGAGGTGGACCAGACCATGGGGGGGAGAGGGTGTCCTTCCGTCTTTTTCATTTGCCACGGCTCGGTGCTGAATATGAACACAAGAAATGTGAATAGCTTGTTGTTAATGAGGCCACATTTGGTGCATGCAGACACCCAAGGCTGCTGTTCAGTGGCATGCCCTCCGCTGACGTGAATGACAAAAGGCAGAGTGGGATCATTAGGCCCCTGGACGCCTGAGGGGTCCACCACTTTAATCATGTTTGCGTAATGAATGCAGCTGCCGTGAATCGCTGGCTATTCATAATGTCGCCAAAATGCAGTTGTAATGTGGTATTAATGTTGGTGTGGCTGCTCCTCCAGAGGTGCTACGTCTGTGAATGAGAGTCACATAAAGAGCTGAGAGGGTGTCTGTTAATATTAGTCACAAACAGTCAACCCCGTGTTGTTTTGTTACTGTGACAATGTTATGACAAGGTCTAAGGTCACATAAGATTGATCATCAACCTGGGATTTCTTCCTTGTGTTCTCATGTGTATATATAATGAGACCTCATATGCTCCATTGACAATAAAATGGGCTTTTAATTGGAATTCACCAAAACACATGCCACTTTTCAAGTGCTTTCAAACAAACACAACAATGCTTTTTAGTCGAGTGAGGAGGATCCAGTTGTCTTTTCCCAGCCATTCTTGATTAGCTATGAAATTGGTGGCTTTTTTGTCTTCATACAATAGGCTTTCTAACACCAAACTTTCCTTCTATTGCTGCTTTTCCACCAAGCAGAATTCGTCAAATTAACGCGGGACACCTTTGCTTCGACAAGCATCAAATTTGCTGCTTGACACTTGTCCTAAAGCTTGTTCATAAACTTGACTTTTCAGGCGTGTGTGGGAGGAGCCTTTTAGTCTTTAGTAGGAGGTATTATAGCTGTCAAAAGGAAACGTATTCATAAAGACAAAGTAGTATTCATTTTAACAAAGTTGTGCACAACTTTTGCAGGAAAATACAAAAACATTCATTTTTACGTTTGGCATGTCTGTTTTGAAAATGATTTGTATTTGTTTTGAATATGACTCTTGCTTATCTTGAATAGGAATTTCTCCTGTTAACAAACTGTCAAAAATAGGTCACGGGGTCACAGGCATATACATTGAGTACATTTTTAGCCAAAGTTTAGATATTTAAACTGTCGACCTGCCACAACACCTAAATTGTGCAGCAACGTGCCTTAGCCTCAAAACGTCCTGTAGGAACCTCGATTGCATCTGTACATTGACTTATTGAAACTGCATGCCTAGCTGCGCTAATTGTGTTTGGTGTGAACGCAGCCTAACATTTTAGCAATTGTTTTTATTTCAGACAAACCAAAGAAAATTTTCAAACTTCAGAAGAAAAAAATGCTTCAAAAATCAGATAAAATAAACTGATGTGACGAGGATAAAACCAGGTAAAGGTCAGGAAACGCAGGAGAAATGAGCACGTGGAGTGTCCGACTCCAATATGAGATGGGAGGCAGTCTACTAAATGTGGATTTAAAAAAACATCTCTTTTTCTTCCTTTTGTTCTTTTTAAATGAAAGATAATGGCTGTTCTCATTGCTTGGGAGGAGTAAAGTTTTGCTGACTGAACCTTGGAACGCAAAATTCAACTTCTGATCAACTTTGTCAGTTACTCTAGAATATTAAAGTCTTTCACTTGCAGGTGCTAGGTGGCTCCACCAGCCCTGTCACACTTCTCCCAAGTCTCGACGGCCCAGTTCTCAGACGCTGTCACAACTCTTCCTTGGCTGTCATCAACCCGCACTCATCCTGAATTTCAAACAGCTGTTGGCGAGTGTGAACCTTCCATTTAAGACCAGAAATCCTACCCGGCCACTTGGATGTGGAGGTATTGATCCTTTTTTTTTTTTTTTTTGTCTTTTTGTCACCACTGCTGCTCCTATTGTATACCATCTCGACTGGAGCTTATTTTTTGTGGTTGATGAGCAACTCTATCATTTAACCGTGTTATCTTTGCTTCTCTGGATGATATTTGTGCAGCCATTAGTACCATTGGAAAAAAAGAAAAGTTAAGAGCCCATACTTTTTTCCTGAGCCTTTTTTCCAAATTAACAAAGTGATCTGACAAAATTTATGATAGAACATTTCTCTCATCCAGAATTTCATTTTAGGGTATTTGTCTAAAATATTCTTGGATTTTTTTTCCCCTTCCTGTTGATTTATATTGTCACAGTCACAAATATTGTCTGGCAACTTCAAAAGAGATAATTTTTTTAACTTATCTCTTTTTTTTTATTCTGACAGCCAAACAAAGTTTCAAATTTTGATCATGCCCAAAACTTGTAACAGTCCACCTCCTTTCAATCAAAAAGGGACAACCTGCTCTATACCTCCCCATTAGAGGTCTTTGCTCTCTAGTCCTGCTTGTTGTTCCCAGAGTCTCTAGAAGAGGAACAGTGCCTTCACATCTCCTCTTTTCTTTTCAGCAGCTTGAAGGAAACAATAATTTTAGTAGTTTAGTCTCAGAGTAAAACATCTCTTCTTCTCGAAGGATCCCTGTAAAGTTTTTGGAGGAAAGCTAAGTCTTTTTTAGCATTTTGAGCAATTTTGCAGTTCTTATGTTTACATAACTTTTGCTTTTGGTTTTGACTGCTTTACATTATATGTCTTGTGGCTCTTTCACAACATTTGTCTTGTCAATATTGCACATTAGATTCAATGTTTCACATACTCATTCCTGAATAAAATTGTTTTTTTTAATGGGACTCACAATTCAAATGGAAAGTGTTACAAAGACCACTGTCTATTTCTAACTTTGCAATCTGCAAACATATGCAATGCAGAAATAGTTTACAGGCATAAAAATGCACTCTGCATTTTAATACGTTCACAAATGCATAAGGTGAATCATTTCAGTAGTGAAGAAAACAACTTCACAAATAAATACCACATTAAGAGGCTGTTTTGATGAGACATGCCTTTATGATCAGTCTTAATAGGCTGTTTTACCGAGAAGCTCATACAAGTGTAACACATTTATAAAACAGCCTAAAGCAGCTCATAGTCTTGAAATCATTTAACATTCACAATATTATCATTATCATTCCAGACAGAAAAAAAGCACTGAAACTCTGACTATTTTCTGTGTTCTCTTCTTCCATCTGAGTAATACTAGTGAATCTCAATCTGTTAATGTGCTTTTAGTCTAATTTTTGTAAAATAATGAATAGATACTATTCTATAAACTGTATGGCATATATTTGGTTATGTCATACTTGTATAATATTCTGTGGAAAGTGTGAAAAACTTTTTTTTTCTTTGGCATCTTGACCAAGTTACAACTTTTAACTTGGCTCAAGACTCTTCTAAGGTTGCCTTAAAAAAGACGAAGCCAAAAAGGAAATTTCAGACCATTGTACACAAACTGGTTTTGTACACCTTTCAATTATAAATGCAATTGTGGATTCACGTGGCCTTCAAAAACTGTGCATATAAGCTTTTTTTCTGCATTATCTAAAGACCCCAAAGTTCCACAAACACTCAACAAAAAGATTTTATGCAAAAATGATTTGACTTTCTGAATTTATTGTGATAACCTTCTAATGTATGCAGCCTGAGAAGCCAGAGCTGTACCCACTTGAACGACACAAACTGAAAATTTACTCAACTTTCCAAAAATAGCATAAAAGCACTTATACAATTCAAATACTGAAAGATTCTTGCTAGATGCATTACTGAATGCATTGTTTTTATGGATAATAGGGATGATGTTGGCAAGAACACACCAACAGAACTGATAAATCAGTAGTGTTTCACTTTGAAGTTTTTTATTATTATTTCAGCAGGCAATCTTATTTTATTATATTGTGTTGACAGTCCTCTGTGCTTTGCTTTAAACTCGAGATTTGTTAACTGGCAACCACTTAAACACTTGAGCTTTGTTTTAGCCATAATTTAGGGCTCAGTGGGTAACTAGAGTGCAGGTGAGGAAATGAGTAATGAGAATCTGAATAGTTCCGAGTTTATAAAAGGATCAAAAAAGAGGAGAAATGGAGCATACGGGCAACTTTCCACTTGGCCCTCATCCATTCCACATATCAGCTGTCTGTTGAGGTTTTTTCAAAGGCAATTTATTTTTAGATATTTCAAAAACTCATTTAAAAGTGATTTTCACTCTGACTATAGCCTCCAGCCTCCTCCTCCTTTGCCAGTCTTACCCCCTCCCATGTGTCACCCAATGTGTCGCAGAGCCCTTTCATTGGCAGTCAGCACAGTTTTTATTTAATTCTCCGAGCCATCTGTAATCCCCTGCAGGACATAGTGATCCATAACCCCACACCGCTATATCTGACTCAATCTACCTTTCATTTTAGACTCTCTGGACAATACCTTTTGTGCCTTTTTATACTATCAGCAACCTTGCAAAATCTACCCCCCAGTTCCTTCACCCCTCTATGGAACTGTCGGCACATCTAATACATGCAGGGATAGGCAAATTTAGATCCTGATTGACTTGCAAATTTTTTAAATAAGCCAATATGAAGCTTGGGGTTGATACATTTTTGTAAATGTTTATCACGAAAACTCAAAACTTTTCATGAATGCCCTCTCATCTTTTTGAAATCCATGCAATGGTTATACAATGTTCCCTCATTTATCATGGGGAATACATTCTAAAGATAACCAGTGATATGTGTGAAATTCGCAAAGTAGGATTATAGATGTTTTAAGGCTGTAAAACCCCTCACTACACACTTTATACACTTTTATGAGTCAGGCATTAACATTTTCACACTTGTTTAAATTGTCCAAGTCCAAACCTTTGTAGACAAAGAAGTCCAGTATTGTAGAATGACAACAAACATCTGATTGGAATCAAAGATTTATGTAAATGTGGCAAACTGAATGCATTCTTTACTGGGAACAGCATGGATAAGGTTGATTGACAAGGACTAGAGCCAGGATGCAGGATATAATTTGCTGTGTAAAAAAAAGTGCAAAATTGCACTGAAAAAAATCCACAAAACAGTGAAAGGCGAACCGCATCACACAGAGGCACCGCTGTACATAAATACTTCAGTGTTATGATTTGAGTGCTCAATAGTCTACTACTTCTTGAATTTTCCTGAAGATTTCAACATCATCAGTGAAAAAAATCCACAGGCTTCTTTTAATTTCAATCAAGTCATATCTGACATGATAAATGACAATGTATGTCATTTTTCTATTTGCAGAAATCAACAAATTGTTGAGTCAAGTCAATTATTAATCGCCAATTTACTTGGAAAAAAAAACTCTCAAGAATTATTTTATTAATTATTTCTTACCATTAAGTTGAAGGCAGTCTTTCTTGTAGTTTGATTTTCCTTTGGAAAGTGTAAAAACGACAGAAAAAACGTCCTCAAACTTTTTCAGAAAATATATCTAATTGTTACACACTAGGTCTGTAACAATGCATTTTAACGACTCGATTCACATCGTAATTTGTGGTTGATGCAACGATTCATTCAATTCAAATGTCTCTACACATTGGACTGTAATAATGGATGGCTCATTTTTTTTATGCCATCACATGTGTTGTCCGCTGTGATGGCACTTCATAATTTTTACGTTAAAGTCAAACAAACCTAATGTAACCTCAATCTAAATGGTATTTTTCAATATCGATAATCTATTTATTTCATTTTCAAACAATTTTGATTTGATTGCTTGCCTTAGACAGATCGATTTGGTTGGATAAATCGATTCAGTGGTTAATCGTTACACCTCTGTTACATACACACAGATTAGACGAAAGACAGTTAGTTGTTGGCAGTGGCTTTCAGCAAGTTTCTCATGAAATGACTTGAGCATTGTTCTTCCTGAAAAAAACAAAACAACCCCTCCAACCACCATGGTCAAGTTGGTGAAGCACATGCTATTAAAATTAAATATGGCAAAAAATTAGCATGCCTACCAGACTATCACCAAACTCTTATAATGTTTTTTTTCCTCTGTATTTTTGTAGTAAAGCATCTGGAAGACATAACACTAACTTTAAAGTCACATTTATTTATGAGGAATATTTGATTTAATAATAAAAATCAATGTTGAAAATGAAAATATTTATGTTTAATGATTACAAAATGTCCTAACTAACACAAAATATCAGTGGAGATAACATTGTGAATAGTACCCTTGCTTCTAATAAGTTACTTTGGTTTGATAGTAACATTTTTCTTGGACATTACTCACCCCAGGCTGACTGGAACTTACTCTGAGTTACTGACTGTCAGTGTAAAGCAGTTTGGCGGTCACTTGACTCCCTAAGCTCTGGTCAGAGATAAGCACCTGGCTGGAGAGCTTTTCCATTTCCTCCCTAAGCACCCAATCAAGTAGTGCCTTCAAATCAGCACTAAAGAGACGTAGGTAGTTGCTGTTCTAGTCTTCTATCACATTGGGGAAGTTTTTGGACTCACTTTTTTGTCCTTGCAGAACTTTCTTACTTTTAAAAATCCTTTTACCCAGCTTTTGCTTTGTGCCTCTTTTGCCTCACAAAACGTCAACTTGTATTTCTGAGTGATTTTCTTGTTTGTAAGTACAGTGTTTTACAAGTAAAAGGAACAAGCCCTGAGCACCAGAGCAACAGAGGCTCAGATCTATCACACCAGACAAGACCCAAGGTGTAGGCTGTGCAAAGAGGTGCCTAAAACAATCCAGCACATAACTGCAGGGTATAAGATGCTGGCCAGGAAAGCATACATAACCAAGTGGCTGGAATAGTATACAGGAACATGTGTGCAGAATATGGACTGGAAACCCCAAAGTCAAAATAGGAAACACCTCAGAAAGTTGTAGAGAATGAGAGAGCAAAGATCCTGTTGGACTTCCAGATACAGACTGACAGGCTGGTAATGGTTAACCAACCAGACATTGTAGTGGTGGACAAAGAACAGAGGAAAGCTGTTGTGGTGGATGTAACCGTACCAAGCGATGGTAACATCAAGAAGAAAGAACATGAGAAACTGGAGAAATACCAGGGACTCAGAGAGGAACTGGAGAAAGCTTGTAAGGTGAAGATGACAGTAGTGCCCGTGGTAATCGGAGGACTCGGGGCTGAAACCCCCAAACTGGAGGAGTGGCTACAGCAGATCCCTGGAAAGACTTCAGACATTTCAGTCCAGAAAAGCGCAGTGCTAGGAACAGCAACAGGAACAGGGTGAGGTTCCACCTGTGGAGGGTGAGGGCATTTATATATATATATATATATATAAATAAAATAATGGATTCAGTAACCTGCTGTCTGTTACAAGGATGGTGCTAATAAAGTTGCTCTCAAAAGATGGATTCACAATAATTATTACATTCAGAAAATACCACTTTTAGTGACCCATTATTTTTTATTTATCTGTCATAACCTTAAAAGTCGGGCGAGGCTGAAGTTGGCATTCTATTTTTTTAGCTTCCATTTTCACAGTCATGGCTTAAGAAAAAATCTGTCACATTTCAATGGTTCCTACACAAAATCTAGTGAACAAATAAAGTTCCAACCACTTGCAGAAACTTTGAAGAGGATGATGATAAAGTTTACCCTGAAAAGTTGAGGGAAACTGGAAGCTGAAAGAAACAAAGAAAAAACAAACGAACGTCCACTTCAACCTCACACAGACCGGTCTGTGAAAAGGTTTTGTAATGAGTGAATTTGTTAGCAAAGTGTAAAATACAATCTTTTTAAGCCATTGTTTCAATCTATCACTACCATGTTTAAGCAGTTTGACATTTAATTGTAAATTCGATGAATAAACTAATGAAGGACAATCTTAGTTATATTCTTCTTTTGTTTTTGTTCGTTTCTTCAAGGATTTTTTATGGATTTCCATGTTTATATTATGTTGTTTTTTTAATACAGAACCTAATATGCCTAATTGCTGAAGTGGTCGTGCCTAGCATTTTCCTTTTTTTTTTTCTTTTTTTGGCAATTTGAGACTTTCATTTGGAGCTTCTTTCAGTCCTACAGGCATTTTCTAAACCCAAACATGTATGGAAATTACACAAATGGGTTGGCAATAAATGTTATAACTTGGTCATAGTTTGATAAGAATTAGAAAATAATTAAACCATTTTAAGTAATTAACTGAAGAATGTAAATAGTACCCACTTACTATCCTGGCATTGCCATCTTGCTTATTACTCAGCTGTAAAGTAATAATTTCCCTGGAGTGCTTTCTTTTTTTTTTTTTTTTAAATACAATTCTTGAAACACTAAAACTCTAATCTTTACACCTGGTCTTCAAGAGCCACAGCTGTGCTTGTTGAGAACAATGCAGCCTTTTCCTTGCTGTAATGCTCTCCTTTGAGTTAAGTGTGTCCAATTGTATTCCTTTTTGTATTTTGTATTGTACCATTGGCTATACTAGCTGACGATTAGGTATTGTGGGTAGACAAGCAAAGTTAAGACTCTGGAAAATGCTAAAACTGATCCTATTTTGTGACTTTTTTCATGCATAAACACAACCGTTAATTACAAAGTGATAAATACCATTTCAAAATTTTTTACACCAAAGACTGTTTAATTGTGTAGTATATTGTGCGGTTTTAAACTGAGAATTGTGGCATTCCTAGTACATGGGTATAATACACACAATGCAAGATTGTAAGTACACCACCTTTATGCTTTTATTTTGTTTGAGCTTCAGGTTTTAACTTATTAATTTCTTGGATTATCAGTATAACTTAGAACATTAGACTTTGCGCTTGTAAGATACAGTAAACCAATTCTTAGCATCTTCTACAGTGGAGATCTTATTTTGTCAACTAGTAATGAAATTACAATTGTATTTGAATTCAGGATGTTCTTTGTTCACTGCTTATTAGTATAATTTTACTTTCAGTTTGGCTTGAAGCATCGCCATCAAAATTCATCTGTTTCTCTCTGTACCTGGTTTCATGTAAAAAGCTCCAGAAACAGAATTTTTATCTTGTACAAGTGCTCCACATGTGCAACTACCACATATTTTACTATTTACCATAACGTTGGTGATGATAAACTTGCCATTTTACTATGTTTTAAGTTGATTGTCTTCATTTTATGCTGACTTTAAATCAGTGCTTCATAGGTTTCAACATAGTTCAGGGACACTCGTGCTCTTTCAGGCCTCAAATATCTGACTCATGCATTCACTGTGCTGCTTCAGCATACACTCACTTCCAAGGGCATTGATTCTACCCTGTGCCATTAATATGTATTGGAAGTCATGCTCCACTTTGTTATAGCACGACTTAGCTCTTCTGAAGATGAGATTTATGGAACCTCATTTTAAAAAACTATTTTTGTTGAAATAGTTTTGCACCAGTATCTGACCTTAACCATCTTTAAGTAGTGGGAACTTATTTTTGTTATTTTTTGTTTTAACTTGAAAGTGAAGTAATACAGAAGTCAAAGACAACCCTTTTGCCCAGTGCATTAAATAGTTGGATCCTATGGTGAAAGCCAGAACCAATCATGGCACTTTCATTAGTATATTTAGAAAATGTGGCATAAAGCTTAAAAGCTGGATCTTTTCACCGTCAAACAGGGGTGTAATGATTAATTGACTTAATTGATAAATCAACTTATATTCCAACGATCCAACCAGATCTATCTGTCTGAGGCAGGTTGTTAAAAGAATCAACCTATGCCATCATAAAAACGGTTCAAAATGAATTAAATTGATAATTGATATTGGGACATACCATTTAGATTGAGGTTTGATAGGTTTATTTTACTTTAATGTAAAAACGACTAAGTACCATCACAGCAAAAAATGATCAACCATCATTACAGGTCAATGTGTGGAAACACTTTGAATTTTGCAAAAACGTGACCATACAGTGTGGTAAAATGTTCTAAAAATGTTACCGTTGTATTATTTTGATGTGGAAAAACAACAGTGGGGTGAACTTTATGAAACTAAAATGTGAATGGATTTGCCATACATATTTACTTGTTTGTACATAAATTTAATTTAAACTTGATTATCTTGCAAGAAATGGAAGGAATCTGGAAAACTTCACCTGCACTGTTCAGTACCAGGTATTTATCTCTGAGTCACGCTGGTTGAATTTTTAGTTAAAGATGTCCTGGATCCATTTTAGATCAGTATATCGAGTCAAAATGAATCAGTATTGACTATGAATTTTATCATCCACCACAAGTTATGACATGAATTGAATTGTTGGAACTCTCAGGCGTCCTGCTGTGCAGCTGCAAAATCATTGTAATAAAACTACGTCTAAAATAAACTTCAACGTATTTTAAAATCCTGTCATTGAGATTGTAATAAATGAAAGAGAAAAAAATGACAATTATTTGTAGCTTCAAGACAAAAACGATCTTTTATTTTAATAATTAAGGTAGAAGATGAACGCCATTCAGACAAATGCAGAGCAGAGGACTCGCTGTGGGGGTGGAGCGTAGCGCAGCTGCTAGCTATCAGAAATGTTTAAAAAAGGAGGAAGCCGATGATGATCTTATTTTGGATGGGGAGCACAAGATATTTCTAGAACAATAAGCTCCAGCGCTGTCTATAAATTGCGGAAGAGCAGCCGAGCAGAACACCTGAAATCCAGCTGAATCAAACTCCACTCCAAAGACTTTTTTCTTTTGATTTTTTTTTTCCACTGACACAACTATGAGAACTTGAGAAAAAAAAAAAAAAAAAAACTGGAAAAAAAAAGAATCCAGGACACATTTAAAATGGACAGCAATGCACCCATAGGACAAATAAAAAATTGTTTGAGCTACTTAGAAGTTAAAGGCACACAGTCATTTGAGCGCTCCGGACAGGAGCGGACCAGTACTTTGATGCCTTGTTTCCACTGAGCGGGATGAACCGTTCTATACTGGACCGTAATGGTATTATGAGTGTTTCCACTGCAAAATGGACTGATCAAACAAATCCGGACCCTACCCCTTTCGGTCGTATGTCCACAGAAGACCGGAACGGAATGGTTGCGGCGGAAGTGCCACCTGACGATTGGCAGAAAGTGATGACAACTCGAACGCGATGATGGCTACACGCTAGCAATGACACAAGCACACTAGCAGTCTACACCACTCCTGCGCCGTGAAAAAAAAAAGTGCTTAGTGGAAGGGGGGCTTTAACTGAGTGGAAACGCTCGCCAGAATTAACTGGCCCGTTCCGTTCAACTCAGTGGAAACAAGGTATGAGAGTTTCCATAAAATGGACCCCTTAAGCAAGACTGACCTGTACCATTTTAGGTCCATAGAAAAATAAAATGGAGTAGTCAGGGCGGAGCTACTGTCATCACACGATGAAACCCATTGACTGGCGGAAAGATATTACGACAAAGTGTCTGACCAGCGTCAACGTTTCCAAACATTCAATTGTCCTCTCCTCAGCTGTATTCTTCTTCGCCTCCTGCAATTTTCTTGCAAATAATATTAAATTCTTTGCATATGTGACATACCAGAATTCAAATATGAAAAAGAGGAGCTAATGCACGACCTCCATTGTTGTCTCCATTACCATTCGCTGTAGTCGCAGAACTATGTATATATGTATATACATATACATGGCACAAAGAAATCAACGGTTTGGCCTGGATTTTTCCTTGTACTTTCATTCAAAAACATGAAAATTAGTTTGTTTAAAATGTTTATTCTTGTAATTTTTTAAAATTACACTTTAAACTTTCATTCTAAGTTGCAAAAATAGTTTGTTAAACATTTTTGGGGTTTCGACGACAAATCGAAGCACCTTTTCCAGCCAGAAATGTCTGTTTTTGTATAAATTTATGTGTAGTGTTTGAATACAACATGAAAAACGGACAAAAGAAAATTAGTGATTAATATTAGTATAGGTGATGTTGTGTTGAATAGCATTATACCAGATAAGCATGCAAAAAGTGTTTCAAACTGAAAAAGAAAAAAAAAAAAAGTGTTTCAAACTGAAAAAACAGAGGTAATTTCAAAACAGAGATTTAGGCCCTAGGTTCCAAAGGGTTAAAATGCATTGTTACACCCCTCCTGTGAAACATGCAAAAGTTTCATTAGACAAAGCCTTCTTAGGGCTGCACGGTGGCGCAGTGGTTAGCGCTCCTGCCTCACAGCAAGAAGGTTCCCGGTTCAAGTCCTGGCTGGGGGGACCTTTCTGTGTGGAGTTTGCATGTTCTCTCCGTGCATGCGTGGGTTTTCTCCGGGTACTCCGGCTTCCTCCCACCGTCCAAAAACATGCTTAATTGGTTACTCTAAATTGTCCCTAGGTGTGGATGTGAGTGTGCATGGGTGTGTGATTGTGGCCCCTGCGACAGACTGGCGACCAGTCCAGGGGTGTACCCTGCCTTCGCCCATGAGTAGCCGGGTTAGGCTCCGGCGACCCCGTGACCCCGAAAGGGATAAAGCGGATTGGAAAATGAATGAAAGGATGAATGAAAAGCCTTCTTACACAAATAAAAGAAAAGCAGAAATTATTAACAAGTATCATTGTGATAGGCATTTTATCCTGCTGTAGTCTTGATGTGAAGATATAAATAACATACAATATGTTAACCTGACAGGCAGACCTAAAAATATCAGTCTAAAAATGTTTAAAACTAACTACCAGTCAGTTCTGAATCAGGACATATCCAGAGACACTAATGGGGACATAAGACATAATCCTGTAAAACAGTTTTTTTACATTCATATTTTAAAACCCTGAAATACAAGTCCAGTTCAAGCAATTGCTCTGTAGGAGAATTTCATCTTAAAGTTTTTTTTTTTTGACTTGGAATTCATCTATCTACCCGTCCTTCCAACTAAAAGTGGGAAACACTTTCAACAAGCTTTAAAGAAAATATAAAGGCTGTGGGAATTATACTTCAGTAAAAACTGTTGAAAGATTTTTTAATGTTGTCCAATAAAATCCAACCTGCTGCATATTTTGTACTTGGGTAAAGCAGACCTAGGACAAGTTCTTCATTCTTTTTTTTTTTAAATTAGTGCCAATCAGTGTGTGCATTCTGAGTGTGTCATGCCACTATTTCCCAATGGGGCATAATACAGGCACACCTGGTATAAATCTGTCTTCATCTGGGAGATTTTGACACTCTGAGGCTGATTTTATTAAAGTTAGCAGATCCTTTTATGAGCTTTCTTATTACACCAGCCAGCTTGGGATCTGGTGACAAAAACCACTTAGAAAATATAATAGCAAGGTAGCAGGAGATTTAGGTAGATTAAATAAATGAAAAGGGGATGAATCTACAAGACAAAGAGATAAAAATACTCTTTGGAAAATAGTCATGGAGAAGATTGACCTAATCTTTGAAGCTTTGCAAGTTTAAATGCAATTTTTAATTTTTACATATCGTCTGAATTAGAGGTCTTATAGGCCTCTTGTTGATGAAATGTCAAGAGTAATTTTAATGTGACCCGAGCTAAAAATATTGGCCTTGGGTAAATTAATGAAAACTCTCCACCAAATCAGTCTCATTCCCCGGAGCAAATAAAAACACACCAACCTGCATTGGTATTACAGATATACTCTCAGATGTCTAATATTAATCCTCTGAAAATACCATTTTAATTTTTCAAAAAAGCAAGATTTTTTTTCTCTTTAAATTGGAAAATGTCATGATGAAAGATTTGTTCTCCAGAAGGCATCACCCACATTTACTCACCTCCTGTGTGCAGGGTTATACATATAGTAAAGAGCATTCTGCCTCTACATCTTTCAGAAATGAGAGATTTAAATGAAAGTGTCAGCTCTGAGAAGATGTATAGGCCTCAGTCATTGTGTTTGAGTGTGCGTTTTTGTGTGTGCATGTTTTCTCTCACTCGGCAGAAATTAACTCTTCTCAACTTCAGATTACAGCGGAAAGGCTGGATAATGAACCGTAAAACATAGTCATGAACATCTTTATTTCTTTTCTTTGCTCTCGCAAACGCAAAATTCCATGACTTGACTGATGACTTCTTGAGGGACTCAAAGCACAAATTCAATTTCACAAACACATTTTCCTTTTCTTTCTTTTTTCATAAGTGTGCTCTGACAGTGGCAGTAGAGGGAGGGACGTGTGTAAACAAAAAATATACGTAATTTGAGTGTAGTGTAAGAAGGTATGCAACAATAACTAAATATCTTGAATGTTGTTGGTAAAAACATGCTGTCCTATATTTTTCTTTTACTCTGCACTGTTTCTTAGTCAAATTATACAAGCTGTGGTTGAGACACTCATTATTAATGGATACAATAGTTAACATAGGTCCTTTTTTTGACTGCCTGACTTATTCGTGATTATGTGGTAGTTTTCCCGTGATGCCGAAAGGGACAAAAATGGGTTAAGAAAATGCATGGATGGCACACTTCAAAGAGCATTATCCCGCTTATACCATGGTCACTTAGGAAAGAAATATGTATCCAATAATTTGTTTGTACTTTAATCTTGTTACTTTTAATTTTAAATAATTTTTTCACCAAAAGCGGACTATTTTATATGTGGTGCTATGCGTTTTCATTGGTAACGGCCACCGAGCTGGATGCCGCGGCAAAGGAAAACGCTGTAGATATAAAGCAAAGAGAAAGATCACCCCATACCTATGTTTCAGTCCAGATGATGAAGCAAAAAAATCTAAATAGTTCAATTCCTCCTCATGTTTCCCCTCCTTCTTAGATCCTTCTCCTTCCTTTCTGATTCATCCCAGACATCAAAATGATCAAATTAACCAAACAGGTTAATGAAAAACATAAAAACTCTTGTCTTTTCTACTGTCTTGCTGTTGTGATAAACTGTGGCATAAGGTATGACAACCTATGTCGTTTTTGTTTGATTGTTTTAATTTGTTTAAAACATGTTTTAAACAAACTAGGCCAACACAGTCGGTGATGTAGAAGAACATTTGGGCTTTGTGAACAGAACTTCTTTTTGAGGTGTAAATCATCACTGTCCATTATGACTTTGTAATCCACTCCCCGCAGCCAATCAGAATTGAGTATTCACCCAGACCATAGTACAAGTGTTACTGCAACGCAGTACCTGGTAGTTCTCTGCTTTCTTGCCTCTTTTGTGCATGTCTACGACTAAAGCCCCAAGTCTGACCGTTAGTGAAGAACAATAATATATTTTCCCAACCATTATAAATACAATTTATTATTTTTGTGCTTTAGTTAAGAGGACATACCCCTTTGCTTTTTAATCAGTCCTTCTGTTTTTAAAGTGAACAATTTTAAACACTATTGTTTTTACAAAAACGACAACCTATGTTGATGTTGTTGAAATTGAAAGTTGAGCACTCAGCATTTTTCAACCATCCATTTAAATCTTAAACTTGCCACTGGATGCGTTTCCACTAATGAGACAACTATCCATCAATTTGTGTCCGTTATTGAAAAAACGGATAATCAATGACTTAAAGGAATGACTAAATAATGCAGCACACCTTATTAAAGTACTGGAATTAATATCTACTGTGTAACATTGACTCTTAAATTTTTAAGTATATTTGTGCTTTAAGCATTTGGGACTATAGCTATATATTTATGACAGCAGTTCATACGTTTTATTTAAGTTTGTTGAAACTCCTTAAGTATCTTTTTCATAATATATATAAATATTATTTAAAAATAGGTTTCTGCCAATCATAGAATAGCAGTCTTGGGAAAATACTCCCACAATTTCCATTTCTGTGCTGTACTGTCATCACACATTTCAGTTCGTGGATTTGCCTTCAAATGATGATGTTGGATTAAGAGCTTCTATTTGATTATAACCCATATCCCTTGTGAAGATCAGCCCTTGTGATTGCTTTCTGTTGTCTGAAATGATTAAGGTTTTTTTTTTCTCTTTTTTTGTCAGAGAGGAAAATTCAATAGTACATGACTTCCTATATGAGGCTTGTGTGAGCTGAAGCATTTCTGCTTATACAGTTAGCAAATCTAGTAATTTTAGACAAAAATGATTTATTTAAAGATAGTCTATATGTCTCTTAGTAGCCTAATAATTGCAGTCAAATTTTAAACCAGATACTTTTAGATGCGAAGGAAAACGCTGCAGTTGTCAATGATTATCGTGGTTTTCTAGATTTGTCCCCTGAGAAATAATCTTTTGTAAAAAGGGCTACTAGTTCATTTTTGAACAGTTTTGTTAGCTCAATCTGCCTCATGCTCACAGGTAGAATTATGTGATCAAAGTCCTATGATTGCTCCTGCCTGGCACACTCCAAGGTCAGTCAGTCATTTTAGCCTCAAAGTAAACAATACTTCAGGATGAGGTGGCTTCATTTACTGAGAATCACCTGATCTAAGACAGATCAACAGCTAAATTCATTCTAATGATTTATTATTGGACATATTCCTATTTTGGTGATCTTCCATTGAAGTATTGAAATGACCTTGGTTTTCAGTTTGTTTTAATTTATAAATGTGGATTATTGAGCTACATGGTTTCACATGCTGACATTGCACTACTCTCTCATCACAAGCATTTTTCCTAGCAAAATTCTCTAACTTCTGAGTATTTGCAGTTAAATATTTGTACATAAGACATAGACATTATTCTTACTTTACACTGCTCATTCTGTTTTCCCTTAAACGACACATTAACACAAGTAAGTAAAATGAGATTATTCATTATTTTGTGAGATATTTAAAAAAATGTGTATTACAAAACAGGAATCTTATAGAAGCAACAAAAAACACATACATTTTTGCTTGAACATATTGCTTTTTTATAGCCATTGGCTAGAATTACAGGTAATCCTACCAGTTACAGAATCCGGTGGGATTATAAACTTTGCTACATGAAAAGTCATCTGCCTGGAGTCTTATTTGATTGGTTTAAATGCAACATTCATGGCTGTTAGCCATGAGGAACATTTTTAAATACACAACTATGCAAAAATAAATCAGAGATCATACTGCATATTTACACCTGCAGTCTATGGACCATTCGTGCCTTTAGAATTCTCTTTTATGTGCAGTCCCTTATCTATTCACTCCAATCATTTTTTTACTTTTGCTTGTACATTTTTTTCATCAACCTTATTTCATTTTTTTGTTTGCCTAATAAAAAATAATCCTCAAGGGATTATTGATATGAAAGATGTGGTAAAACAAAACAAAACTGATTTTGGTTTGGAAGAAAGTAAAACAAGATTGTTTTTACCTTTTTTTCCCCACCAATATTGCATCCTACCTGACAGTATTTGAGGAAGAAAGCTTTAGTTTTTTTTCGAGTATATTGGCAATTTATTGCATTTTGGTTTTAAAAACAGAATGCCTGAACGGACAAACCCAAGAACTATATGACACCCGTTTTAAAGTGCCTCAAAGATGTCCAGCTTACAGCAATGTCAAGTCTTTGGACTTTTTCCGTCATTTTTTACAAAGTGGAAGAGTCAAAAGAACTTTTAGTCACAGAAATAATGGTTTCTTGTTTAATCACATCCATAAAAATGATTTTTAAATTTTTTTTAAAAAAAATGTCTACTTGAAAGGAGATGAGCCCGTGTTTTAAGGATGGCACTATGCTGCTTCTTTTTTGTTTCCAGAACTTTTGACGACGGTGATTTGCCAGGGTGCAGCTTTTTGACTAACATCAACTTCTACATCTGTGAATAATGCTGTAATGGCAATGGAAATCTTAGCACATACAATTGCTTGCTGCCATTATGTACTCGGGCCTCAAAATTGCTATGTTATTATCAGACCATTCCCCTCCTCCGCTCATCATCTTTTCATGATTAAAGTTGCAGTGAAAGTGAGATAAGCAGAGAGGGCTTTTTTTCCCTCCTTTTTAAAGATCCACAGAGAAAGTAGCAATGGTTGTCATGCAGAGCGGGAATTCTACATGTAAATGATGGCAATTTTTTTGTTTTGTCTTTGTCGCCGAACAAGAAGGAAAGAAAACATTTGTGTTGGTTCTTGAGTCAATGATTTGACTGAGATTTAAAGGGATTTCCGTCCACCCTTCTCATCCCTTCTCCTATCATTTAGCTTTGCACTTAACCCTCACCCTTTTCAAATCTTCACTTGTGCCTCTTTTATTTTGCTCCTGTACCAATGCCATTCCCCAACCATTATAGCATCCCATCATCATTTATCTGTCGGCTTTAGCAACATACTTTGCTGCTGCTGTTTTTTTTTTTTCTCTCGCAGCATTTCAGTATTTGTGTCCATCTTCCACCAGCCCTGCTTGCTTTCCACATCCCTCTTTTTTTAGTCCCTCAATCCACTACCCAAGGGAGAAGTGTGGGTGTGAACACGGAGAGCTTGGAACAAATCGGTATAATCGATCCAGCCATGTATCCCCTATTCTGATCGTCAGCAGAAAACAAAGTGTTTATTTCGCAGCAACCTTCCCAGTATCTTTCGACCCCAACCCAGACCATCTCTCTTTAGCTACTCTTATACCAAGTACTGGAAAAACTTTTTCCTCAAAAGATGTTGCCCAATTACCATATTTTACGCACTATAGGGCGCACCGGATCATAAGTTGCACAGTAAATGGTTTATCTTCAAACTTTTGTCTTAGAAGGGGCGCAGCAAACTGTAAGGCACAGTAAGGGAGACAAAAACAGTCAAAGATAAGACAACTGCATTCACAGTATTGGGAAAAATTGTTTGTGTCACGCTTCATGTTAGCCACATTAGCGTATTCACAATAACAGTAATTCCCAACCTTGATGAAACATGAATAAAACAGACTGATACCACTAAAACAAATGTTAAGGTGACCATGCTAACTCCCAACCTTGATAGTAACAGGTAAAAAAAACACAGTCCAATACCACTACACATAATCGTATTCACAATAACAGCCAACCAAACATTTTGACAGTGCCAAGTGTACCTCAGTAAGCCCAATCAGAATTAATTCATACTGTATACAAGGTGCTCTGGATAAAAAGGCGCAGTGTTGTTTTTTGAAAAAAATTAAGGCTTTTAAGTGTGCCTTATAGCAGGGACAATACAGTAGATACTTTAAATGTTGCTTACATATCTCTTTCTGTTTCCCCTCATTCCTTCTTTGTCAGTCTGTATCCCTTCTTCAGTCAATTTAAGGCTTGCCTTTATACACAAGAGAGTGCATAGAGCTTATTTATGAAGATGTTCTGTTTCTAAGTAGATCATAAGTAAGAGTGACATGGAGCGTTTTTCAGTCATCTGCTGTTTACAGCGGCTTAAATTAGGCCTGAATTTTGTCCAGAGTTCTTACATTATGGGTTCTTTTGAAAAGCCTCAATTTGACTGGAATAGGAGGCAGTTTTTTTTTTCCGGGAAAAAAATCTGTGCAAATGATTGTAGAAGAACGTCAGGGGAGGAATGGATGGTATTTCGGCTAGTTGGACGTATAAAGATGAAATTAGGTGGAGAGAAGGAAATTCATATTATTAAAACTTTAAAAGCGGGGAAAAAATCTAAACAAGTGAAATGTTTAGTTCACAAGATCTCTTTAAATCTGGCGGAGGTAGCCTCATATCGACAAGGTATTGGTTGCAGTCAGAGGTTCTGCAGCAGGGCAGCTAGTCTTTAATTTGACAGACAGACAGAATGGATTCACGGCATTCCTAGCCACAGGACTCCCAGGCCTTGCATAATCAATTAGTCATTAATGGAGTAAGTGACTGTAGAAGGATATTAAATGTTAATTGCTGTATGGTATTGATAACATCCATTAATCTACTAGATAATTGCAATCAGTGAAAACAAAGATATATTATGAGACCAAACCTACTTCTACATACATCTGTGGAACACAGATAGATGGATGCATGAATAAGATGTAACATCATATTTTAACACCCACTGTTAGTTGACACTCTAATGGAGTAGCTTTTGAGTTGGAGTTTTAAATGGACATACCAGGCTTTTTTTTGATAGTAGATTACCAGTGTATTTATATATATATATATATATATATTTTTTTACCTTTAATAGTATTCACTTTTGACAATTTTTAACACATTTTTGCAATAACTGAATTAAAACAGTGCCTATATTTCTTTATATAATAATTGTAATATATTTCAACTTTGACAGTAGGACATACAAATTCTTTTCAAAATAAGATATATCCTGTGTCAAAAAAAGATCCCCTCCTTCCGCAGCAGATTTACTTGAAATAAAAATGCAAGAAAGTCAAACATGACATTTTCTTTCTTTATGACTTTGGTGCACCCCTATCCTTTTCCTCTTTTTTCTATCAAATATAATTGATGTAAAGTCCATTTTTAAAAAAATAGCTGAAAATGCAATTTCTAAACCTGTTGTGCATCAGAACAAAAGGATATAAGTTTTATGATTAGTTTAAAGATAAACCACTCTGATGGTAGAACCTTAAACCTTTTACCAAATTTTGCTTGATTGTCTGACACGTCAAAAACCTAAACATAAAAAAACCACTAAAAAACCAATGAACCAAAACCAAAAATCAATTATTTATTTAAATCATTAGTAATTTTCTTCAGACCCAAAGAGCCACAATGGAGGAACAAAAGAGCCACATGGTCGCAAACCCACTGTTCTAGGTTGAATTTTAAACTTGTGTAAAATTGAAAAGGCTTCTCATCATCGACCCTTTTTATAAGTTTGTAAATTACAAAATAAGACGAAACAAAAAACAATTTATAGTGAAGGCTGCAAATAGTAAAGCTGACCCCCTTCTATAACACTTCTAATCTATGGGATGCATTTGCTGTTTCTTTGCTGGCAATCACTAAACTAATGTTTTTTTTATAAAAAATATATAAAAATATGCAATTGAGCATACTTTGTAGTTTGGTTTTAATCAAAGAGAAAACACAAATGTGCAAGTTTTTGTTAGGGCAAAAGGGGACATTGTATTACTTTTTAAAATTATGTGTCCAAAAAAGGTTTATGAATTGTAAATGTGGTCATGTAAAAAGCATACTCTGGTGCATGAGGTAGAGTCAGGTGTGTAGCGAATTGCAGCAACTCCCATGCCACCTGTGAGGAATTGGCAAACCTTGGTGAGGCTTCGTCCTGGAATGCCTGTTGAATAATGCATGGTCTTGGAGCAGTTGGGCCCTCTAATACCACATTGCTCCGAGACATTTCTCCTAAAATCAATACCACTTAGCAACTGCTTCATAATGAAGGAGACACTAAAAATTCCATCATCAGGTAATTAGTTGAACTCAGCTTTTGGTTCCTGGAACCCCCCTCTCCAACATTTGTTAGCCCAATAGTCCAATTGCAAAAACATGATTTTGAAATAATGAAAAATTTGAATTCAGGATTTCCTTTTGAAGCATTTTTTGAGTGTGTTTGTAAAGACAAAACATCTCTGGGACTTTTTGAAATAAAAACAAAGGATCTGAAATCTAGTGTGAGAAATGAAGACGGAGAAACCCACCTCCTAACTTTTACTCTCTTAAGAGACTTTTCCTTTTTGGTATTCTAAGGCGTGTGATGCATCACTTACAGCTTACGTTTTTCTAGCAGACTGCAGCCACTTATCAAAAATGTTTTACTCAACCGTGAATAAAGTCCATATAAAAGCCAGTAAGTTAATTTTGATGGGGAGCTTTGCCGTCAGTGGCAGGGTTTGAAGGATGTAGTGGTCATTTACATGCTCCATTATGTATATACCATTTGCTCCTCTGATGCCTTGATGTGCAATCTGTGTGGATGAATGTATAATGACAGAACTCTGCAAAGTATTTTTTTCCTCTTCTCCACTCGGAGGTCAAAGGTCAGACGCAATAATGCAGTGTAAATGTACTGGTATGGATTTTAGAGTTCATTAGGGGTCCATTACAGCCACTGAGTGGCATCACTTTCACTGGAAGCCAAAAGAATAGAAAGTGTGATTCATCCTAAACTGCTGTTGGTGTTTTTTTTCTTGAAGTATAAATAAATGCCTGGATAAATGCGCCAGGGGTCTGCAACCTGAGGCTCCGGAGCCAAATGTGGCTCTCTTATCCCTCCATAGTTTTTTTTTTTTACATCTGAGATAACAGGTAAATGATTGTAAAAAAAAATTGTAATCTATTGTCAGAGTGGTTTATTATTAGAATTGGCTAAAAGCACAAATTTGTATTTTATGCTGAAAACCATGTTGCTTAGTTCTTAAAATGTAAAATGCATTTATGCGTATGAATCAGTGTATCGTTCGTTCATTCATTTTTTCACTTTAAAATCAAAAACAAAAAAACGAATCGTTTTTCGTTTTTTCGTCTTAAAAACAAAAATGAAAAAAACGAAAAAACGAACCGTTTTTTTGTTTTCCGATTTGTGTAATAAATCAAAAATGGAGCAAACGGAATAACGAGCGTTCAGTTTCGTTTTTCGCAATTTCGTCTGAATAGTCCGGGTCAACCGGAAGTAGTTTTTAAAAGTGCTTTATTGAGGACACACAATGCGAGCTGCAGAGCTAATATGGCTAATTTAAAAGAATGTTCAGGTTTAGTGACAGATTGCTTTCAGTAAAGTCAAGCGCGTTCAGAGATTTCAGAAATGTCTGTGAGAAGATTCTGTTTAAAGCTCCAGAGAAAAAGACACATGATGGACGGACAACTTGAAGTTGCACTTGTGTCAGCCATAGAGAAGGTAAGAACGACCCTTAAACATATATTTATTTTATGATGAATACACAATGTAATACTGGGGGGTTTACCATATCTGCATTTACCTATGTAATATTTTACCATAATCATAAGACTGGCCCAGTCATGTGCAAAATAATATATATTGAAAATAAATAAATAAAATGTTAATTAAATAGCAAATGAAAGAGTCATATACTTAGAACAGAACATTTTAGATAGTAGGCAGAGGAATACTATTATGTTTGACTGAAGGAATGCATTTTAATCATGTTTTGACCCCTCTCTAATGCTTTCATAGTATAGCCTGTTTTCTCCTCATTTTACTGAGCTTTATTTCTGAATAAAAGACCAACTGCAGCTGCTGGTTTTCCTCAGGGATTTCAGTGGAGCTGGAGTCCAGTGCCGAGGAAGCTGCAAGCATGTATGAGCCGGAGCTGGGGTCTGTTACCGAGGTTCCTTCATCTGCAGAGGATCCTTGATCAGAGCATGACAGATGTGATGCTGAGCAGCAACGTGGACAGACTTTCCCTGACACGACTGTTTCTGATGCAGAATTTAACCACAAACAGACTTGTTCCAGATGCATTTCTTCATCTAATAAATGTTACTGACAGACATGCTGATTATAAATGTAATATTTGAATGCATAAAGAAGCCACAAAACAAAACCCCTAACTGTCTCTGTGTTTCTGTTGTTGAAAAACATATTCATGTTAAGTTTGTAATAAATATACTGCTCTGCCATGAAACCATGATGTTTATTTTTATATCCATTATAATACTCATGTCAACATTCAGTTTTACCAGTAAGAAGAGACATTCCTAAACAGCTTTGAAAATGTCAACATTGACTGTTTTAATAAAGCTTTAAACTTAAAATGGTAAACATGGAGCCAGTAAACACCAACTCCTAAATAAAACAAGTTCAATATGATGCAGTCCTTTTGGATGTTGTTTTCCTGCTCATGAGCCCGACACTTTAGGCAGGAATCACGGCTCCTCTTCCCCAAGACGTCCTTAACAACCAACCAGACTCAACCAGCAGGTCAAGAAAAAAAGGCTTTTCCAAAGGACCTGCAATTTAAAAAAGATTAGAGTCAAAAAATTAATGATTGTATTGAACATAAATCTGTGAAATCCATCATAGTGATTTGTCTGTATGCTGTATACCATGGTGAAATTACTATAGTCTTCTTTTTATTCCCTTGTAGAGCTGTCCTCTGTTCTTCTGGCTCTGCACAAACTTTTCTGGAACTTTGCTTCTAGAAACTTGACCTGCAGAAATCACACATTTTAACTCAACATTGTATTTGATGTTTTATTGGAGTTTACTGTAGGTGTCAGTTTATGTAGTTGTTCAAATGTCCTTTTCAGTGTATTTGAATGTTTTTTTCACATATTAACTTGTTTACTGATTTAAATGTTAAATATATATTTAGCAACACGGATCCCATATAATTACTTTATGAATCACAGAATCATCCAGGCTGGCTGGGGCCGTTTCTAGTCTTGTGGGGGCTCTAGGGTAGATGCTGGTTAAGGGCCTTCATTTTGTGAACTGTAGTGAAGAGATTCCTAACCCCTTTGGTGTACTAAGACAGCTCTATCTAAAAAAAAAAAAAAAAAAAACACTATTTATGACTACAAGAGGAATCCTCTTTATCTCAATAAATCGAAGAGATTCAATAAACTAACAATTGCAATTAAAACAACAAATGTACAGTTAAAATAATGCTTGACTATCGTAGTCTCAAACTTATAATACCTAATAAGAACACAGTATTTTTTGTAACAGTCATGGTGCTTTGTCCTCAAAATGTCTGTTTCTGGCTTTTTTATTTGCAAAGTCATCAAGCTAAGTCTATTTTATCTTTTCCTCACTAGTTCTTTGAAGAAAGTGATGCTAAAAGCTTCTATAATCTCCTTTTGTGGAGGAAGGGAAATAATCTGAATTGTCTCTCTGACTACTTCATCAGTCCTGAATAAATGAGAGAATAAATTGGCCAGTTATTGCATCTACAGGTTTAGTAAAAACAGGCCAATGCCCATGTACATGTGCAGATGATGCTTTTACGTCAGAGAGAGGTCCTCAGAAACCTGATGGTCCTGGAGCTTCATGGTCAGGATGTTCCTCAGATCCCTCTGGCTCAATGTCTTATCTCCAAATATTTTAGAATTGCTCCTGAAGGGACAAAGCTCATTAGATTATTGGAAAAAAAACCCATAATGAGTGCATATTCCTATTTTAGTATTGATGATGTTGCAGTAATGCAGAAAAATTCACATTATTTAGTTTTAATCTATTTTAGGAGTTTTTTAAAAACACAAGTTAACACAGTATTGATTACAATCAAAATAATAAGATAAATGATTCACTGCCACAAACAAAAAACATTCCTATTAGAATATTTCCAGAATAATTCTGTGAATTTTTAAAATAAGAAGAAAACTTTCACTGAATCAGTGCTCTGTCATTGCTAAAGATCACAACAACATGTCATGTTAGAATCTGAAGAAATGGCTCTGGATACTTCTTGGATTTTCTCTGCTACAGCTGTTATGAAAAAATTGTTTCTCCTGCCAGAATTTATATCCATATTTCTGACAATAATTATTACTTGTCGGTTGACAAATGATTCCACAACAACGGTTTCATATATTTCACGTTTCTTATCCTAAATTAATCAAACAAAGCTCTGTTTGTGTCACTGATCCTTGGAACTACACCGGTGTCTGACGCTAGCTTTAGCTAGCTAGCAGCACATTGCACACTTTGGGGCGCTGCAGCTACGTTAACTTGTGTGGTTCAAAAAAGATGAGACAGCTGATTTTTGCACTTTACTGTATTTACAGTCAATATTTTTTCATATATAATTACATAAGTGATTTAATAAACTCCAGAAATAGCTACATGTAAAATCGGACGTTTTAATTCTCCTCATGATGAAGTTGATGAACATGTAACTTTAATGCCTCCTTGTTGCGTGGTGGCCCTTTACAACGTTATTACCGACAACAGGAACGGTTTTCGGGTTCCTCTTGTGCATCCCCGAGTTTCAGTTAACAACAGTTACTTGTCAAAGCAAAACTTCTAACAAAGTAACATCGTCAGAGACATGTGACAGAAAAAAAAATCATTAAACGGATTCTTACCTGGAAAGTGACGGAAGTATTTTCGGTTATCATACCCTTGGGTCTCTGGGTTTCCTTTTACGTCGCAAAACAACAATATAAGGTCTTTCCCCTTTGTTGAGAGACTACTGATAGCACGAGCAGTGGGTTAACTTTCAAAATAAAACTCCACGCAAACTACTTCCGGTTGACCCAGACTTTCCAGACGAAATTGCGAAAAACGAAACTGAGCGCTCGTTATTCCGTTTGCTCCATTTTCGATTTAAGACACAAATCGGAAAACGAAAAAATGATTCGTTTTTTCGTTTTTAAAATTTTTGATTTTGAGACGAAAAAATGAAAAACGATCGGTTTTTCATTTTTTCGTTTTTGATTTTAAATTGAAAAAACGAATGAACGAACGATACACGGATTCGTATGGATTTTTTAAAAATTGAATTGTACACCACTATTTTCATTTTTATATTTCTTAGTGAAAGAAAAACAAGGATGAAGGTGCACCAAGAGAACGCGCAATGTTTGAATGTCTTGCATTTTTAATTCAAGTAAGTCTGCTGCAGCGGGAGAACCCTATTTGGGTGTATTTTATTTTGAAAGGAACTTGCATGGGGTGCTTTTAAAAGTAAAGAAGTTAAAATAGATGTAATGTATATAGAAAACTATAACACTGTTATTATTATTCAATTATTTTTTTTCAAAGCTACATTTTAATAATGAATGACTCAATGGACACAAAAATAGAAAGTGAAAGAAACTGGGTTTTGGTTGTAAGAAACTGGTGCAAATAGCTCTTTTAGCATGCACCCCATCATGTCTTATGTTGCTAACTGGTAACATACAATGTAATCCAGCACACCATCTCGAAAGAGAAAAAGAATGAAGAATATTTTTGATATAATTGGAAATAAAGCCAGGCATTAAGGGGTTATAGGTTGCTGACCTCTGCACTAGTCTGACTTTCTGATATGGGAAATTTGGGGAAATTTTTGCTTTATGATGTCAGTAGTTTTACTGAAAAATAGCAATGTTGGGTTTCTCCTGTTTTTGTCAATTCAGCGATGGAAGGTGGGGCTTGGCTGTACCACATGGAAACAGAACAAAAGTAAAGATACATTGCTGAAAAATTATGTATTTTCTAAAATAATAAGGTTCAATTTATTCGCCCAACTAGCAAAAGAACCCAGATGTGACTCTCCACACCATAGAGTGACTAATTTTGATTATTTATTTTACAACTTCAACATTTTGGATTCAATTTGCACAGGTTGTAATAAATTAACAAAACTAAAAAAAATGTTTATCCTTTCATGCATTTAAAAGAGTATTTTTGACTGGATTTTTTTTTTTATTTTAGAATATGGAAAATATATAGTTTATCCCCTTTTTCTTGTTGCACATGCACATTTTAATGAGATTATTGTCTCCCTGATGATCTCAAAATTAGGTCAAACTTTGCCAAACAAGGTAACTTCTTGGTCTTTTTCCATTAAAGGACCAGAATTTTGCTTGCCTATGATCCAGTGGAATTCCATCTTTGTCCCTTCATCAACCTCCCAAACTTCATCCCTATTATCATTCAGTGTATGCAAAATCCACTGCTGTCATGTCCAAGTAATCACATTTATGAGGCAGGGGCAAAGAGGAGAGATTACAGTGGACTTCATACTTACTTAATCTGCACAAGGGTCAGCATCTCATTATTCATCTTCTGCAGTGTTTATTGGTGATAGACAGGAGGTATGGATGAAGAAGTCACAATTATGAAGTAGCTCAGGGCTGCCTTGCATACAGGACTTCTATTCTTTTTACTCCCCAAGTTCCTTGAGGTCAACTTGGCTCCAAGCCCCCACTTTCAGTCTAGAATAATAGAATAATGGCATAATTAACTGGCAGGGAGATTTTGCCCTGGGGATGTGCTTTGCTGCTCTCTTAGAAAAAAACTATAGTCTTAGTCCTGGCTTTAATTAGGTCTCCTTGGGTTTTAATTGTCCTGCAGTTTTGGTTTAAATAGTGGCACCATGATAGACTGTGATGTACAGTAATGAAATCTTAAGAAGTAATACACACATGCAGTGATTTGATCAAACGGCTCCAGTACTGGTTTGGAGTCATTCCTCATCTTGAACTAGTTCTTTACTTTTTGATGTCTGAGTAACATTCAGCTATTTGGGGAAAAATGACCCCCCCCCCCCAAAAAAAATCTAAAACAGCATGCAACTGTCTGCTTGCACGGCTTCGACAGGCTGAAGCCGAGGCAAAAAAAATCACCAGTAACTTTTTTTAAAGGAATTGAGAAAATTAAGCTAAATATAATCTTGCCTGGTTAAATGAAAGAAAATAAAAAACAGTTGTGATGTGAAATCAAAGGGTCACTTGAATGTATGATTACAATTAGAAGTTTGTTTTTGGATCATATTTGTTTCAGGAGCTTAACTAGATCTTTTGTGACTTTTTTTAACAGGATTTTTAAAAAGCTTGCTGAGGGAAGAGAGTATGTTTAAATCATGGCACTATGTCAAACACTATTTGGGCCTTAAAAGAATTGACTGTTAATAGTAGAAATTAATGATATTAATTAAAAGAAAGTCAACTGAAAGAAACACATTTAATAAACTCTGGATTTTTTGTTGATAGCGAAATTAGCCATCTTTAGCTCCTAATAGTTGAAAGAAAGCAAGTATGTTTAAAGCCTTAGACACATACACCCAAACCAGGGTTGATCCATATGGGCGCTGCAGGTTTTTGAGTTGTCTGGGCCCATGAATGGTCATAGAGAGGAACGGCCAAATATTAAGGAGATTTCAAGTGTGTGTTGTAGTTCCTATGAGGCTGGTGCAGCCACCTCATGAAAATGAAACGTATGATTGCTTGGACATTGTTTGCAGGGTACTGCAAGGTTCAGATCTGGGCCCAAAAATATGTATCATATACATCAATGACTCATGCCAAATTTCTCAATTACTGAAATTCATACCTTTTGCTGCTGACACAAATATTCAGGGTATAAGTGATAAGTTGCAACAGCTTTTACACACAGTCAATACAGAACTAGGTAATAAAAAAACTGCCTGTAAATTTAAATAAACCCGACATAGTATTCAGGACAATAAAATATTTTCCCCAACTCAAGTACAGAATAATGGAGTAAAACAAAGACACAGCTTGTGAAATTATATGTCTAAGAGTAATTATACATGAAAAAAATAGTTGGAAACCTCATGTCAAACACATCAGTTCCAAAATCTCTTGAAGTATTTCTATCAATACAAGACCTACTCTACCCTAGTCTCTAGGCCACACCCACAGTGTTGGCATTGCGCTGCCCTGTAGTCATTAGTGAGGTGCAAACACTGGCTTCTTACTGACCGGGTTAACAGGGTGCGCAGGGAATATGTTAAGTGTCCGAAGAATAGTCACACAAACTACGCTCTGATTGTCTAACTTCCTCATTTATAACAGTCAAGCTGCATGCAAGGGGTGCTCAAGAATGGTTTGGGACTGTTGAAAAAACAAAAAACCTGTATGATGTGCTTACCGAGGGGCCTACGACCTGGATATTTCATGCTGGCCACCTGCATGCCTAACGCACAAGTTTACTCATTTGCTGGCAGACAGCTAGTATCCATCCATGAAGGCAATTGTGACTAAGGAATCAGACTTGTGTTAAACAAACGGTATGTATCTTCAGCTAGTTGCACCACAGATACAATATAAAATTCAGAAACAAATAAATGACCAAAAGAGAGTTGCATCTGAACAAAATTCACGACTGTCAGAGTTCAACCATTAGTCATATGTTTACGTAAAGATGATGCTCTTCATTAACACACTTAGACTCATAAGGCCTTTTCTAAACTCTGGTTTAAATGATAAAAAAAAACAACAAGACCATCACTTTGATTAATTTACAAAAATACACTAATGTGTGTAATTTTGTGTGTTCGTAATAAACTATGTACATCTGTTAAATTGTCACAATCAGCTGATTCTTGCTCCTCTACATCCTGCTCTAACTGAGCCAACATTGAAATGCATGTCTGTGTATACTGGTTTATCACACAGCTGCAGATAGTGAACTATAGTGGAAGCAGAAGAGGGCTCTGCTTCGTTCCTGTTTTAGATTTATTTGAATTTTCATCACCTCAATTGATCGAGAGCCTTTACTCAAGGGACAAAGATACAGACTAAATGACTATTGACTGCCAAGTGTTTGAAAAATGCATTTGTCAGACCTCCAGTGCTATTGATGAGGTTGTATTAAAAATGTGACTGTAGAATCAATAGAGAGAAAAGAGAAACCCCATAGCTCGAGACTACAAGTGAATGTTTTGCTCCAATTTGTGCTCTGTTCCTTTGTAGTTCCAACAATATCCCCCCCCCCTCTGTCTGTTGTGTGTTGGTGCTTTTGTGTTAACCACTGCTGGTGCAATGCAGTAAACGAAGGGAGGTAGAATAGCTTGGGTGTGTTTTGTGAATGCATATGGGAGAGGGAAAAGTTGCAGCAGATGCATTGACAAGCATTTGTGGGTTTATGGTCTCAGTAAATCCCACTTGCCCCTTACACTGAAACACCCATGCAAAAGCTCCAAACTCACACACACTAATGTTTGTCTTTTGAATTTTCCTTCAGTTGCACAGCAAGGATGTTTAACCTTGTATAGCCCTCTCCATCAAGGAATGGACGGAAAATGTTAAGTTTTCTGGAGTTAACATGTTTTTTTAACACTTTAAAAAAAAATCCACACAAAAAAATGCAATAATTTTTAATTTTCTTGAGATATACAGGTAATGAGATATACAATAAATATACAGTAAATGGTATCAATTATATTCATTGGGTGATTTGTAAAGTTTTTGTTCACAGCACATTAATACGACTGTTCAAGAGAACACACCTCTAATTTAAAATCCACTGTTTTAAATTAGATCCACACATTTTTTAGCATGATGTAACAGTTTAATAAAGAATTAATTGTAAACAAATTTTGAATTCTTTCATTACTGAAGGTAGTCATTTAAAAAAAGAAATAACAGTACATAATTGTTCTCGCCATAGTTTTGAAAATTGTGTCTGAGATTTCATGGAAGCAGCCATTTTGAAATAAGCAGGAAAAGCCCAAGGGGATAAATATGCACTTATTGTAAAATCAGAGGATATGAGTCCTTTGGACTCAAATTCACTAAGTCTTTTTATATTTGATTAAAGATGTTGCTCCAATATATAATCCTTTTATTATGCATGCCACATGACCTAAATGTGCATTTCGGCAAATTTACTATAACAATCTTAAAGCAGAAAATATTTTGCACAGCTTTTCCATTGAATTTTTTCAGCCCATTTCATTTGTTTTTAAATATGCGGCTTGTGTGACTTATAGACCGATCAGAACTGCAGTCTGGCAGCTAGCTGTACAGTTTGATGGTTTGTGTTTGCAGTATGATTTTAATGCTCTCATTTCATGACTGGCTGGACTTTATAGAGCAGATGATGAAAGGTGCACCAGTCCACGCCATCTCGTATATCATGTCCTCTTTACGCACACTCACCAGGTTCCTGATTATTTCTTGCTCTCTGTTTCTATTTTATTTCTCTCTCATAAGATGGCATACCTTCCGACTAATGCCCTATCAAAAATATTAGTGAGTGATGGACAGCTTTTGATGTTTGTTATCATTTGCTGGTTATGTGTGCTCACGTTTATGAACGGTACCACACAATCCCAGTCAAAATTGGAGGACCTTTGTAAAGGTGCAGAATGACTTTTAGTGTTTGAAAGCAAAAAGCACATGAGGCTTGAATGATGATGGGCTTAGATGAGAGGAAATAACTTTCAGATGGGCTTGATTTTTGTTTGGTCTTTATTCCTTTAGAAAAAAAATGGAAATGGTGTTGGGAGTGTCTTTAGGATGCTTTGATGTAATATTGATAGTGTTGTTTGTAAGTCAAAAGCCGAGTAGATGAAACAGCATATGGTGATACCAGAAATAAGAAGGATGGGATTAGTAAAACTCAGTTTTGGTCTTATTGATAGAATACTTTTTCAACTTTCGCCAGCTCAACTTCTTAGCTGCTCCTTGTTCAGTAGCGCCTAGAAGAACTAAAAGGTGTTTTGCAGGATCTATGTTGAAAACCTTTTTTGCATGTTTTCAGAAGAACCAGGTGTTGTGAGCTCAGCATCCTGCTTCAGGATCCCAGCTGACAAATGTCATCCTTTGGACATTGTTTTGAACACTTGTGCTGCACAGAACAGAAAGTTGAAAAAGACCAATATTGTTTTAAAATGTGGCTATTTTCTTCTTTGAGAAAAGAAAAAAAAAATGTCCATCTGTTCTAAGCACTTTTGACCAAATGAAGAATAAGTTTCAAAAAACAAAATGTAGTGAACTCAAAGCTCAGATTTCATTAGGTTCATTTAGGGCTGGGCTATAAAACGATAGCTATCGATATTGCGATATTACCTTTTCTTGATTGTAAAATGAGACTATTGTGATAGACGTCTATTTTGAAGGGTCCGAAATCAACACTCGCCAGACGCCAGCATTTTCACCTCTTTGGCAAGTAAATTAGAGGATTAGTTGCCACATGAAGAGTAAATGTTTGTGTAAGCTTAGTCATGTTTATTAGCTCTTTTTCTGGTGAATATGTTTTATCCTCTTCTCCTTCACCGTTTTCACGCAAGGAAAACAAACCACAAGCGACGCGAGACACACCACCCCACCCCAGCGGTCACTTTTCCTGTGCAGCGTTTAGTTTGGCTGATGAAACAGCGGAATATATGGCGATTTATAACAGGATCCAGTCAGAACTGGAAGATAAAGCTGCTTCACTTAAAGCAGCAAAAGACAGATGAATAAAATGTGTTGATGTGGAGACAGCGCTTTTGTTAGACACTGATGCTATGATGCTAGCTTGTTAGCTGCTAATGCTATGCTGCTAACTAGCTGTTCTGTGTCCTGTGTGATCACTGACTGGCATAAAGTCGGACAGTATTTTCACGGACCGGCCTGTAAGACGTGGCGGTTACATACAGCAAGATTAAATAGGTCATTAATAAAACATTATTTTCTAAATAATTACAGAATTGAACTCAATTTTGGCCCCTGTATGGAGGTATTTTAATTATTTCTAGAATAGCTGCCTGGCGGGTGGATCTCCTCCATTGACCTCCATTGACCCCACAGTATGGTGTCTTGGTGTGGGGATGGCTGGGGGTTCTCCCTCCTTTTTTGTGCATTCCATCATCCACCTCAGCTTAACATAACATTCACCTGAGCACAGGCGTCAGCTCACCTTTACACCTTCGAATAGTGTGCGTGACAGAATGTAATGCTTTACATGTGTTGGTTGGTATGCACAAGTGTGCGTGTGAACTGGATGTGGACAAGTTTGTGAACACTCTTGGAGCCGGCAGGTATGTAACAGCTGAGTGTGTGGACAGGCCCTGCCCATTTTAGACCAACACTCACTATTGCAATGGGTATAAGGTCCAGCATTTTGTTGCCTGTAGATTAACAACTCTACCTTCCCTTCACAGTAGTCCTTCTCTAACTTCTATAATCCACCATCTCTCTTTCCCCCCCTCCACCCCCCCACTCTGTACTTTTCCCGCTTTCCTTTTCCGTCCGGTCCAACAAAAAAGACACACTAAAAAAAAATCAATATTAATAAAGTTTGGTTTAAATTACAAAAGGGGCTTATACCAACATACATTTTGTGTTCGCTATGATTTATAACCCCCGATTGTAAGAGTAAAATCTGTCTAATACAAGAGGCTCTCAGCTCATATCTGTTTGCTCAGCTGTTGGACAGGACAAGTAAAAAAAAAAAAATAATAATAATAATAATAATTATTATTTAAAATCTGACAAAAAACAGAGTAACATGCACTGCAAATTGTGCAGAACGGTGTGTTGCATATCAGGGCAAGGCTGCTATTCTCCGCTTCAAAATCCACTGGAATTCCATTTATTACTTAAACAGTTGAAGAGGAATAGTAGTTGAAAGATTGTTTTTAGAGCACAGGAAAATCTGGCACAAAACCAGGATTCAAAGCTCTAAATTTTTATGTGGGTAAAACTCCAATTTGGCAGGTAGAAAAACAAGTTCACTAACCACTTTGGGAGATGAGACATTATTCATTATTTCTGACATGGGCTTCAAACTCACAACCATGACTTTTAAGTGGCTCGCTTGCAGCAGAATCAGTACAAACTGTTTTTTGAGGGAATACATTAGCCATGTTCTTTTAGTCGTTTCCCCATAAGCTAACTTTCTGAAGAAATGCTGGTGATGGAAACTCCTTCCATCTTGATTTTTAGCTGCGTAAACACTAGACCTTTGACCATCATCACCAGACCTTAACTCCATTGTTGCAGTTCGTGTAACAACCACCAATGCTGGATTTACACTGGTGGTGCATCTCCCTATGTGTTGCGTGGAGAGTCCATGTAATGACTGTCAGTTAGATTACATTGTGTCCTTTCATGGTCCCCCTTCGCTTCCGTGTTGAGTAGTTCATCCAAAACTTTGGCCCCATGCCCTCTCCTTCCTCAGTTAGTCCTTCTAAAATGCATGTTTGTGTCATAAGTGACATTATGATTGGAAATGGAACTCTTGCATAAAGCTTGCGTTGTGGAGGGACAGGCATCAGACACAGACATGACGGAGACGATGTAAGCATTCCAAAAGATTAATGAACATTCATTTTTTGTGTCAATGCAAGGGAAATGCACTGCAGACGGACCAGTGGAAATCCGGTGTAAGATTTTAACTCTCCTCCCAATTTTCTGGTTACTCTGCCTGTCAGGCTGTAGGAGCTTGAATGGCTATGTGGAATGGAGCTGTAAGCCAGTGTAATTATTGTTTGAAAGCCAGAGGCTTTGCAAATTAAGCACACTCATTTGAAATCAATACTGTCTAACCGCAAGTACAGAAAAATGCTTTTTCCTGGGATATGAGGTTGGTCAAATGGTCTTTTTTTGGCTTCTTAAACGACCAGTATTATGTTGAATGGTTCTGAGAGTAAAATCAAGTTTAACAACACTCTAGATGCATTGAGGGGTAAAAAGAGATTTGAAACGGAGCTTGCTTATCTGGTAGAAGGTGAATCACTGGAGATCCAAAAGGTCAATATATATCATAGCTAAGGAACATGTTTTTTATTTACACACACAAGCGTGCAGACATTAAATGAGCACCTGCTTATATAAATATAACTGACATCAAGTCAGCAAACCAAACTTGTCTTAGTGATAAATGGCATTGTAAACATTGAACCAGGCCAAAACAACTCCCCCGAGGACCAACTATGCCTGTGTGTGATCAGCAGAATAAACCCTTATCGTCGTATTGCGGGCCTCTGCTCAGAGAGGGGATGGTTATGTGCTGTGCATACTAATGTGATAATCTATTCTTCATTAAGGCCTAATACAGCAGTTAAGTTGCCCTTTGATAGCATCACTGTGCCCTGACAGCAGCAAAGATGAGGTCTGCCTGCCACTGATAAAGCTTCAAAATGCAATAGAGATGACAAAAATTTGACAATGACACCACAGAACGCCAGGAGCAGCGCCAGCCCCAGCCTTCAAGTCACTTGATTTCATTAAGAACACTGAAGTGTTCATTTTAAAGGAGAGTTCTTTATATTTTATCATGACTCCATAATTCTGGAATAATGCTGATGTCTGGAGGCCCCTGTCACGCGATGCCATGTGTTCCCTCCTGGATTGCACCATCTGGCTTGGTTTACAACGGGCTGCTAAGGCCGCAGTGAGGGCTCAAGCAGCTGATGTTTAACTGTTACCGACTTGAACCCTATAGCAGGCTGAATGTGGGTGGGCAGCATCACTCCCACAACTACAGTCTGTTCAGCTGCACTTCCTCTCTATGGCAGATGTGGCAGTGTGAGTGCCAGCCAATTATAGAAAATGCATGACCACGTAACAGATGAATATGATTTCTTCTATAATAGTTAAGACACTTTGCAAAGATAGACTCAAAACTGCCAGAATTTATTTTTTTGAGGAAATGCTTTGCAAGCTGTCATCCTAGTGAAAGAAGCTCTTGGAGAAAAAGTGGAACACTAAAAAACTTAATTATGGATTTAACACACAGGAATAATACATATTATTCATAAGCAAAAATCATTTTTGAATACATTCTTAATCCATTCCTTAAAAGGAAAGTGGCCCACATGACTCATTTCTGATGCTTATGTTACACTGATGTCACCATGGGTTCTTGTAGGTTAAAAAAATATGTTTAAGTTGTCTTTAATTAGATGTTCACTAAAAATTTGTTCAATTTCTTTGACTCAGAATGTTTCTGGATATTTGCTTAGTTACTTTAAAAACCTATAAACTGAATGTGACAGTCTAATGTCAACGGCTGTGTAGTGTCATGTTTCCATCCAGACTCTGTTCCATTGATTACCGTAATCGGATATGCGGCAACTCGCCTGCTAATGAGTTTGAGATTGACACTTGAGTTTATTAGGCTCCATGCTGTTTACTGTAGACTGGTGGCGTGTAATTAAAGCTTTCACCCCACCAAGCAATGGCATGCAGACAAGCCCCCTGTTGTTGTGCTGAGCCTAGCATTATGTTTCATGAGTTTGTGAATTTCATTTTTATTCATGGGAACTGACCAAAGATTCAACCTTGGTTTGTTATTTAAACTCAGTTCTTTATGGACTGATTTCTCTCCAAAACATGTGCAGTGAAGTTGTAGTAACAAAAAGAGCTTTTTAAAACAGAAATAAACAAATAAGTTGCTCGTTTTAAGAATCAAAAACTGAAGGTTTTTATGACCCAATTATTATGGCTAAACTTAAGAAGAGTAGATTCATATAGGATCAGATCATCTGCTGGTTACAACACTCATTTTTTTAAAAGCTGTGATGATGGATAACTTCAGCCTGCACATCACCAAACTCTGTTTCTCAAGGCTTCTTTTCTAGAATTATTTTACTTTTATTTTTGAGTAGAATCCTAATTTGTTCATTTTAATCAACACTTACAACACTGAGCACAGAGGAAATTTAACTTTTTTAACAAAATTGATGCCCAGCTGTATCCCATGCCGGTGATGTTATAAAATCAAAGCACAGGGAAGCCAAAGAAATAACAATAGGCATGCACTGATAGACTGTATATGACAATAGGAATGCTGCCTTTTATTGAAGTTACATTGTGCTGTTTGTTCTGAATCTTTCTGAATCAGAAGCAGACAGAAAAAACTGCAGTTGGAAAAAGCTCCCTGCCCTGCTCCATTCCAATGCATTCACTTGCAGAAGAGTTGGCATCTGGCCCCAAACTGTACTGCTGGGTAGCTCCAATATTTCTTGCCATTTTTGTTGCACTAATAATGTTAGGTTGGGGTTGTAGGGGGCTGTAAGCTAGCAGAAGAGCGTGTAAACAGATGAATGATGGAAAACGAGGGTGGGCTTACTTCACACCAACAGTTCTGCCTACAACTTAGAGGCGAATTTCTAATGAACTATTGCCGCTCTGCAGAAACAACATCCTAGAAAATGACAGGTTTTTTGTTATTTTTGCAAAAACAGCAATCATGATTAAAAGACCTCTGGGAACATTTTCAAAATAGATCAAAAGATGGTTGGAGTGGGACCTTAACAACAAATGAACACCAAGCTTGATTAAAGCATATCCGGTCGAAAGTTTAGCCACTGTTTTTGAAAAACAGGTTGCCAAAATAATTCTGTTGGTTTCAGAACTTGCTGGATTCCTCTTCCCAGGTTTGAGACTTGAAGCGGAACCAAGTCAGACTTCTAGATATAAGCTGTATGATGTGTTATCAAAAGGTTAAAAAAAATAAACTGGTATTAAGGTTGAACTTTTCTGAGAGGGTAATGAAAGTTTCTCTTTAAAAAAAACTCTGCACTTGAATCTTTTCACATACACTTATCAAAAACATTTCTTGCTAAGATATTACTTTTGTGGAAGTGCTGTGCTCTATAGGAGAGAAAGGAATAACTATAATTACGTCTAAGGTGTGGTGGTGTCTTTAGGAAGGGAACCTGAAATAATGCCTTCAGGCTCCATGTGCTTGAAAGTTGATTTCACAGTTGGTTTTTGAATTGCTTCACAGCATCACAAGTTGAAAATGTCTTAAAGCAATGGAAAGAATGCACTTGTATCCCTTTTTTGTGGGAAAAACAAAAACGTAAACTTCCTTACTTCAGGTGGGGCGTCCTCCTGACTTTGTGAAAAATGCTTCCATCTGTCTTCTTTTGTCCCTGAGATACCATAGATTAATGATGGTCTGTTTTGAGATGTATCCCTGTTGTCTTTATGTGAGGAAAAATGAAGGTTCAACAAGTGACACATTCTAATATTTTGTTCCTAATGAGAAATAATATCCCACTCCACCCACCCAAAGCCTATAGGTATGATAGCACAGGAATATTAAGCGTGCCCAAACTCGATTTGAAACGCACAGGTGGTAAAATGGCAGTCTCTTCTTCTAATGGAAGACGGAGGTCATCAGATTTAAGCTTGAGACCGGGCTGATCTGAGCTATTTTTCTGTGCCACTACTGGCGTAATCAATTTGAAATGGCGATTTGGATGGCAATGGGCTCTCTTCGACAGGTAATCTGGTGCAGCCATTAGAGCCTGTTAAGTGGCTGGGCCTCAGTGTCACACCTCTTCCATCAGTATATATTTGGTCAAACACGGGCTTCCCTTTCACCCTTTACAGCCCTTCTTTAGAGCCGGCAACAACATGGTGATTGTCTGGCAGAGGTGCTGACAACCCAAATCGACAAAGGAGACTAATGTGGTTTAAATGAATGAATTGACCTGCCACATCAACCACCACTGACCTCTGGTTGTTACGCCATCCTCTTCAATCTCATCATTTAGCCACTCACCCTTCGTGATAAGGGCCTGCAGCTGTGGAAGAGCACCTAATTATAAATGGTAATTAAAAAAGGGTCTGAAATATCAGATGACTATCAAAATCCCACATCAGATAGGATAATCTACTTTGTTCATTTATGGGCTGGAGCAGAACTGAACCCAAATGAATAACAAACGGAGGAAGAAAACCTAAATCGAAAAATAAAAGAAAGCCAAAAAAATGACTGGAGCTTCATCTTTTACGTGATTAGAGAACAAGTTTTTCATTTTATGTCTTTACCCAACTGTGGGTATCAATGCACAAATACACTCTCTGACCACTTCATTAGGTATACTTGTCGAGCTGCTCATTAACACAAATTCCTAATCAGCTAATCACATGGCAGCAACTCAATGGATTTAGGTATATATCCATGGTCAAGATGATCTGCTGCAGTTCAAACTGAGCATCAGAATGAGGATGAAAGGTGATTGAAGTGATGTTGGTGTCAGGCTGGCTGGTCTGAGTATTTCAGAAACTGCTGATCTACTGGGATTTTCACCCACAACCATCTCTAGGGTTTATGGAGAATGGTCAGAAAAAGAGAAAATATCCACTGAGCTGCGGTTCTGTGTGTGGAAATGCCTTGTTGATGTCAGAGGAGAATGGCCAGATTAGTTCCAGCTGATAGAAAGGCAACAGTAACTCAAATAACCATTGGTTACAACTGAGGTCTTCATAAGAGCATCTCATCATCACAACATGTCCAACCTTGAGGCAGATGGACTACAGCAGCAGAAGAACACTCCGGGTGCCAATCCTGTCAGCTAAGAACAGCAAACTGAGGCTACAATTTACACAGGATAACCAACATTGGACAATATAAGATTGGAAAATTGCTGCCTGATCTGATGAGTCTCCATTTCTGCTGTGACATTGGGATGGTAGGGTCAGAATCTGGCATCAATAGCACTAAAGTATTGACCCATCCTGCCCTGTATATGGTTCAGGCTGGTGGTGGTGGTATAATGGTGTGGGAAATATTTTCTTGGCACACTCTGGGCCCCTTACCATGTCCCTGACCATCTCCATCTCTTTACTGCTATAGTGCACCATCTTCTGATGCTACGTTCAGCAGGATAAGGTGTCGTGTTATAAAGCTGGAATAATCTCAGACTGCTTTCTTGAACATGACAATGAGTTCACTGGACTCAAATGGCCTCCCCAGTTACCAGATCTCAATAATAGAGCACCTTTGGGATGTGGTGGAACGGGTACTTTGTTGAATCTATGCCACCAAGGATTAAAGAAGTTCTGAAGGCAAAGGGAGTCCAACCCGCCACTAGCAAGGTTTACCTATCGACGTGACCAGTGTAGATCAGTCCTGAAAGCCCATCTAAATCAAATCAATTGAGTAATCAAACATTGACTTTTTGTGTTTTTCATTTACATCAAAGGTTTTAGTTTTGGACTGTAAACCGTTTGGTCAGCTTAATTTCCGCAATGTCCAAGTAATTGAAGCCTTTGTATTTCTGAAATATTTGCTGTCATTTAATTTTCAAAGCTTAAACAGATATTTTCACTACTGTCTCATTTCATTTTTTGTGTGTTAAATGGTGTCGTTCCCAGATGACAACTTAGCATTAATAAGGACAAAATATTTGAATTTAATCGAAGAAAACATTTAGGCGTTTATTTCTCTGAGTATCTATGTGCAAGATAAATCTGAGATGTAACTTGTCAAACTGTAACCTAGTTAAATAAGTGATAAGAGCTAAAAGGTGGCCCGCTTTGTTCAATATTAAGGAAACGCATGGCAATTTAGTTCTTGACAAAACAATTATCCTCCCTGGTTGTGCTGACACATTTGAAACGGAAAAAAAGGAAGTAGTTTGTGATCAACACTTTCTACCTCCATTCTTCTCCTGCCGTCTCCTTTCTTTCATATTTTGTGCTATTTTTTCACCTACCACCACTGTAATTAGCGAGTCTTTCATTAGCACCCACATGGGTGAGCACTTGTTCCTTCCTGCATGTGTCTGTTCAAAGGGATGGTATTGGAGAAAGTGTGTGTGTGTGTGACACAGGGAATGTGTTCGTTTGTGATAGTGAATAGAACGGAGTCGCAATAGGTTGACTCTCAGAGCGATCGATTCTCAATTGCTGTAGAAGTGCTTTTCTCTTTCTTTTTTCCCCCCTTTTTGCCAATTCAACATATGATGAAAGGCATCGAGGCAATTACCATTCATCTGGAAGAATTCTGGTAGAACAGGCCTTCAAAGAAGTGTGAGAATCAATCCATTATGAGCAGCTCTCTTCACTTTCTTTCACTTCTTCCCTCACACTTCTGTTCTTTTTCTCTCAATGGTTCTTCTTTTCCCATGCTCCTGCTGTTTCTGTCTGTTTTAGTTACCTTCCTATTGCTCTGTGCCCTTCCTGACCAAAATGTTATGTCATATCGTTGTTTTCCCTTCAGTCTTTTGCTTTTAATTCTAGTTACCATTATTATCATCTCTTACCTCAAACTCTTGAGTGACATTCTTTTTGTTTTCTTTTCCCATTTTTGCTGTTTGGGACTTGATGACTCTAGAAACCAAAATAATTGTGTTACATTTTATTGCCTCTAAAGACCAATGCAAAGGCATTAGCTTCACATTTTGATTGATGTTGATCCATCCATCCATCCATCCATCCATCCATCCATCCATCCAATAGTTTTTACGAAGTCCTATAGATGGTCACATTGTTTACTGGGTATATGGTATATACTGGTATATGCTGCATCAGGGCTAGCCAACCCTGGAACATAAAAAAAAAAACAGAAAAAAAACCCTGTATGCAGAATTTATGATGTTATTCCTTCATACCCTAGTTAAAACACGGTTTTCTCATTACCTTTGCTGCTGTAAGAAGAAGTACAAAGGCGACTCTTTAAATCAGTCTGTCCAGCCAGTGAACTGAGATAAAAAATTCTTTATAAAGGGATTTAGGAATTTAAAAAAATAATTTTAATTCACAGGGAGATGGTATTCACTGCATTGTAAAGGTTTTTGGTTTGTGACTTAAAATGCTACATTTTAACACTGTCAATGGTTAAATCTTCTCTTTTTTTAAAAAAGTTTTGAAAAATAACCTACTATATCAAACAGTTGTACAGCTTTGCCATTCTCAAGCCCTTTTACTACAGTAAATATGACCCAAAGTTGCCATTTATTTTATTAAAACCGTTTTCCTAGATGAATAGATTGAAGAGATTGATGCTGTGTCCACTTTGTGTAACTGCTTTTGTATGTGAGACTTTGACATGTATGCCTGTCTTGGGTCATTTATTAATTCGATCGTTAATGTGAATTGAGAATATTTAGGACAAAGCGATAAAATCCGTTTAAGGCAATTTTGTTGACTCTAAGGCTTCAAAGTCAATGTCGAAAATGCAAGATACATTTAACACATCTAGTGTTAGACAGCATGCAAAAACTATTTAGTATATGAGTAATATCTAAAGGGCTCAAGCAAACTGTTTTGAGGCCAGCGACCTGCGAAAACAGTCTATGCATGATAATGACAGAATCCAATTTAGTCATTTTTTTCATGATAAAAGGCAGTGTGTACATCTATGTACATTTCCAGTGATGATAGAGATGGCACAGCTGAGGACAATTCAAGTCCTGAGAACTTGGCTTTAAAGGTAGAATCACACAGCCGAGTCCTTGCTCATCAAAACGGAGAATTGCAGACTCTCTCCCTCTACGCAGCAGGAAAGCATGACTGATTGAATTTGATTTCCCTTCTCAAAGCTTTACAGTGTGTAAGTCTTGAGAAATACGTGACGGAGGTCGATTGGCAGACGTGGATGGGCTGACAAGTAACAGCTCACAGTCTGCTCTGTGCTGCTGAATGAGGTCTGGTCCATAAATTTAATAGAATTAATTATGCTTTACCCATGTAAATAAATTTTTAAGTAAGGCGTTTATTAGAGGGTGTAACAAATTGGTTTTAAGCAACATTAGGCAAACACAACAAGTTTTTAGGAATAACAATGAACGGTAAGCTTTTATGGAAAACACACATCAGATGCCCCCAGCCCCCCCCAAGCACCGCCCCTGTAGCTACCTGGTCAGGTACCAGCGGGCCCGAGGAAGCCCCTAGGGTCCCGTACTGGTAGTGGACCCCCCCTCTTGCCCACAGACATCCCCTCCCCTGGCCCGCTCCCCCCAGACCCCGCAATGGTAGGCTTTACCTGGAGCAATCGCAGGCCCCAAGAGGGTTGCCCCACCCCGTCCCAGGGCTGGAGAAGGAGTGACCCCAGCCCCCAGACCCCCAGCGCAGGCAGACCCCCCAGGGCCAGGGCCCCGCGCAAGCCCCCCCAGCACACGCAAAAAGACCACCCCCCCAGCCAAGCCAGACCCCCACCCAATGCACCATCCACACACCCCCACGCCCAGGCCCGGGAGACCATGCGGCCCCCGCGCTTGCCCCACCCAGGCGCCGGACCAGACCCCCTGACCAACAGCGCCCCCCTGCCCCCACCAGGCACCAGGTAGGCCCCGACCCCGGCAGACAGTCAAGGCGCGGCGACACCCAGGAATCCCGCCCCTTAAGTTATGGAGTTAGCTATGGGAGACCAGAGAGCCCGAATTCCTTTTAAGTTATTTGAACTCTTAGTTGACATTTTTTCCAAGCTGATATGATCCAATAGCAGATTCATGTAATGACTTACACTAATATTTTTCTTGTTTTTCCAGTTAAATAAAATTGTCTTTTTTGCTATACAAAGAGTTATGAAGATTATAGATGCTAAACTTCCCTCTGTGTCGATGGCACTCATGTCACCCAGCACACAAAAAGTGAAGGTGAGGCTTTGATTGAAACCTTAAGCCAGACTGATAAATCAGCACATACATGTTGCCAGAGAGCCTGGACAGGTGTACAGAACCACAGAGCATGCATGTAATTGCCAGGTAAATTACTATCACAATGCTCACAAATGTCTGAGTTTTTGAGACCCATCTTGAACATCCTCTGTCCAGTATAGTAAATTCTGTGAAGAGTTTTGAATTGTATTAGTTGTAGGTTTGGACTTTTGGTTAATTTAAAGGTATTTAGACAAATTTCTGACCAGAATCTTGTGTCTGTACTTCTGCCTAAGTCTGCATCCCATTTTGTTGTTGGGATTGAGACTTCGTTATCTAAGTTGCATAAGAGTTTGTATATTTTGGAGAGAGTTTTATTCAATGAAAAATTAATCATAGAGGTGACTAGTTCTGGTAATTTTAAGTCATTGTCACTGGATTTAAATGTTTTAGTAATTACAGATTTAAGTTGCTGATATTCCAAGAATTTATTTATTCCATGTTTTTCTTGTAGTTCTTGGTGTGTTATGAATCTTCCGTCTGTAATTAAGTGCTCGAGTAGTCTTATGCCCCCTGCTTGCCAAGCAGGGAAGTGCAACATTTTTCTATTTATCAGGATGTCTGGATTGTTCCAGATGGGTGTCATTTTGCATGGTAGTAGTGAAGAGTTTGACATTTTAAGAAAATCCCACCAGGCTATTAAAGTAGTACTTATATTACTACTTTGGTAGCAGTCATGTTTTTTTATTGTTGGGCTTATAAATGGTAGATCTGACAAGTTGATCTTTCCACAAAATGCCTGTTCCAGATCCATCCATGGGTTGGTTTCTGGATTGTTTTTTATCCATCTTAATAGGTACTGCAGTCTGTTAGCAAGAAAGTAGTTATGGAAGTTAGGTAATTCTAATTAGGTATTTTTACTGTGGCTATCTTACCCATGAGTGACAGAGGCAAGTTGACCTAGCGGGTTAGATCATCCTGTATACTTTTCAGTAATGGGGTGTAGTTTAGTTGCACCAGTTCTGATAGTTTCGGGGAGAAATAAATACCTAGATATTTGATATTGCCTGATTTGACTGGGATTGAGGTCGTTTGCTCGGCATTACCATTCAGTGACAATAAAACTGATTTGTTCCAGTTAATTGAGTAGTCTGAGATAGAGGAAAATTCATTAATAATTGTTGTTGTTTCACTAATGGAAAGTGAATTATTCAGAAAAAGTAATATGTCATCAGCATAAAGACTAATTTTATGATTACTGTATTTTGTTGTAATTCCTTTAATGCTCTCACGCTGTCTTATTGTTGCAGCCAAAGGTTCAATAAATATAGCAAAAAGAGAGGGGGAGAGTGGACAACCCTGTCTGGTCCCTCTACCAAGAAAAAACCTGTCAGAAGTCTGTTTGTTGGTTCTGACTGATGCATTTGGGTTGTGATATAATATTTCAATCCAATCAATGAAGGATTCCCCAAACCCAAACTTATGGAGGGCAGCAATGAGGAACTTCCAGTTTACTCTGTCAAATGCTTTTTCAGCATCCAATGAGAGTATGGTTGTTTCCTGGTTTTTAATAGTGGCAAAATCTATTATGTTAACAAGTCTGCGAACGTTATCACTTGAGTGTCTACCTTCATCAGATGCATAAAAATGAAAATCTCAAAATCTTTCAATAATAAAGTTCACAGTTTATCATTATGTACGTTGCACTGTTCTTTGGTGCTCCCCTACCTCACCTAATGCAATTAAGTATGGAGTAATAATTCTAAATTTTCATTACATCCATCATACATGTGGCAAAAAAGAGCAGTCTGGATCATCCAAAGAAGGATATTTAGATCACTACTACTAATCTTTAGACTATCAAAATTATTAAAATTGCAGGAACTTGTGAAATATAAAACAGTAATAGTTGCATACAAAGCATATAGTGACTACTTACTACAAAATAACATCCAGAAATTATTTATAGTATGATAAAGTCCACACAGGTGAAGACAAACAGGAACATTTAAGTTACCAATAGTGTGGACAAACCATTTGTTTTACATCATAACCTTCTCTGTAATTTGGTTCATCTGTGATGAGGACACTGACTTCAACTGTATGAAAATAATAATACAAATAAAGAAATGTATTTATTTCCTCTGCCACAAATATGATCTTTTACAGTCTGCTTCTGATTCACAAGGGTTTAAGTAAAAAACAAAAAAAAAACAATGAAATGCTATTTTGAGCTGCATTTTCTTAACATATGTCCTCTTTCATCAACAAGAACTTGCTAAAACCGCCAAAAAAAACCTTATTTTCATTGGAGCGGGTCTTTAAAGTTAATTTCCTGTAACTTTTCTTATGTTTAACTCAAAAGCATCTTTCTTTAAAACATTAAAAAAAAGCTTTCCCAAACATGTTTTGCTGCCTGTAGTTTTGTGCATTGAAGGAAGACAAAGAAGGGAATGCTCCCTGCTGTTTGCCCCTCTTATGACAGCCATTAACACTTATTCTTTTACGCTGCCTCTTTAATTTTCTTCAAAACACCATTCCACATCACTTTACCAGCCTAATGGCACTCTGAAACACCTCCTTTTGTCTATCAGCTAAATTGCAAACAAAAACTCATCACCATAAAACACTACATTGCATCCATACTCTATAGAGGAGAAAGCAATGAAATTGATTGATAATCAGCAAAAAAGATCACAGCAAACGCTCTTTGATATTAATGGTGCTGTTGTGTTAACACATTTTCTTTTGATGGCAGTCCAGAGAAAGCTCTGATAAAGAGCCAAGAGTAAAAAGTGCTTTAAGGTGAAAGTCCTTGGTTAGTTGTTAATCATATAAATGGCATAGCCCCAATTAAAACCCACAGTAATCGCTGTTAAAGCTTTTAAAATGCCTTAAATAACCCAGAAATAGTCCTCTAAGAACCTTTAATTACCATCTTTACTGGTAGAAGGTTGGACTCAATGAATATCTCAATGTGTGGATAAACGTGGAAAAGGGCTACTTGTGTCTAATTGCTGTGATTTACTTTTGTGGTGATATAATTTCTTCATGAAATGTACATGGACTCTGTTTGAATCAGTCGCAGAGTTGCACGAATTCTCCACTGCTGTAACCAAAGCAGAATATTATTAATAGGAAAAAAGACAGAATTCAAGGTCAAAACATGTCAGACTTGACAGTGGTCCCTGTGTGGACATGATTGGCAAGAGAAGTTTTATCCCAACTACATTTGAGCAATTAAAAAAGATGATGTGAATTCATAAGCTGTGGAGGTTATACAGCCGGCGATGCTAATCGCTTTTTTGTGTACACCTCATTAGGCTAGATGGAACTAAAGCAAACCGCCATCCAGAAACGATTAAATTATAGGCATGGAAAGTGAAATCAATTGTCAATTATGTTATCGTGGATTTTCATCCAATGAGGCTCTTCTTTTGGTGTGTCTGCCCGGTTTGTCATAATTTTGATACTGACTTGAACCAAGAATGGGTTCGTCTTTCCATAGAGCCTGAGATATGTCATTAATTAAACAGAAGAAAAAGATCCCAACAAGGAAATTGCATCAATTATATGTTAAAACATTTCATAATGGGAAAATGTGGTACATTTCTCTTGAGACTGAAGATATGGTGGGCTATCAGAATTCAGCATTAGGCGCTGCACTAAACAGACATTATGTATTGTGATGAAAAGCAACAAGGCTATGGGGAACATTACCACTGTTAGGGAAATATGCAGGTGAAATATTTCATGGGATATAGAGTGTCTGGGTTTTCCCCCGGAGGCACATAGACATTTGCACATTTTATGCTGATTAGGTTTTATGGTTTGATAATATGTATGAAACACTCAATGAAGAGCTGCACACAAAAAAAAAAAAAAAATTATTGAAACTGAAACAGAGTGCACATTTGAATTTAAATCATTTCCTCACCAAGAGACAGACCTGTGACCTACAAGTAAAGTTGAAAACTAGAACACTTAAATATTTTTTGTTTTATTTCATCTAATTTTTAATAGCTAATTTGTATGTTGGAAAATTTAAAGAGACATTTTCAGGACAGCTTTGAACTAAAGCTGCATTGTGATCAGTCATTTTGACTCAAGAGGGCCTGACTGAAGAAACAAGATGGTGCCCGGACATCATTTGCAGGAACAGGAAGTTTACCCCCTCTTTTCAGTCAACAAATTCTCTTTTTTTAATTTTTTTTATTTTTAATTTTGTAAAAAAAAGACTAATTTAACTGGGGACCCTAACAGTTACAATTTTTTTTCCCATTTTAAGATTTGGACCTTTAAGACCCGAGATGTCTTTGTCAAACTACTATGCTTTTGCATACTGTAACTCCTTACAAGATCAACATAAAACCGCTGATCCGCAGAGATAAGCCGGTTGCGCTAGTTAAAATGGATTTTAACTGAAATTCTACACATTACCAATATAAAGTGTTGCGTACTGACGCAAAGCCGCTTTTCTCCGTGACCGAATAAAATGAAATGCAATGAGCATGTTAAGGGTTGAAAAGTTACGGTCTTTAAAGGAATGGAAACACTAAAGCTAAAGCTCCTGTGTAAAGGGGGTAACAGTTTTACAAATCTGGACACTTTTGTTAAGGAAGGACCAAAATGATTACTAATTTTTGCCCCATTTTGAGAACACCTTGCACACTACTGTTTATTGACATGAAAAAGTTTTAATAAAAGGTGCTATAATTCTGAAAACTTGTGAAATTTTCGCTTCCGGCTGACGATGTCTAGGTGCCATCTTGTCTGCAGGCCGAAGACACTGGCGCCATCTTGGAGTCCACACTTAAAAAAAGTGTGGACTCTTTCTGGTCAACCAGTTGCTACCCACTGAAATATAACCCAAAAATTGACCAGGTGTTTGCTACCATGTCTGGTTAACCTTGAAAACAAAGCCTACCTGAGAAGAAACATTTGGTGTTTTCATAAATGTCTTAAAGTTTAATTACAGGGCAATTGGAAAATGCTTCAATCATTTATAGTATTCCTTTATTTACATTTCGAGTAAAACCAGTTTAAGTTACTACACTGTTTGTATTAAGCCCATAAATGTTTCCTACTCTCAGTTTCATGATGGATTTCTAGCTGTTTATAGCTTGACAGGTGCTTGCTTTTCATAGGCTGTCAAAGGTTCCTTTAATTGCCTTTTCTTGTGTATACAAGCCATGGCGGTAGTCAGCACTTGCATTTTAACACTGTTTCACCCTTTTGACAGGATTTCAGATTTTCTTAGAGCAGTTTCTTCTCTCCTTAAATCCATCTTCAAACAGGCTCAGCTTCACATAATTAACACTCTTAGTTGACTTATGACTCGTTCACATGTATGAATAGCTACACCTGTCTGTTTCAAATGAATTGGTTTTGGAGAAATTGAAATAGAAGGGGAGATGAGAGGCTGTATCGCGCTTCATTTCTTTAGGACATGTCTTCCACTTTTCTTATCTTGTCATGACCCTGTCCAGTTTAGGATAACTTAAAGACCCACTCCAATAATCTTATGATCTGTTTTAAAAGAGTTTCCAGTGGTCTTTTAAATGTGATTATGCAATTTTTAGCCTAAAAAAAAAAAAAAAAATAGGGTCATTTTCTAGAACACAGATTCTGCAAAGTGGCAAAAGTTCCTTGGGTCTTTTAAGGTAAAAACATAAACTGTCATCAGCACAGTTCTTGTGCTTTTTCACAGTTCTACTTTACTTGACACAAAAAGTGTATGTGATTTGAACATCTGGAATGATGCTATGCATTCAAAAATACAATATCAAACACTGAATGCCAACAGTGTAGAAAATTATCACATCCCCACAGAGTCCAGCAGTGTTGGCAAAGTGCTGCTTTTCAACGCCAAACTGTAAATAAGAGAAAATGTGCAGGTTCTTGTTGCATTCAAAAGTTCATAATGAAAAGAAAAAATGCACACACCTGTAACTGGTCCAGTTCTAGGAGCACAGTGAGAATGTTGATGTTGAAAGACCATTTGTAGAACTTGTCTAATCCCACTAATCAATTACAGTGCTGTTAGAGTCACTTTTTTATTGCTAAGTATTTGACACAACATGACAAGCTGCTGTTTTATTTTGTTTTCTGTGTTACTATTATTTATTTTCATATTTTACTGTTACTTTTTAATTAAATTAAACAAGGCAATGTTAAGGCGCCATCCAATCCAACAGATTGACGTTTATTCATTTCATATCTAGCCTTATTGAGCTTTGTTTTATCATATGTGCCAAATCATTGATGAACTTGTCTTTAGCATTAAACATTTAAACACTGACCCCATCACATTACATCTGATTATCAATCCTGAACTGCATCCTCATGTTTTTACAACCTCCTCTCCTCATTTTCTGCTTTTTTTCTGTTTGATAGATTCTTACAGCAACCTCGTGGCACAAAAAAAACAAAAAACAAAGCAAACACTAGTGTTTAATCCTGCTATTTAAAAAAAAAAACTTTTTCAGTGGAAAACGACACATGCAAACATTCTATTTTTAATTTAAAACATATTTAAGGGGCCTATATCATCCTATTTTTTAATGTTTCAGAGTAAACTATATCCATATGACAACATATTACCTTTGGTAAAGTAAAGAACATTTTAAAATAAAATTAGTTATTTTCATTAGCTCTTTTCCTACCCTGAAGTAAGGCGTCTTGATCTCTTAGACATTGCTTTTTGCTCCTTGTGGGCGCAGTCTACTTTATGACGTCAACCTAGAGCCACCCTCGGTAGCATGTCTGAATTTCGCCCATGAAAAGAAATGACAGCCGAATCCAAATTGCTCCCCAACCCCTATGGCTTCCCTCCACCCCTACATTTAGCCCTCAAAGCTGAGAGATGTGGAAAAATAGTGTCTTCAAATTGACGTTGCCAACCCTCAAAGACATCATCAGTAGTCGCCCGTCATCTGTGTTAGTGAGTCTCTGCCAGCGCTCGGTAAATACATAATAATTTTGGTTTTATAACTTTAAACATGCATGAAAAAACAAAAGTCCTTACTTACATTTAAATGAAAACTTATGTGCTTCAGTGTACACCCACGGTAAAAGAAACGAGACGGGGATCACCCTACCGGCAAAGGGATACCTCTGCGGCTCCCCATTAAAAAAAAAAAAGAAGAAAAAACTAGTTCTGACACTGCTAAAGCTTCAAATTTCCCTAATAACCTGAGTCTTAAAGCTTTTGTCACAAGCACACAAAGAAATTCATCTCCATTTGTCTCCATTCATGAGCACAGCTTCATGAATGGAGACGCACGTTTTCTAACTGACAGGCTCCATCACTGAACAGACAGCAGACTGTAATACACACTTAAAAAAATACACCTGATGCTTTCTGCTCCTCAGACCCCATCACTCTTCCCCCATTAGCCTCCAAAGCTACTGACCCAATGGCTTCCATATAATCACCACTGAAATGGGTCATTCTCATTATTGACACAGTTGGACAATATGGCATGTAAGTATAAGAGATCAGTGTTCCTACAGTAATGACTTCTGCTGTGGATCGCTTTCCCAGTTAACGACCTCTGCCACAGCTGACAAAAGTGTTTGCTTCTCCGTCTGTGTTGGTCAGTTCATCTGTTTCCCAGCAACATTCTTGAGGCTATTTTATGTGACATGCTAACAATAACTGTATCTATTTATAAAAACATAAATTCCTCTATGCATCAAAACAAAGTGATTCAACCCTAGCCATTGTCCTTATGTACATTATACTGACTTTGATTTAGACCCGTGACACCTTACTTCATCCAACTACCCCAGTAGTAGTGGGAGCCTTTAGTCTCTGTTGATTCAGTTAGATGACAGTTGGAGGAAACTAAGGAACAATAATATAAGCCATTGTTAAAAGCACAAAACATGGAATGGATAAGATAGGATTGTCCATGAAGTTTTGTATGCTATATGGTTATTTTGTGTTCTGTCACGACTCATAGATGCATTTGAAAGATGGGCAAAAATCATGACAGAATGTAGTATCAGCTGGAAAAAGTGTTTTTTCTTTTGTGACCAGCAGTATCATCACAAACAAAATTAATTGCTACTCTGCCATCTGCTGACTTTCAGAGTTGTGCCAAAGGCTAAGGTCTTGAATAAAACTGCAACCATACATGATAGGCATCATCTGTTTATTTGCAAAAAGAAATGGCTTCTGATTTTATATTTGTGTAAAAGATGATCATTTTAGTTTTGTTTAACTTGGAGTATGGTCTATTTATTTAAGTTTTCCACCGTTAAAACAAAGCTGGCAAATGGAGCTCACAAGACATCCATTTATTTAGATTTTACCAGATTGCAGTTTGCTAAACTTAACATTGTCTCTATTCATGTAGGTTTTTTTTTGCTAAATAACTTTGTAAGCAAGTAAATGTTTTGTAAAATTAACCTAAAAATAAAAAGCACCTTGAGGTTTTATGCACAGTGGGAGTAAAGTTTAAATTAGTATTTTTTTTTTCCTTTATGAAGCACATACATCTTTATATTTTTCGGAGGGGTCGCAGCTGTGACAGTTGTGCAGGATTATGCTTGAACCACAGCACATTTTATTGCATAAGTGTTTAAAATCTTTCATAAATTACTCATGTGTAAAAGATGACGAGACTAGGACGCATTTTGACTATCTTTAGTTTTAAAACAGTGACAAACACAACAAAAATGTTAAAACAACACAAGTTATACATATTTAAACATATACATACAGTACTTAGTTATAAATAATTAAACTACGACTGCTGCTGAAAGACACTGAAATTATTTGAAATGCAAACTTTTCCGAGCATTGTCATCTATTTTCATTGTCTGACATGCAACCACTTTCAGTGAGTAAAGCTTCATTGATAATGAATAATTTAGTCCTACTTTTTACCACCATTAGAAATAAATATAAAAAACTTTAACGTAATATACAGCATGCTGTAAAATGCTTAAGTTAGAATTGACAAACTACAAAACATTTCTTCGCGAAACTACTGTGGCGATCGTCATATCATGTAGGTCTAGTGTCTACCGATTAAGTTTCTCTAGCAGGTAGAAGAATGAGCTTACTTGTTTTTCATACACTGTGGGACCCTGGGCAGCTGGAATTTCAGGAGGCACAAGATAATGGCAGAGTCCAAAACCCTCAGAATAACAATTTCATTGACCAACTTCACATTTAACAGAACAGATATGAGTGAATATTGCAAACATGGAAATGACCAACTCACACATGGTTCAACAATAAGAGAACCAAACCTAAACTCCCACAATGCACTCCTGCTGTGGGCAGGATCACTACACTACTTTATTTCAAAAAAGGTAAATTCACTTTATAGAACTTCTGACAAACTTCCGCTCGAGTACTGAGCAGTATTTTTTGATCTACTAGGTACAAGTTTGATCTGTGTTTGGTTTAAAAAAAAAAAAAGTTTTTTCTTCAATCTGTAAAATCAGTAATTCTCCAGAAATAAAATACAGTAAAGTTTATTTAAGCTCAAAAGTAATGATGTTGTCTCTTTTATTTTTCTATTTTATAAGCAGATCATACCAACTAAAATAAAAAAACTGCCTAGATTATCGTGCTGTCAAGAAAAATCACCTCACTGCATTAGTATAGCCTCTTAATGTCTTGAGAAGGCTTGTACATACATGCCAAGTAAACAAAATACTGCAGACATATTGAAACTATGATGTCCAACATTGATTCAATGATTTTTAAAGATAATTTATGATATAAAGCTTTCAAATATTTGATCAGAAAGAATAATTCTTAGAAAAAAATATCAGATATCCATCTGTCATTTAGAGCTAATAATGTTGCTAAGTGGGTTGAATCCTATGCAGAACAGTCCTGCTTTCTGACCAGCCCTAAATCAAACCAATTTAAAGATGCAGGAGCCATCCTGGTGGAGCCTTAATGGTCATCAACTCCTATGACCTCATAAATCTACACCCCTACCACCTTGAAAGGTATATATTGAGTTATTAAAACAATGCTTTATTCAAGATTTTGTTAGCTAACAAATCTATCTATGTCGATTTTGTTTACATCGATGTTTTTTATGCTGTTTATTGTTTTCTGCTTGGGTGAGGGGTTACAGTGAGAGCTCTTTTAGCTTTATTTGATTAAATGCGTGACATTTAGATTTCCTGCATGGACACAGACAGTTTAGATAAGTTACCACGCTATGTTCACATATGCACACTGGCCATAACAAACTTTTCGTCACATTTTTCACGAGAAGAATCAAATTTCATCCACGTTCAGCAAATAACTGCCATGACTGTTTTCTTCACCTGTTTCACTTCCTATTCTAGTCAATTCTAGTCACTAAGACACTTTTTCTTAAACTTAAATTATTTTGCTATTGAAAAACTTTCTTGTTAGGACAGAAAATAAGATTTTTTTTTCCTTGAAGCAAGTCATTTATTTCCTCAAAATTCTGCTTTTGTGTTGGCAGGCAGCGGTCTGCAACATTCAGCACTAAAAGAGCCATTCCTTACCTGCCACAATTGAAGAGTACACAACTGATTTGAAGCTGCGTTACTGTTATGATAAATATTATTTCTAGGACTTAGTTTCAACAGAGCAGTAGGAGCTAATTAGAAATACACCTCTAAGCCTTGTGCGTGGCTTGTTGGGGCGGAGCACCCCCCTGCTAAGATTTCAGAGCAGAGAAGCTTGTGACCCACCCAGCATATTTTCTACTTCACAAATACAATCTTTTTTAACAGCACTTTTGGTCTGCTCCTGATTCATAACAATCTAAATAAAGAAAAACTTGGACTGTAATTTCAAACTTAATTTTGTTTACATATGTCCTCCATCATCAGAAACCGCCACAAGAACATGTTAAAAACACCAAAAACCCGAGTGTTACCGGAGTGGGTCTTTAAAGTCACACTCATTTGTTTTCTTCAGCCAGAGAACCGCAATGTTGGGATGAAAGAGCAACATGTGACTCAGGAGTCTTTAAGGCTGCAAACCCCTGGGCTAAGTAGGGAGACAAATATCACAAAACAAATACCAGATGAAAAATTGGAAATTGAATATTTTATGTTATGAAATCCTTTGTTTTAAAAATTGTCAGATTTATTCTGACATTGATTGTGTATGTTATCTAATGTAGCTGTAATGCAATTGTGTTTTATCTTAATTTAAAGGATGGATTAGTTTAAATGCATGTTAAAACATAATCTTGCTTTGTTACACTGACCTTCATTTAGCAAAAAAGTAGTCTTGGTGGACTGCAAGTATACTTGGTTCAAAACAAAAGGAGGCAGTATACTAGAGGTATACTTTTTATATGCTCTCTCTATATATATAGCTGTTTCAATCTAGTCTCCGAAGAATTATGAAACTAGTATACTTCCTACACTACAAGTACGTGGTCTATAGTACACATGTTATACTTATACTCAAGTATCCGTAATAAAATAAATTTCAAGTGTACTACTTTTTTTCCGTAAGGATTAGTTTGTCCTTTTGTGCATATTATTGCCCATAGGCATTTTTATTCTTTATGGATCAATGACGCACATGTGGATATTCAAGAATGACAGATGCATGACCATTTACTTTCTGGTAAACAAGCCAATAATATCAATAATGTGATCCTGAATTGTAAAACTTGATTACATCAACTCTAAACATGTCGATAATTTTTAAGGAACTGGACTGAGCAGCATTCAGCCTTGTGTTGCCCCACAGATCCATTTCAATTGTAGATTAAATCAATAGTTGGTGAGCTTATGTAATTTGAGAATGAACTGAGTAGCTTGCCCTTGTTTTTTTTTCTTTTTAATTTTTCACGTTGACCTTATACAGATCCCCACTAGAATTGTAATGGCAGAAATGGAAAAGCAACGTGCTGGATTTGGAAGGGACAAATCTCATTGCACATAGGAAGCAAGGTCATCCATTTACATTTCGTCTCCAGCTGCAAGCCAATGCCGCCAAAGAAAGGCCACCATTACCGGCTTCCCGATGGGGATATCAAGTCAATTCCCACTGGGTACACATGTAAACACACACACATGAACACACACAGAGACAAACATCCAAAAGACAGACCTTTCCCACTTTGACACTCACAGACACAGTCCTGTTCAGACTCCACTCAAGCCCTCTGACCTCACTTCAATTAGTGACGGATATCTTTGTTTTGGTAGCTTGCCTAATTGGCATGGTTCACTGCTGAGAAAGTGCTGGATGAAATTCATTTATCAAAGGGGGCTGGGACAATGCATCATGTCACACCATTAGGGTTACAATCTGACTCATCATCTCTGCAGCTCGTTTCTTGAAGCTGTTTGACAGTTCTGGGTGGGGGGGTGGTGCAGCTTTACAAAGTGATAGACTGATGGGTAAAGCAAAGCAAAACAGAATTCTAGAAATAGGGTGTGTTTGGATTTTGAGGAAGACAAATAAATCACGCTAGCATGTGAGATTAGAGACCAAAAAATGGGTCTAAAACAAGAGAGACAAAATAAACGAAGAGCAAAAATAAGTGTGTGAAAAAATGTGGAAAGAAATGCCTGAAAACAATGCAAGTCTCTCCTTGTCATGTCATATAAAGCTTAACAGGGCTCTTGTATTTGCAGACCACCTATAAAGGCCACTGCAGACTCGTACATGCATATGTTATTCAAAGCATCTTGGTTTTTTAAAATGCGCACACATACACTCACATTTTCTCACAGCCTCTAAGCTATAAATGTCAATTTTAAAGGCACATCTCCCTCTTTCTGTTTCTGCTTTACACTCCTTCTAGTAAGATGGAATTGTTTATCTAAATTGCTCGAGGATGTTGTGGATAATTTTTTGAAAACATCATCAGTTATATATTAGTTTTTTCTTTTGCACAAATTGATGAAAGGGTTGGAGGGCTGGTAGGTGTGGATGGAGGCGTGGGACCATCGATCACAGCAAAGTAGCCCACAATGACAAGTAGAAGGTCTTTGGTACTTTTGACTGACTTGACTGATGGGTTTTTGAAGTGTAGGGGGAGACGCTGTCAAACTTGCTTTCTGGCATTGAGCGGATAGATCACACATCACTCTGTGCCACTCGGTAGGGATCACAAACAGACTCTACAACAGTCTCTGTGGGTCTGATTCAGCAGCCAGGTGCACTTAAGGGAAGAGAGAGAGTGCACGCCCAGCACTGTTTTAGTGAACATCCTGGTTGTCACAACAACCCTGATGGTGGTTGTCAGTCAGGTTTGTTGACTTGTTGGTTTGCTGAGCCGGTAGCTCTCATTATTGTCCGTATAGTCTGCAATGTGTTGTAGTTTTGTAAAAGTGTGCAAAGTTTCCATACAGTGGTGTTCCTTACATACATTATTCATTTGCCTCACCATGTAAAAAGGATTTGAGATTGGGCACCTGATATAATTGGCTGATTTCTGCCTGCCTTTGAAGCAAAAAATGGAAAAAGAACCTAGTTATTACGTGTCTCGTGAGATGTCCTGGTTGACATATAATGCAAGGTTTTGTCTAAGTGAAGTTATTCTGCGCTGTAGCACAGAGGCTTCTTTGTCTGCCAAAATGTCATTTGCACGCCTTCGACTGCTATACACCTCAATTTTCCTGAGTTTAAAGTTATTCAGCCATACATTGAAGGTCAGGTGAAATTTGACACACCGTCAGTCATCTGAATCTTTCCCACTATCCGTTTCTTTGTGAAATACCTTTAAATTACTAGTTTTTTTTTTTTTGTCTTCACAACATGCACAGGAAAATGTAAAATATTGGACTTGCTCTGACTATAGAAAAATCTCCTAAAATTTTGGAAACACCCAGTTCTTGTCTCAATTTTGTACATAAACCTTTAGGATATGCGTGTTTTTACCTGTACAAGGTACCTTGAGACTTTTTGTTTTTTAGACAAAAGGGAATAGTCACATTATGCAATCAGTACCACGTTTGACCATATTTAAGCCTCAAAATCCACTTTGCTTGACTAGTGGCACCAGTTCTCCTTCATTAAATCATTGCCTGTACATGAGAACTGGACTGAGTGACCCTTCTCCCTCATGCTCCAAACAGGAAGTGCCCACTGGTCTCAAGAAGCCAAAATCCCACAGACTTCTATAGAGAAATAAACAGCTACTCAGTCACAATATTTGTTAGAATAACCATTCTTGCTGTACTACCTTTATTTTTAACACATTCTTGATAATTCTATTATTTTTTATGATATTGTTTCTGTAGTGCAAGTTTCAAAAAAAGTATTTGGTCTTGCATCAATTGTAAGAAACGTTTGATTGACAGATTGACAGGGGTGTGGACTTCCAACTAGCTCACTCCTGATTGGTTGGAGTGGTTGCCAGAGGTGTGGAGTCGAGTCACACAACTTGGACTTGAGTCAGACTCGAGTCATAAATTTGACAACTTTAGAACAAATTTGTACTTTAACAGCAGTGACTTGACTTGGACTTTCATTGCAGTAACTCGTGACTTGACTTGGACATTAGCAATCTGACTCCAAAAGACTTGCTATTTTCTCCAAAATCCAAAGATTGAAAAGTATATTGACAAAGCCAACGCCGCTGTCTCTCTGTTTGTTTACGTCTGTGTGTGATGTCGGCACAACATCCAATCAAATTAGGACCACGTTGGTTTGATCCAACAATCCAACCAATCAAATTATAGAAAAACATTGCTCCGTTAAAAGCGCGAGTCCCTGTTTGCCGGTGTACATTATTATTAAGTTATCAAGTTGTCAGCAAAAAAATGTTTTGCAGTTTGCTGAACATTCAGATAAAAGGATCAGCAGCATTTCATCAGACTCTTGGAAACACTTTTTTCCCCCTCATCTTGCTGTGCTTTGGTGTTGTGTTTTGATAAAGAGCCCTCCTCCTTTCTCTGGGGTCTTAGTCCTTCTATAATAATTGCCGCTTTAAAGGTATTAAGTAAGCAGGTGTGGGGTGTATGTGCCTGTATTTTAGTGTTTTAGTGCTTTAGTATTTGTCCACTAATCTAGAGCTTGCTGCATTTATAGAACTAGCTGTTCTATAAATGCAATTTATATGGTTCTAATTAATTTATTCATAAATATATTCAAAACATCTGTATTCTGCGTATTTCCTGTGCAAATACAGCATGATCAAAGTATTGTCCACAACTTTACAAATAAAAATAATAATAAATTATTATTAATAATAATATTATATATCAAATATGAATAAGATATTATTAATAGTATATATATATATATATATATATATATATATATATACACGCGCACAAAAATTTTTTTACATTTAACATTTCTGTTTTAAATCCTACTTTTTTTCTTAAATGCTGAATTTCTCCTGTTAACTTGCTGTTAAAATAAATATATATGTTTGTGACCCTGTGACATATTTTTGACAGTAAGTTAACAGTGGAAATTTTGTATTCAGTACAAAGAATAGTCGTATTCTAAACAGAGACAAATCACATTCACAAAAGAAAGGTTGAACATTAAACTAAATGTTGCATTTGTAGGGCGAAAGGAAGAATTCAGATTGCGCTCAAGACTTTACCCTGGTTCCCTTCCAACTTCAGTACCATAATTACAAACGTGGTAAAGTAGGTTTTAGTTATAGAGAAATCCTTTTGGATTTTTGAAGTGGGGATGTAAGAGCTCATAGGCAATTTATCTAAAAGGCTTGTAAAATTTTGATAAATAAATACAGTTCTTAAAAGCACACATGGTCGGAAAATAATATTACTCTGTCGTTGAAATGACCTGAAAACCGTTGAACATTCAACTGTAAGACTTGTGACTCGACTTGAGACTTGACTGCTTTTGACAAGGGTTGGGCACCAATTGGGTTTTCTTCAGTTCTGGTGCCAACGCGACAAGAGCCAGCTTCTTCCTGGGACTCGGAGCAGTTAAAAAAAAAAAAATTAATTAATTATGTTTTAGTTTATTTTTTTTCTCTAAACTGCACGTGATTAGTGGTCAATATGAGTTTGGGCTCAGTGCGCTCCACAGGGGTGGGGGGTGCATAGTTCGGTAGACTCACAGCAGCGCACAAGTGTGCAGATGTGGAGAGAGAGAGAGAGACTGCTGCAACTCATTGTAATGGAATATTTAAAGTCAGTCAAAATGAACATGAAGACATTTAAAAGTTCTTTGTGTTTTCAAAAGACTGGCTTAGTTTCAGATTTGAAAGAGGAAAGAGAAGAATATAGACGTAACAGTATTTTCCACACCTGACTTTATGCAGTGGCAAAGACCACATATGTTGTAACTTATCTTTGTGTCAGTTTCTTACTGTTATCTGAATTCAAATGAAGCCAGGTTGTGCCTTGAACCATGTTTGCACCAAGCTTGCACAAGTTTGCGTCTGAGCATGAGGCATTCTAATTCACTTATTCCAATCAGGAGGATGTTGTGTTAGTCACCCAGAGTAGAATGACTGCTGCTGCTGCCACAATCGTCTCCATCAGCTGATATTTCAGGCTCCGGGACCTCCTCACCAGGTTCATCTAGGTCAGGGATAGGCAACTCCAGGCCTTGGATATCTGGAATCATGCAGACACTTCAGCCCTTGAGGCTTGGAGTTGCCTATCCCTCTTACAGGGCCAAATGTTCATGCTAGCTCTGGAGGATGTGCAGGTGTGACTTCACTTTTTTCTCCCCGCAAGCAGTGAAAGACCAAACAATTTTCAGCATGTAATGCAATCCCTTGTGTTGTCAAGTGCTTGCTAAGATTTGGGGTGTTACCTCTGTCACACAAAATCATTTTTGCTGCATTTGTTGCACGTCGCTGAATTTTTTGTTTTTGCTGTGAAAAGCAGCCAGACCTTCGAGCGCTTTAACTTCGACATTTTGAAAGCCCGCTCACGCCCTGTCGGTCACTGATCTGATATGAGCCCGCCCACTATTGTAGGAAAGGCAAAAGGATTGGCTAGAACTTGAAAGTACTGAACAGAGTAATCATTGACATGTCCTGGCAAAGACACTGAAACTAAACACTGAAATGAGGAACTGAATGCAGCAACTTTTTTCGGTTCCGGTTAAACTACATAAGTCGTAACGGTTACTTAGAATCGAATTTTGGTGCCCAATCCAACTTTTGACTTGGGACTTGACTCAGACTTGAGGACAAAGACTTGAGACTTACTTGTAACTTGCAAAACAATGACTTGGTCCCATCTCTGGTGGTTGCCATAGAAATGCTGACTCAGCCCGACTCGGGCCTATCACTGCTTACCAACATTGTCTGGTTCCAACTTGGCGATATCCATATTGTGAAAAAAATGGTGACTGATTCAATGTAATTTTATTGTAGCCAGAAGGAAGTCATTTTTTTATGAGGTACATCAGACTCACCTGGTCCAGTTTGATGATCCAACGATCACCATATACAAACCATGATATGATTGTGTTGGTTCAAGAGCAGATAAAAACCCACGGTTTGAAAAAGCTCAGGTTTGTGATGCAGCAACTTCCATGAGTGGGCCAAAGTCTCTTTTCTCCGCCACAGTTCTGATGTATTCACAGACACACAGATCCATGTTTGTCGTCATTTTCCTCATCTGAGCTGCCATCTGACTTAGAAATAAATGGCTGGATAGCTCTGATATTTTGCTCTGTTTTTTTGCTATGCTAATGTTAGCTTGGGGTTGTGAGGAGCCACTTTCAGGTGTTGTAAGCTAGTGAAAGAGAGTGTAAACAACCGAATGCTGGAAATCAACGTTGGGTTACATTCGCACCAACAATTCCACCCACAACCAAGAGGCAAATTTTTAATGATCTTTTGCTGTGCTGCAGAAAATATGTCTTAAAAAGCAACAAAGGCCTTTCGATTTTGACTAAGAACTGCATAATCATTAATAAAATACTCCTGGAAACAATTTTACAATAGATCGAAATACAGTTTAGATATTGGGACTTAATACAAGTATAACATGGATTACATGGAAACGAATGCATATGAGACACAGGCTCAGTGTAAGTACAGTGACCGTCTGGTGAGTTTAGTGGTAATGAATCTCTGTCTATCTGTTTCAATACATCACTGCTGAAGTATCCCAGTCCCGCATCTGTTTTCTTTGTCCAACACACTGGATTTGTATCATCAGCGCTGCGGGGACCAGATTATCAGGATCTGGGAACACTGCTCTTTGCCAAAGGGGTTGTGCTCGGGCTCTTCCTACTGCTGATTATCTGGATTAGGTGTGTTTTGCCAATAAGAAGCTTTAAGGACAGAAGAAAGAGGAAAATAAGAGGAACATCAGCCTTTGATGACTGAAATTTGACCAGTTATTCAACCAAACTTCAGATTTTGGATTTAAAAACCAAAATGTTACGAGGAAAAAATATCAATAAGTTAGTTTTTCTATTTTATCTCAATACCATACATGATGGAAACTGTTTTAGCTTCTGCAACTCGACTGTATTATTTGATTATGGTAGTTTGTGTTTTGAATTTTATTTAAAACTTTTGTTTGTTTTTTAACCTTAAAATATAGTTCTGAACATGACTTTTAAGCCATACCTATATTTCAGTAATGTGGTTTTTCCTTCACTTCCTTTTTGTGCCATGAAAGTCTGCAAAATAAGAGCTGTCATTTCCTTTATATTCCACCCAAGCAATATTTCAAGATGCCTGATTTTACACACTTTTTTTCTTAAAGTTTAAGAAGTACCGAGGCACTGTGACATTTAGGAAGTGCATTTCCAACTCTTTCCTGTTCTTTTTCCCTAAAGATAGCCCCCTTCTTCTGCACACAAAGTGTGCAGACATTACCCACACCCTGTCCCCATATGGTGACAATGATGCCCCTGGTTACTGTAGAGCCAGTGTGTTTGCTTGACCTCTGCACCCCTAAATGACACTCTTGCCGGCTGGTTTGTGACCCAATGCACTATTAAAAGTCAAAATCAAGACCACATCTGTCAAATACTCTCCTGTGATGAGTTATTGGACATTTAACTGCCAGCTCCCAATGACAGGTTGTCAGCATCTGTGTCAAGATGATCGATTAGCTCGTAGTTCCAAAATGTTATCCTCACAGCAGCTCTAAAACATTTCAACTTATTTTCGCATGCTTTGGAGGTTAATTAGTTTCCATTTAGATGCTTAAATTTTTTTTTTTTTTTTGGCACAGTGGGTTAGCAGTATCTCATTTTGCTGAGGGTTTCTCTTTGTTATACACATAGTGATCTTTCAATTTAGTTTATAAAATTGCCTGAGTAGAAATTCAATGTTTATTCCCTGTATTTATTTGTTGTAGATCTGGATGTACACGGCTTTATCATAACAAAATACAACAACTCTTTTATCCAGTATCGATCTCTGTTAGTTATGTGGCACCACAAAATATTTAAGAGTTTTTTGTTGAAGAGAAATAGGAGCTCCAGCATAAATCCTGTAAGGCAGTCACAAATAATTGCTTTTGCTGTTAGTTTGTTGCAGTCTCTTTTCATTCCACTTCCATTGCTACAGCTGCTATTTATAAATGAAAATTGATCTTGGTTCTCAACAACATGAGAACCAAATAAACATAAAAAATTAGAGCATCTTCTTTGTAAGTCTGACTTTTGTTTGATAGTTATGACAATCAGACATTATGCAGCATTTTTACAGTCTGTCAAATACAAGTGTATCAATTACTGCTGGTGCAAAGCTATTGCTGTTTGTGACTTCAAATAGACATAAACATCCAGTTCATTAGTGGCTTTCTGCTGACGGCTTGCGATCAGCAGGGGGAGAGATTGTGCTCAAGCTCAAGGACTTGTTGAAGGTTGCTGTGTGCAGATCTGTGATTGCTGTATACATTGATTACAATGGCGCCTCCCTCAGAGGATGCTGCCAGGGAGCACCAAGCATGGCTTCACAGCCAAAGTCAGGATATGAATCGTGATTTGATATTAAACACTGCGTACACACAGTTTATGTACGTGTGATGTCTTAAACCCCCATGCATACAATCAAAATTGCATTACTTTTACATGCAGTTATAAGGAATAGGAAGTGAAGTAGCAGCGCCAATACTAGATGAAGCCCTAATGTCTACAGGAAGCATAAAAGGATATTATCGTTGAAAGCAATAGGGACATTATCTTAAAGTGTAGACTTTCTTTTTTCTACCTGCATTTAATTTCGAGCCCCGTTTTCTCATACAAAACGATGACACATGAAAGATTGAAAGTCTTGCTGACAGCCGCAGCCGTCCAGGTGCATGCTGATGTTGCCTGTCAGCTACAGGCTGCATTTGGAACAACTATAAAGAGGGGGCTGAAAGGGTGACTGATGTAAGAGAGACACGGACTGTGAGAGAATATAATGAGAGTAGGCTTGAAAAAGAGAAGTATTTAGAAGAGTACCAGGACCAACAGGTACAGGCAGGTACAGAGGGAAAAAGAGGAAGTGAGCAGAAGCAGGTAGAGTTGCGTTCAATCTTCCACTGAGGGGTATTTTGTCAGCTCATACAGACTGGGGGTTATCTGTCTCCTCCAGCTGTGCCACCCAGCTGTCACACAATGCTATGCCTCCATTCTGTCCGGGCATCCTGGCACACACCTCCTCCTGCCCAATGTTATCTATCTGGGGGGTGTCGACTCCATATTTGTCTCACTTTACTCTTTCAGATTATTAGCATGGAAATGAGCAGGTTTGGGTAAACAAGCTTGGGTTTTTATGCTCTTTCCAATCTCTCCAAAGCAGCTGACTTTTCTTTGCTCGTCCGTCATTCACTGTGTGCCCTTGGCTTCTTATTAATCAAGTCAGCTTCTACAAAATGTTTTTTTTCTTTAAAAGGTAAACTCTGAATCAGTTTGCTCCGTTTCCCAATGGTAGGTCAAGCAGCTCCTCTAGACATGGGGCCAGACTGCAGTCCTCATTCCGGCTCTCACTCACAGCCTCAATTACCCAGAGTCTGTCACTGCAAACAGCCACTTTGCAGCCAAACCACCAGTGACTTGAACTGTTGGAAGCTCTGGCTACACTGTGATGTTGTGGGGGTAGAACAGCCAAAGCTTTGGTTCGGGCAGCCGTCCATTGATTAAAGGAATCAGTATTGATTAAGAGTGCAGGGGACATCTGGAAAGAACCAATTTCTATCCCTACATCAATTATTCAAATAGATGCTGCTGAATTGAATTAAGGGACTATCTTCCGCTGGTTGGTTTTAGCCATAAATGATCTGCACCCCTTCCTAAGCTGTCGTCACAAGTCTCTGACAACAAATTACAAAGTTTTAGGTCAAGCTGGGAATCTGCAAGCACAGCCGAGTCAGAAAGAGGCAGGTGCTGGGATCATAATGAGCAAAACGCTAAAAGAAACCACACTGTAGGGCTCCAATTTTCACTTATAGAGCAAGGATCTGATGTTTCAAGCACCAGTGGTTTTTAGCAGGCCAGGCTTTTAGTTCACAGCATGCACATTTATGCATATTCAACTGGTGCAAGTCACAGGAACCTGGAGGGGATTTAAAGTACAAGAAAAAAAGCACAGGACAGTGCAAGGACAAGCGTTTCAACTACTGGATCTTTAACGCTTATAGCTGATTGTAATCACAAACTGTTTTGCTAATTTGTTTCCCAGTTTGCCCTTCTGTCTCTGTGCTGACATCTTGAGGGCTTGAATGAGGCACAGAATGATGCAGCTTGCTGAAGATTGGGCCAGAGGGTTATTCATATTCATAATGTTGTTGCTGCAAAAGCTGTGAAAACGTCTCCGGCTTTGTTCGCTGACGGCATGTCATTTTGGGTGGGGGTGTTTGTGTTAATCCCTGTGTGTGTGTTCCTGGTGGAATTTCTCTTTGTGTGTCTTGCAGCAGTTGGCTGACGGAAACTAGGGTCCAGCTTATGGGCTCTTGTCCATTGTAGACAGGCTGAACAGGGTGGCGATGTGCTGAACTCTGGGGACAACAGTACTATGTAGAAAAAAACCAACAAAATGTTTTGCTTTTACTTTTTTTTTTTTTTTTCAAATTCTCAAACCAGTGGGGACATGAATTGATTCCAATTTTATAAATGTCAGTTTTCTTTATCCCTGGGTTGAATTTATTTAAAACGTTGCACAAAGCCAATTATGAGTTTTCTTAATTAAAATGGTTAGGTTTTTATAATTTGTTCATAACTGTTTTCTATCATAACTGGTGTCAGCTCCAATAGAGGATTAAAGCTGTGAGTAGCTCTACCCACCTCTACACCCCACCGCCCCCACGTCTACGTGTCACTACTGCCCTCACCGCCCACTTCTAAACGCCACTGCCGCCCTCGCACCCCACCTTTGACGTGACCCCACTTGTGATGCAGCCACAACGCACCCCCCCCCACCTTTCTTTAACGCTGGTCTGAGCTATATTTGAGAAATTGATGTAAAAAGCATTTTTTTTCAAATTGGCGTGTGTTTTGGTCACCTGGGAATCTCAAACAGATCTATGGAAGTTTTAGGAGAATCTGCAAAAGTATTCATTCATTCATTCATTCATTTTCCAATCCGCTTTATCCCTTTCGGGGTCATGGGGTTGCCGGAGCCTAACCCGGCTACTCATGGGCGAAGGCAGGGTACAGGTCGCCAGTCTGTCGCAGGGGCCACAATCACACACACTCACATTCACACCTAGGGACAATTTACAGTAACCAATTAACCTATGAAGCATGTTTTTGGACGGTGGGAGGAAGCCGGAGTACCCGGAGAAAACCCACGCATGCACGGGGAGAACATGCAAACTCCACACAGAAAGGTCCCCCAGCCAGGACTTGAACTGGGAACCTTCTTGCTGTGAGGCAGGAGCGCTAACCACTGCGCCACCGTGCAGCCTCTGCAAAAGTAAACTTTTGGATTTCCTTTGCATTGGAGGTTATTTGCTAACCACACTCACATTCCTAAAATGTTCATATCTTGGGTTATTTACATTTACTCAGTCAGGGATCAACATATGAAACTTTCACAATATTCCGTTAGAAAATGTGGGAGTAATAGGAGAACGCTACTTTTCCGAGCTCACCAACCACACGCCGTTCAAAATTTACAACTTCCAAATCCACAATTTTTTCCCCAAATTTGTTTCCCATCTTGCCCAAGAAGCGAGGAAACGATTGATAAAAATCCCTAGGACGAGTTTTCATTTTAAACTTAAGCTGACGGCATGTGTTTGAAATTTCATGAAAATCGGACAAACAAAAAGTTTGTTTTCAAAAATGTGAAAATCATGAAATTGATGATTTTTACACAAGCTGTAGGTCATGTGGCCATCCCATAATAATTACAAATTTCTTTTGGACATCCCCGACACCTATATATTGGTTTCATTAGTGGATTCCAACTTATTTTACCACGATAAACATTGTTTACCACGCTGCTAATTTTAATATTGTAATATTGTATGTTATGTTGTTTCATTCTGCTTGGGCCACCGAACTCAGGCATATCCTTTCTTTGCCACAAAATCGCCACCAAGCCATGGGTGGTGTGGCCATCCCATAATAATTTTAAAAAGTTCTCCATGATATCCCGACACGTGTTTGCTGGTTTCATTTGCGTATTTTAAAATTTTGTTTTTTGGCTCCATAAGCGATTTTTGGCACATTAATTTTTCTATTTTAATTTTTTTAGGATTTTGCTCACTGTGATTGACTTGCCGAGTATTAGTTGTGTGCAAAACTTTGGTGACTTTTTGCGCCTGTGGTGGGGGTTATTTCTTCGCTTGAAGTCGCAGATTTTTTTCTGTAGGCGAAAACAGTCTAGCCTGCAGCAGTGACTGGCATAATTATCATTAAAGTGTCTACAGTTCTTTAAAATGGTTTTGTCTGTGACAGCATGTCCATTTTCCCGTTTGCAGAAAGTCTGTAACTCTTAAAATCTCACTCCAATCATCTTTTGATCTATTATGAAGTAATTCCCAGTGGTCTTTTAACTATGATTATGCCATTTTTTGCCAAAATAAAAAAAAAACCTGTGTCATTTTCTAGGACATACTTTCTGCAAGGGCTGTAATGGCAGAAGTAACCTTCTGCTGATGTCCCATAATCCCTTTGTTTACATGCTCTCCTGCTAGCTTACATCCCCTCACAATACCAAGATGGCATTATCGGTGCAACAAAAATGACGGGCAATAGGGGAGCTATCTATACGTGCAGTTTTGAGTCGGACTCCTTTTTATACGGGGAAAATGAAGATGTACATGGATCTTGTTGTCTCAAAATGGGTCTAGTGGAATGGGGTGTAGCATGGAAATTGTGGCCCGCTGACTGTAGCACCGACATCTCTTCTACAAATTTTTTTCATCTGCTCCTTTCTTCAAATATGTCCTTCATGATCAAAATGCCATAAGAACATTTTAAAAACACAAAAAACCACAATTTTTTTGGAGTGGGCCCTTAGCAGAAAGAAAGTTTTGCACTGTAAATTTTAACCTTTGTTAATAAAAAGGTAAGATTTCAAGGTTGGATTCTCCATCTGTAATTATTAGGGTATTTGGTCACCAACAACACGGTTGTTTACAAAAAGGAACTGGACAGAGCAGTATGCTCTAATGTCTGAAATACTCCCATCTGTTTGCATGCAGTTGTCAATTTTACTTCAACTACTGAAATTAAACGCATGAATGAGTGTCCAAACCCCACTTCTGTCATCAGTCCATCCATCCTGCCAGTGTAACAGGAGGCGCGCAATCAATCTCGTTCCAAAACTCAAAGTCAAAAATGTTTCCTCAGTCTTTGGTGAATGTAAAAATGTGCATTAATGTTGAAATCCTGTTATTGTTATGTTTCCTTGAACTCTTCTTTTTTTTTTTGCTTTGTTTCAGCATTCCTCCTGTGGGTAAAGAACAGTACATAACCCACTTTTAGTCTAACTGTAAGAGGATAAAAAAAATCCTCTGATTCTAAGAACAGATGGTTTTAAATCTCGTAAGGTGCAACAAACAGGTAGATGTAAGCCCTCATATGGTCAAGGTGTTTTCTGTAAAATCTTGGCGAAAACATGTAAGATGAGTGAAATGTTAAGGTGGTGCAACCTTTCAGAAAAATAAAAACAGAGGAGCGAGATGATAAAAGAGGATTAGGGCTCTTTGCGCCTCTAACACCTAAATCTCTTCTTCCTCTCCCTCTATAAGCCAAAGCAAAGATACATCACACTCATCCGACAGGACGGGCCATTGGACAGGCTAAGCCATTAATAAACATGAAGAGTTTTATACTCCAAGATAACATTGCTGTAAGTGCAATCATCGCAAATGATGGGCATGGAATTTTGTTACTCACTTCCTAATGTATGCTACAAGCCGCCTCAAATCCTTCATTTGTTATGTTTTTCTGTCACTTTCTTTTTTTAGTGTTTTCTTTTCGAAAGAACTTTGACACAGCAGCTGATGGGGTGACATTTATCTTTGGAATTGCAGTGTTGACAGTAAATGTTAATAGCCTCTTGTCTTTAAAGCCGAGGCTGTTCTCCCCTAAAGCACAGAGTTTAGTCTTATTGATCATCCAGCCCCATAACCATGCTCTTATAGTGACGGCCTTAATAGCACCCAAATGCTTCGTGTCCGTGGACAGGTCTTAAAATCTTTTCTTTTCCACAGCCACAACATAGCTCTGGGTTTGGATTGACAGCATAGTAGGGGTTTGGGGTTAAAGGGCTAAGGTGATCATGGAAGTGTGGAAAGCCATCTATGGTGCAAAGCAATCATAGCCAGCTCTCCATCATTCTGCCTCCACCCGGCCTCTGTAAGCCCATCACCCTTTCGGAGGTGCCTCTTACCTCCCCTCCATTATTCCCAGCTCACTAGTCAGAAAATTAGGGGAACACTTGGAAAGCCTCCCTCCACTTCTTGCCTTTACTCTTTTCTCTATCCTCTCACCTTCCCTCTTTCCATTTCTCACCCATTACTCCCAGTTCAGTGGTTGGTCTATGGAGGGTGACACTGGGGCAATTTAATTTTTCGTTCCTGTCAAGTCACTTGGTTTGCTGGAGTGACAAAATACAGGAGACATATATTGTATATTCTCCCCCACATGAGAATATATTGAGTGAACCATCACAATACTGATTGAAAATGTAAATATGTTGAATAAAACCTTTATGAATTTTGAATGACACTTGATATCATCTTGTTGTTAACACGTTTTGCTGTTACTGAAAATGATGTCTGCAAGAAACACTTGTGGCCGATGTCATGAAAAATGCTGGATTTTCTTATGGCTTTGATATGTTAACATAACCAGTGTTGGGTAGTTATGGAGTACATGGACAGACAGACAAACGTGTAAAGTTACTGTATTCTGTAGCTATTTCAACTTAACATTATTTTAACACTTAAGGTGTAACAATTCGTTTTACCAGTTCGATTTATAAGAGTCTTACTTGATTTTGGTTCATTTTGATCTGATTCACTGACCTAAAAGCGATTCAGTGTTTTTTTTTCACAACAAAATTCTATCTAAAATGGCGCAAGGAGATGGGCGATAATGAGAAGACGGCTGCAGAACAACAAACAGATGCGTGGAGGAGGTGCAAAGAAAGCAAGCGACAAATTAGAAGAACTGGTTTTAACATGGATTGCTGAGCAAAGACGGAAAGGTCCGTGTGTTTGCAGGAAAATGATTGGCATGAAAGCGAAGAGGATTTTTGATCTGGAGGTCGATGATGCTTCAAAGAGAAAAGAAACCTTCACAGCCAGTGCTTGTGCTATCTTGTGGATTCCAGATGACCCCACTCCCAATGTTAACATACCTAGGATAGAACAAGGACTAATCAGAACATAAAACACCATTTCAATAACTCCTGAAATGTTCATCTGTTGTTTTCTGCATTTTGTGATCTAATTTCACCGCAAAATACACCTATTAACCGTCACCCTTCTGTCTGTAATGGAATAAACGTCGGTCTCCAATAGACGCCTGTCTCTAATAAATGCCGGGCCAGCTGGCAAATTTTTAGAATAAATGTCGGGGCTACTTTTAGAATATATACAATAATTTAATCGTTACACTTCTATTAAACACTGGATATATATATAAATGAGTTACAGTTACATTGGTATTGAAATACTATATATGTTTTCTTTTAATCAATGAAAACATGTAATTATTAGAGTAACTTAATATTAAGTTATACTCATTTGTGATTTCTGTGTAACTACATTTAACACGTGTGCATTTCCAGTTGGTGTTCAAGCAGCCCAAGTGTGGAGGCGTGGATGCAGCCTGGGCGTTTTTGTTCTTCAACAGTAAATTAGGAGAGACTGCAGGCTCTGTCAGTGGCACAAAACACATCTTAAATCATATCAAATCTATGTCACAACTACCTTATCAAATGGATCTGGGCAGTTTGGGAGCGAAAATTGGGCAAACCTGTACGGGGCATGAGGTGGTCCACAGGAAATATCAAGATTGTAGACTGCCCAGTGGAAAATGTTTAAGTACATTTTTTTTTTTTTTTTTTTACAGGCATGCTGCCTATAGGAAGGTCGTAGTGAACACTTATACAACACAAAAGCGAAAGTATTGGTGAAGAAGATACATCGTACAGATATTTCATTTTTTCAGCCTGTCCAAATCCTGCGAACTGTGCCAAGGAGCCCATTAATGCTGTTCCGGTGAGAAATGCACACTCCTTGCAGGCAGCCTGACTGTTAGAAAAATAAGGAAATTAGAAAATCACAGCAGAGTGTGTTTGCATCCTACACGCATCCTACGAACACTCGCGTATCACCTGGACATCCTGTGCATGCCGCAGTCATGCACGGTCAGTAAGGAGCCAGTCCTCTCACCTTACCGTGAGGACTCTACATCATTTTAACCCTTATGTCATCGGTGTGTGTATACACTTACATTATCCTTACAAATACTTCACGATATACTTATTACACGCACAACAATCAGACGTAACCTTAAAGTGGCCACGAGAGAGCTGCAACAGGCAAACCCAGGACAACCCAAATGTTTGCAGCATGGGATCATTTCAGGATTATGAGAAAAGAGAGCAGAGAGTCAAGACTCCACAGCGCACAAATGCATCCAGAAACTGGGGTACTCCTGGATAGATCTCAGAGATCTGTCTGGATCCAAGAAAACTGAGTTTTCTTACATGTTCAGGGGGAAAAAAAATGGGTCAAATTCAGAGAATGGAAGCAAAAATGAAACTAATACAGTTTTTCATGCCACATGCTTGTGTGTCTGTGAACATTGTAGTCCTTCACACTGTTTGAAGTTCTATCCTTGGTTTGAAGTACAGTTTGATCTTTTTTAGTTTGTTTGATGCGATATGAACCTTGGCATACCCCGTGTGTTCTGCAGCCATATAGATTTTATCTTGTAGTTAATATTCAATATTGAATAATACTCTGATCATTTTGAATCTGTTTTAAAAGCGTTCCTAGTGGTCTTGAATCCCAATTGTGCTGTTTTTAGCCAAAATCTAAAAACTGTTGTTTTCTAGGATATAGTTTCTGCAGAGTGGCCAGTCATGCAGTTTTGAGGTTTTGAGATGTCAGCTCAGACGAGGAAAACAAAGACGTACATGGATCTGGTGGATCTAAAAGTGGATGCATTGGGATGGAGTGGAACACGGAGCTTGTGGCCTGCTGACTGTAGCACCTACATAACAGCTATAACATTTTTCCAACTGCATTTCTGCATCTGCTCCTGATTCACAGCAATCTGAAAAAAGTATAACTCAGAAATGCCATTTTAAGCTGAATTTTCTTCATATTTGTGCTCCAATATGGAAGAAAATACCAGAAAAAACATGTTAAAAACGATTTTCATTGGAGTGGGTCTTTAAATCAATATTCTCAAGATATATTTCCTAAGAATATGGTCTGTCACGTGATCTGGTTATAGCTCTCCAAATCCCTAAATCAATTTTTATTTCATTTTCTGAGTTGCTCAGTTTGGTGTTTGCCCGGTGCTGACAGCAGTTGAAGCGGGTGAAAAAACCTTGGTAAAACTCTTTAATCAGGGCTTTAGCTCCAATGTTTACATTCTTTTGTCTATGTTACTTTTCAACCGTTTAATGTAATTTCATCAGAGTCTGTAGTGAAGAAAAGCAACTTTGCACTGATATGCAGCGCTGTGCAGTTGTGAAGTATTTACATCATCAAAGTTAATCAGCAGATTCTGCCGTGGAGAAAAATTTGGTTTCATTTCACGAGAGCAGGAGATAAGGCATTTTCCATGGATGACGTCACACCTATATACGTTCATTGTTTTTTTTTTTGGTCAATGATTTGTCTGCAAGTGGCTCCATCAGAATGAGGCAAAGCAGGGAAGCGTCAGTCCACCCATTTGACTTGCTGTCACAAATTTGAGCTTTTTTAAATGGCACCTTTTTATTGGCTCCAATTTGAATAAAGAAAAACTCAGAAATGCAGTTTTAGTCTCAAATTCTTTCACATAGGTCCAAGAACATGTTAAAAATACCAAAAACACAATTTTCATTGGAGTGGGTCTTTAAACACCAACTTTTTTATGTAACTTTAATTATCATAAAATTTAGTTTCAAATAAAGGGCTTTATGTTTACCTGTTTGTAAATTTGTATTTGTATTGTATTTGGATTTGTAACCCTTCTCCGTGAAGTTACAGTTCCTTCTTGGCAGGCTGTTGACATACGTCTGCTGTCAAATTGTTTACATAGCCAGGTAAAAGTGGGGTCGCACACTTTAAATGCCAAGATCTGCCATTTCCCCAAGTCTTCATGAATTCTTCATATCATCTTCCCTTTGCTGTGACATTTTCTAATAAGGTCAAGGAGCAGAGCGTGGGGAAATGCAATAGAAGTGATCTTGATTTGACAGTTGATTAGACCCCTTCACGAATGGCTACACATGCTTCTCCCAATGTTTTTGGGTTCTACGTACAAAATGCGCGGACATTGAACGCACGTTGCAAGTTAAATCGTGTTGAATTTTGACCAATCAGAGACCAGATTTGATGGTGATAGAGTTGTGAAAGAAAAATCCTGGAGCAAGATGCGTGAGATTTGATGCGTGTCAAATGCCTGGTGTGGAGAGCAGAGACTTCTTAGCAAACCCAACCATTTCAAACTCCGATTTGAATTTAACTGTAAAAAACCTTTGAATTTAAACACAAGTGTGACTTTACCAGAAATGTTACTGTGTCCAAATCTCAACAAAAACCCAAATAACCACAAGTTTCTTGGTTTCATAATAAAGTTTATTCTATATTACAAATAGTATTTTGTTCTTGACTGCAAAATAGGAATGCATTATATTTACATACACAGGTATACAATTATAACAAAGTTAGAGAAGCTTGCCTTAAATCCCCCAGGTTTCGTTTTTACTCTCAATATGATAATCTTTATCTTTCAAATAGGTTCTAGTAAAAGTCTTTTCTAGCATGTTTGTGTAACACCTGCTATAACACTGAGCAAGGAGAACATTTTAGGTTCCTACAAAACGTTTGAAGGTGGAAACTTTATCTTTGCTCTTGGTAACACATTTTGGCTTCAAGCAGACAACAAGTCAAGAAGAAATGACAGACAGGATGTTGCACTGAGAGACAGATTCACAATGTCAGCTGAGGATCTTAAACTTGGATTTCTTGTTACTTAATCCAAAGGATCTATTAATATTACTTATAGGCTATGTAGTAAAGATGTTTTACTTGAAATTGCCAGTAGTTTACCATTTATTATAAAAGAGATCTGCATTAATTGTTTGGTTGATGTTTGTCAGTGTTTAGACTAATACCTAAACAAAAGCTACATCCAAAAAGGCCTCTCAAAGGCAACAGCAGACATGACCTCTTTTGGAAACAAAAAAGTAATGCTGTAGAATGAAGCTTTTGAAAAAGGACTTGGATTTTATCTGTCAAAAAACAAATAAAATGCAAAGTCTCATTCGCTTTTTTGACTTCAATGATTAGCTTGAATATGATGGTGAACAAACGACTGCTTTTTGTGATGGGGTCAAAGATTCAAATAGAATATTTCCCTTAATAAATGGATCTTGGAATTGAAAGCAGGACTTAATGCTAACCCATATTGATGCATTTTAAACCAGAAGCATTACAATGATGAAATATGTCACAGAATATCAGCAAAGAAAAAGCTAGAATTAAGTTTTTTGCTCAAAGGAATACCCCAGGTTTCACTGCTGTCACTGACGGTTCATTGTGGAGGATGCTGTAAATGACTTTACAGATCTTAGTAGATGTATAACTATATAAATATCTTTGAGCAAGGCAGTTCCATTTCATACTATCCAGATAGATTAACATGCAAAGGTATATAATATCTGGTATATTTAGCATCTACCACTTCGCAAAAAACTGTGGGTATGAGATCCTGCAGGAGCCGAACTGGATAAAGGTTCCACCTTAAACGAGAGTTAAAATTCTTCTTGCATGAACAATCCACTTATTCCATCTCAATTCTTCCAAGCAAAAGAAAGACAAAAGAACACATCCACATCATCATTGCAAGGCTTATTTTCTTGTTTTCACTTTTTTTTTTTCCTTTTTAAAAGAAGTTTCTTAAATTGTTTACGTTTTAACATGCGCTTAAAAAGCCAATAAAGGACCCAAGGTGGACCTAGGGCGGTCTTCACACATTCACATCACCACATGGGGCACGTTGTCAAGGCAAAAGAAAGGGCAGAGGTCAAAAGGTACGGAGGGCGCCTCCATCATCTTTCAGTCGCTCTTTCCCGTGGTGGGGGTTCACATCCAATAAGTCTCCGTTACTCTTAATGTCCATTATGCTTACTAGTTGCTATGCTTAATCATTTTTTTTCTCTTTTCTTTGAGGCTTGCAAAAGGGCGCCCACAGCTTCCACTGAGGACATCTACACTAATACAGACAAGAGTGCCTCAACAATTACACACTCAGGAGTTGGGGTTTGTTGAATGCAACTAGCTACCATCTCCAAGGCTTGTGCAAAGCAGATAAATTGGTAAGTCAAGAGCCAGACAAAAGGGTGGATGGTGTGCCGAGAGCCGGAGAGACCCAGGACGATGGAAATAGCATGGAGGATCACATCAAATCGCCCACAGAGCCTCCCACTTCGACACACTGAGGTCAGAAAAAAATCACGCAGGCTTCTTAAAGTATCAGTCACAATGTTTTTTTGTCCGAGAAGTGGTGGTCTTATACATAGTCCTTTTTTTTTGTTAATTCCTCAGTGGCACTTTATAAATACATTTTTACTGTTTTGACAATTTTAAGATCCTTTGGTTTGTGGCTGACCAGCTGAGACCATCTTATCAGGTTTCTCCAAACACACACACACACATCTTAAAATAAAACATCCAGGAAAAGAGGTGTTTCTCACACAATTGGGCATCTTTAGGTGGCCATGTCTGACTTTGTATGGGATCTGTTTCCTACCGGTGCATCTCAGTCAGCTCTTCCCTTCTGACCACCTCTGCTTGGTGTAGAAATGTGGGCAGTCGAGATCTTGGGCAGCTGCAGATTTTTCTTTTTTTTTGTAAATTTGTGCATGTGTGCTTGACAGACCTTCACAGAGGTAACAAAACATTTGGAAGAGACTGCTCCTGGTTGTGATCTGGCAGTCAAAACAGTCTTCTACAGTTGGTGTAGATATCTGGTGAGCTGTTGATTCTTTATCTGTGCTTGTGTGTGCTTTGATATACCGTTGCAGAAACAACAAAGTTGGCAGGGGCTGCTCCGGTTCTGAATTAGCAGCCAAAATGCTGCCTTCCTGCGTTGGTAGTGTGCTTTTTTTTTTTTTTTTTTAATAGCTGATCCAACTTGGGTGGGGCTCCTGGGTTTTCTAATTGCTTAAGTTTGCGGTAGCCATGGAAGCGCAACTCATTAAAAATGATCTTGATCATACATTAAGTAGGTAAAAATGTGTGAAAGTTGCAACAGGCTACAAGTTGGGGATGCACTGCATTCTAAAATTTTCGTCTGTCATCAAAGGAAACATTGAGAAGAGCAATATAATCATTATCTACCCCAATCAGTCTCTTTCTGAAATATAATTCCAGCTACATTTAAAGAACACAAGAACATTCTGGATTTGCCTGGATTCTCCCCAGATTTCACTGATATGTATGCTTTGCTTGAAGGTACAGTGTAAACTTGGCAAACCATTCTTGCATTAATTTTCCCCAAAGGTGTTCATTTGGCTTGCAGTCATCACTTTTCACGTTTCCACTTGATTCCTCATGTTGGGAATAGCACTACTGAAAACCAAACGCTTGGAAACTATTTTCATCTCAACTACTACTCTAAAGTTCAACAAATGGACACCTAACGTTGTGGTTTTCAAAAAATTACTGTGAAAATTCTTGAAGGCAACATAAAAATGTTTCTTCCCTCTTCCAGCTGGGGAAGGAAGAATGCCAATATGGCCAGCTCTCAAGCAATCACTCTGTGGTGAAGCTGAGTGATGCCCCACTTTGCATGGTGGGAGACACCAACCTTAGCTGCAGACCACCCCTCACATATTCAGGTAAACGAGTCTTTGCAGCAGAGTGAATGAGGGGAAAAAGGTCTCTTCAAAGAGGAAGCAGAAAAAGGGTAAAGGAAGAAGTCTCTAAAAAGCTGAGGGAGAAAGTCACATGATGAAAAAGCTGGGGACAGGTCTTTGCTCAGGCACGGCTCGGTTTCTGATGGGGTCTCTTCCCAGTGCATCCTGGGAAATGCGGTCCTCAGCTCTCCAGACTCATGAAGGCCACCACCTGCTCCAGCTTGAAGGCCAGCCTCTGTTTTCTGGCTGCATCATCCTGCTCCAGCGCACACACAATCTGTTCGCAGAAGAAAGGTGTAAGTGCACAAACTAACACAACACTTCTTTCACTTAAAGTTCTTCACACCAGTCATAGAGATTTGACCTACTTCAGGTAATAGAATACTTTAATTATTTGTTGAGTTGTTAATCTTTAAAGTCATTGTTGGAAAAAAAGTGCAACTATGTTTGCATCAGGAATTTAAATTTAGAGGACTGAACCTGGAATGGCTATCAGTGCCCAAATGATTCCAGAAGCTGGTTAAGGACAGTTGGTTCATTGGCTGATGGAGCCAAACTAACCCTCTGGAAATCAGACCCTTTTTTTCCCTTAAAAAATAAAATTGTGTAATATATCCCAAACCAAGTAAACTGCAGAACACATTTCTGATATTTTTCTCTTGGACTGTCACCATGAAGCCAAAACCAGGCAACCTTTGGCGCTATAAGAGCCATTCGGTCCAGTTTCTTGCAGACCAAAACCCTGTAAGAGCTACATAGTCCCACCTCACTGCTAATAAAAACAAACTTTATTCATATTTTTGTGGCCATTCTTTTATAAAATGTAGCTTATACATATTTACGATAACTAAGTAACTTTTATATTTTTATCTTGTTACTTTTGACAGCAAGTGGTATTTAGCTCCATTCACACATCTCTGAGCATTCCTCTAAAACACTGCGTTCTACACGCCAGCCCCTCTCAGTCCACAAAAACGATTGGGTTCTCACATTGTGACGTATACAAGTGGGGAACAGCCAGGAAGAGTCTGCTCTGCCAGCACAAACACACACTTTCTCCACAGAGTTAGTGGTGATCGGTAAAACACTGTTGTCTTATATGCACAATATAAACATCCATCTTTGCCAAAGTTCAGATGTTTGTTTTCGTAGGTGAAACGCCGAGGCCGGTTCTAGCTTGATGTACTGAAATGGGCGACACCCGCAAAGAGCGAAAGGTGGCGCAACAGAGATCAAGTCGTCTTACTTCCAAGTAGGAAAAGGAGCTTGCAGAAATAGTTTGTTGATTCTTTAGTGTGCCAAAAGAAATATGGATAGTTTACTCTGAAAGGCTTAAGAATAGCATGATAAGACCCCTGAAACATTTTACTATCATTTTTACTATCATATTTATTATCATTTTTCTTAGTTAACTGACATATTTCGGAGGAATAGTGAAGCTCTAAATGCCTCTTGATATAGTGTAATGTCAGATGTGGTCAAACAAAAAAAGGCTGTTAATTTTTACTTGTGCTGTCAATTAATTAAAAAAAACAGATTAATCACACTTTAGATTGTGAATAATAACGATTAATCGCAATGTTTTACAACGACAATATGCGGCTTTTGAACAAAAAAAAGGCTAGAGAGAACATTTTTCCTTCATTTTTATTGTCTGAATTTTTTGAAATTTGCAAAATGTCCAGAAATGTCATTTGTGTGCGCAAAACACATCAACAGTAAGATAAGCAGAACTCTTATGTCTGCAGTATTACTCCAAAAAACAGCCATAAGAAACTAACACTGTGTTTCTGCACTTTAGATGGTCCAGGTGAATACTTAGATCTGATTGTCTGCTGTGTTTTCACGCGCACAAAAAGAAGTTCAGGTCTCATATCCCAGATGTTCTACATCACTGCCAGGCTTCTTCAAAACATGTGTCCTTCATGATGTGGACGACAACAAGCGGTGAGAGGTGAACTTTCTCTCTGATCTGATGCTTTATTGAACCTATCGTGACGATCAGCAGATACATCGCTTTTTTTCTGTCGCTGCAGCTACACATTCTCGTGTTACCGTGACAACAGGCCGCACCACCAATCAAATAGTCCGCTTTTTGTGAGAAAGCAGTTTGGACCGAAAAAAATAACAAGAATAAAGTACTACGAATTGATTGAATATTTATATCTTTTGTTAGTGACCATGTGGGATAGTGCCCAACAAATGTGTGTATTTTCAGAAATTGACACCCGCCGTGGAAGACGGAATCATCCGACGCAAAGCGAAAGATGGTTGCTTCTGACGTGTGATTAATCTGTGTTGACTTTCAGGCTGCAGACCCCTGTATCAAACTTTGATGAACTCATCTTCTTAAAGGAGGAATGGGGTATGGAAAGGGCCTTTCTCCTTTTCAGCTGGAGAAATACTGATTGCAGGTATTTAGGTTCACATAGACCTAAACTTTTTATGAAGTTAACCAGAGTGAGAGGTCTTTAGATTGAAGTCAAGAGAACCTGGCTGCAGAGATCAGGAGCCGGAAGTCCCCTCATATCACTCGAAAAAAACTAACTGGCGACCCAAACAGTTATGATTTTTCCCGTTTTAAGCTTTAACCCAAAATTGTTCAGAAAGAGTGAGTTGTGAAATTTCCACTTTCACCCAATAATGTGAGGCGCCATCTTGTTTCCAGCCAGGTCACTTTCAGATGATGAGTTCCCACTAATGTCAGGCTTAATTTCTTAGTTGAAGTGGACTCTTCCGCTTCTTTTATGGACAGTTTTTCTCTATGCAGCAAGTGGTAGAGGAAATTAGGACTGAAATGCAAATATTAACATGCTTAGATGAGACACTACCAAATCAAAGGTCATGGTTCTCAACCTGAAAAAATATCTCCAGGACTTTTCCACACTGTACCTAGGAACTCTAATCACAAGCAAAGGAACAATGGATTATGAATGAATGCATCAATAGGAATTGTGTTTTTGTACACGGAGAGATCTGGGTTGGAAAAAGAATTTCTTACCAGTCCCCCTCATATATGGGCATGAATTATGAGTTGAGTAAATGTAAGTTCACACATACAGATGAAGAAATATCTATCTTTGAGATAGTGTGCAAAGCTATGCTGCCATCTTATCTCTAGGACATTTATCACTCTGGGTTTAGGAACATTTCTATGTTCTCCTGAAAGAGGAGAGTGCCTTGATTCCTACCTGAACCAGATAAGCAGGACATGACAAACGGACAGGCAAAAGTAAACAAAACCTCTAATAATAATTACAACTTCCAATTTCCAGTATTTTATGAAGTCCTTCATGTCCCAAGTGTTACATACCTCTTCAGTGTATTTCCCCACGTAGGAGTAAATTTCACTTAGAGAGCTCATGGAGTTGAACTCATTCATGTGCATCCTTGACTGTTCAGCTAAGTAGGCGTTCATATCCTGGTCACTAATAGCTGGCATCTTACTAATGTCTGAGTAGTACCTGTAAAAGAAGCAAAACATGAAAATAACTTCTTTATTTCTTTACTTTATAGCTATTTTAGTAGATTGTTATTGATGGACTTGAGGACAAAAGCTGTGTAAACTTGGATAATTCCAGGTATGTTTTGTAAAGAAAAGGACAAATGGGTGTTTTTATAGAAGTCACAGTCATATAAACTACTGCTCAGTGTTGAAAGCAGTTGTTTTTGTAATCACGTTTTTTTTTCTTTAAAAAACAACCACTGTGTTGGCCAGTCAAAAACCTCTTTACCTTCTTTTGCAGACATGTTATTGTGCAAACTGCTACTTCACTTTTCAGTTCAGTGTAGCGTTTCAATTTAGCAACATTTTGTTTGTTTTGAAATATGTTATACATCATTGAAATGTTCAGTTAAATAAAAATAACTTTTTTGACATTTGATTTGCCTAGAAATTCTGCCCCTTTTTTTTAAATTTTAGGAGTGGTCACATTTTTCCTTTAAAGTGTAAATGATAATGAAGCATTGGTGTCAAACTATAGTTCTTAAAGGTTCTTAACCATGAGCTTAATGGTAACAAAAAAAAAAAAAAAATACCTGATCTTAGTAATTAGCAGCCGGTGGAGTAAAAATGTCTGAAAAACGATTAGGACACCAGGATGCATAATGTTTAAAAAAATCCAATAGTCAATTGTCCTAACTTTACAAACATTGCATGAACACAACACTCCCATCTTTTATTCAAGAGTAATAACTCTTGCAAATGACAAATCAGCTTGTGCTGCACTCGACTCATCTCAAAATGTTTTGTCTTTTTTTTTCCCTTCATGCTCTGCAATACATCTCTCCTGCCTCAGGCTTCACACCATTTCTTACCCGCTCCTAAAGCAGCACTACTCTACAGGTGCTCACCTTTCCACCCAGCTTTTGTAACTGGGGATGTCCTTGGCATAAAGCAGCTTGTTGGAGGGTGAATCTTTCCCAAGGCGGTGTTCTGAGGTGGAGCAGGAGTCCATGAAGGTCTGAGCCACCACAGACAGACAGGCATCTGTGATGCTGCTTTTGTGGATATCAAACACAAATTGGGGATTCTTGATCACATTCACCCAAAAACGTAGAGGTAGGCTGCAAGAAATCGGAAAACAAAGAGGAAAATTATTTAAACAAATTGAACATTGCCATGATTGATGCAATGGATCTTGACAAAACTGAACAATCCTTTATTTGAACTGCAGCCACTGTGATTTTCCTTTCACAGACAAATATTTGGTGCAGCTAAAAGACAGAAAACTGATGCATGTTTTAGCTTCATGCTCAGCTAGCTTTAAAACTGGAACAAGGAGCTTGAAGAAAGAAGTGCATCCATTTAACCGAGCGTTGAGAACAATGTTTGAATATGTAACAGTCATTTAGAGAATAGGTATAAACAAACCGTTTGCCAGTGGGAATAAAGATACATACTAAGTGCAACGCTTTGTGTTCAATTCAATAAAGCCTTCTTCTTTCAAAAAAAAAAAAAAAACAGGTGATAGCTGCTTTTCATTTATTCAGTGTCCAGTGGTTTTTGCTGGGGGACACATACCAACGCTACTACCTTGTTTGTGTTGCTTCCTCTTTTTTATGCCTGTCCAGAATAATAAAAATGTGCAAGTCTGTTTATTTGCTGGTCTTGTTTCTGCCAGAATAAATAGATGTAGGATCAGCTTCATCTGTATGCTGCAGTAAAAGGGGTTCAGGTGGTATTTGAAAAGCTCTGAATGTGACTTGGATCACTCCAGCTTCTTTATTTTCTGGACTATATGCTTTTAGTTGCTGTGGCCGGAATCATTCCAGCCCTAAACAGCATGTCAGTGAGGTGCACTATCAAAGGAGAAGAGGAAGTAAAATGTGAAATGCAGTCATTTAAAACACCGCCAGTGCTCCCCTGCTATGCATTCATTCTAACACCACCACCACCCACAAAGCAATTCAGATGTGCACTCTAACAAAAGAGGATTTGGACCAAGCAAGAAACAACTCTGCATTATGACTTCAAAATTAATCTAAGCAAGTAATCTAGTGGGATTAGATGAAGGGATCAAAGGGATATTACACCACTGCTGTGCTGCTTTCATCATTGGCAGTCTGCTGTTTCAATGGGGCAGTAAGGTGACACAAATAAGAGGCCCCCATCCAATTTTAGCACATTCCCATTGTAATATGTACTTTATTTCCTTTGAAGATCATGAAATTGAAAACAATTTAGGCCTAATTGGTCAGATTTAAGGACATCATAGTTGTGCGTTAGTTAGCCTGTTGGTCGGGGATTAGGTTAAATATCAGCTGCCATGTTATTCTGAAGAACATATTCTGAGTAAGGGAAGGGGCTCTAAATATAAAGGAATTACAATTATTTTTGAATATTTTACATTTTATATACTTTAGTGTTCATACTGTTTTGCAGTTTTTGTCTAGTTTTGCTCCCAGGAAGCTAACCAGTTAAAAATATATCTAGATACTTAGGTTCTGAGAAATAATCTTGAATAAATTGATTTAACATTAAAAGGCATTGTGTTACACGAATGTTGATCTATATAATTCCATTAACAGCATTGCAGAGAAAAAAATCTGTCATCCATTGACTGGTGGTGTTACTAAACATGACTTGGTGAGTCATTTAAAAAAAACAAGTGTGGCTCTGCATGTGAATGACGAGAGTCATACATGTTGTCTGTCCTGGGCGTGATGTTTGCTCTGAAAGCTGCAGTGAAGATTGGTATGCGCATGTGCTAGTTCCACAGTGAAATCAGATTTGTCTGTTCCATCTTGACATGACAAACACAGTGTGCAGAGAGACACAAATACAAATGCAGAAGAGCGAGAAGAAGAGACACCACCAACACGCTGCCATTAATCCAAAGGATACCATCTGGAGGTGCTGAGGGATCCAGTGACTCATCCATAAACTCTCTTATTACACACAGCAGAACTCGACAATGCACAAACGGCTGCAAGCTAATTTTAACTTGTGACAAAGTCATTTATACTTTGTAAAGTATTTACCATAGTGTATGAAGGAACACATAATGTACGTCTTTGCATACTGTTTTGAAGTATGGCCTGAATAAGAGATAAGATTGGGTGGGTGCCATCTTTAGGTTGGCGTATTGTGCAGCTCTGATTGCATGCAAGAAAAAAAAGCTGTAATTTGATCCAACTATACTGTGGGTGCAGCCAAACAAAGTATAAGTACACTGGTGATGATCCAACACAGTGGTTTATTAGGAGATTGGGGACTTAATGAAGTTAATGGCGTGTATAATGAAGATTGGACTGGTGGGAATTTTTAAAAAGGGACTCAGCTTGAAAGGGACAAGGTAGGGTTGGGCAATATATTGATATAAGCGATTAATTCAAATTGTTTGTTTTAGAAGATTTATTTTTGGAAAATGGAGATTTTATTTTCCCAGCTCTCTGCTTTCTTGGGTTTCCACTGTTTGGAGTAAAGTCAGCCCGTCTGTCTCTTCCAACAAGCAAACATGAATGAAATAATGAAATTTTGACCAGTGGTGTTGTGACTTCAAGCTTGGAGCATCAAACCACAAGCAGCAAAACCTGCTTGAAGGTTGTAGCTGCCAAAAGTGGGAGTACAACAAATTTGTTTCAACACCTGAAACGGGCACTAACAGGCATTAACATGTTAATACAAAATCGTTTTTATTAAATATATTCTGTCATTTGTCATTTTTTAAATAAAAAATCAAATTTGGTGTGAAAAAATTTGAGATATTATTTTTTGGCATTATCGCCCAGCTCTAGGACAAGGCATTATCCAGCATAAGATTAAATGAGGGTTTTCATGTGGTTAAGACAGGACAACTTAAGGTTATAGTATATTTTTCTGAGTACAAGTCACAGTGTTTTGCTTAGTTTGTCCGAAGGTGCGACTTATACTCAGGTGAGACTTGTATGTGATTTTTAAAACAAAAAACAATAGCCACTAGAGGGGATTGTAGGTGTATCACTATTTGCCACTGACAGCAATTCAGAAGAATAAGCGCCGCTGAGTTCACACCGCCACTGAGCTGGGAGAGAAAAAGCCTGGAGGAAGGTTGGTGAGATTTGCACCGTTGCCACATTTTGCACCAAGCCTTTTCCAACTGTAGATACTTAGGACATTGGGACCTTATGAAGACTGGACTGGTGGGCATATAGTGATTTGAAGTGTGCTATAAAGAGTTTAGTTGACGTGCTAGCAAATGCTAGGTAATTGCATAATTGTTCATATGTTGCACTAATATTCTAGATTCCTCCTATGTTTCATGAAGCTAAAAAAATGTGTTTCGGTAATGAAGCGTGCATAAATTCAGGCTATTGTTGCCATCTATTCCGTTGTTAAGATTTGCCTTTCAAGATAAAATGTCCATTCTTGTTCCTGTGTTTTGTTAAATAAATGTCTCCCAACAGTTCAACTTATACTCTGTGACTTTCATATGGTTTTATTTTCTCTGAATGCATTTTTTTCCCCTATGCTGTGACTTATACTTTGGAGCGAATAAATAATTATCACTGTTAAAGAAAGAAAATCTCCTGAAAGTATTTCTCTCTTTTCTCTTGATTTGATACACATATTTCTGTGCTGCTTCAGTCTTGCGCAGAGTGATGCATGCTGGGATCTTGGCAGTAGCGGAGAGGCTAACAAGACATAACCACGTATTTAACTCCCACCATTCTCATTTCTTCTTCTTTACCTTTTCATTTCTCTATTTCCACTTTCTTTTGTTGGATATTCCAGCTCCAGCCCCTTTCATGGCAGGTTCTCAGAAGTCAGTATGGTCTAAATTAATATGTAGATATCAATCTAGAGGTGTACTTGTGCAATAGGGAGTGCACACTTGTCACTAAGGAGATTTCCACAGTGACAGGCATTTTTGGCCCCATTACTTGTAATAATAGATTGAGAGTCTTGGCAGCCAATTGGATTAGCCCCTCGTGGTTGGATTTAATGAAGATTGCACACCCCTGCGGTTGAAGGATATTAGGAAAGGAAGAGGTTCCTGTTGCAACTTGGCCTTAACAGAGCAAAGCCATTTAAAATGTGCCAAAACTTACTGGTTATACTGGAGTAACACCATAGATGCAATTAAATAATCATAAAAGTCAAAGTGATTTTGTACAATTCCCTAAATTGGTGTTTGCATTATTGGAATCCCGATTAAGAACTCACCAGTTGCTCTTCCATGTGTGTCGCACATGTGGGTCATGGATGTTGTGTTTGTCAGCCTGCTCATCCAGGAAGTCAAACATGTATTTAATAGCCAAGGGCAGAGCACTGCCTCGGTGGGCGGTGCTGAAGATGGTCTCAAACAAGTCGTCCACAAACTTTTGCAGTGTTCCCTGTGGGGGAATGGAGAGGAGAAATTACATCTGCAGTCTTTCCACATCCACTTCCAGCATGTTTAATCTGTACTATAGAGATATTGATCACAACGCAGGCAGGTGGCGAATATAAGTGTCACCATCTAATACATTTTTTGACACACAACTGATTAATGTTGACAGAGAGATTGCTAGAATGTATTTTCCTGTGTGGGTTCATGAATTGTGCAGTAGAGTTCATTTTGTTCCTGCTCTGGTGTTTATATATCTAGCATCTATCTCAAAGACCTGGACCCTAAATCTTATTTTTTTCAGGTTTACTGAAGGGAATTGTTATTCTACAGATAACTTTTAATAATATCTGGGAACAGAAGGACCATCTACTAAGCCTCTTTGTGAAGCTGGATTAGTTCCCACACTGCACCACTGACCCTAATTTGATTTAATGGTGGTGACTTTAAAAAGGAGACAAGAGCAGAGGCACACAGAGCAGAAGAATCTAATCCTCTTGTAAAGAACAAGTTGATGGGATGGATGCATGGGGGAAAAAAAGCTAGAGCGGAAGATGGAAATGAAATGACAGAGGTTTCCTATCTGAAAGAGAGGCCATTGAGTGTGGCAGATGAGGTATGTACAGGCGTTAGCGAATAAAAATCCAATTTGGGTGGAGCGAGTGACCGAATCAGAGTCAAGAGAGGTAGAAAAGAGTGGGTGGAGGGAATCCTGTTAGTCTGACAATCACAGCTATAATTCTGCTGTGGCCTGCATTCCTAGCAGCTTATCATTCCTCAGAGAAGATGGGATCACATATCTTTATCAAGCCAGTGTGCCTCAGCCTCACAGTCCCCTTCAGCCAGCACAGATAACCCGGTGTTTTAAGCATTCAAACACACAGGAGTGTATGGATGCAAAACCCTGCTGGCGTACCGAGGCTTTTACGTCATCCTTTATCCTCAAGGGGTGCATGTGTGTAAGCACTGTCATCATCATAGGGTTCTCTTGTTCCCTGGTGGAGCTGGTAACCACCAACACAACCCCCCAGCAACCATTCAGCCTGTCATTAGCCTGCACCCTAAACACAATGCGTCACCTGGACATTTTAGTTCTGCCTGCCTCCATGAGGAAATGCAAATGAGCTAAGCAAACAGTCACTGGAAGGATGGAAACAGGACAGAGTGGAAAAAAAACACATCTCCATCCTTGTCCCTGTCCATGAATACAATCTTTTACTTACTGATGGAGATGATGTAAAAATGTAAGCTGTGAAAAGCATTCATTGGCAAAGTGAAATCCAAACTTAGTTACACCACCTGTCTGTATAATCATGTTGCTTCAAAAGAGACGGCCTGTCAAGATAAAGTAGTTACTCCAAAAAAAACAATCTATCTGAAAAGATGGTGTGCTGTCAGAAGTCAGAATCCACCGTCCTGCACCCTGGAGTGGGATGATGGCAGGGAAATAGAGCGAGTCACGGAGGCTGAGCTGCAACATGTGTGATGGTGTGTGGAGGACTCTACAGTATGTGTCAAGGTGACAGCTGCTCCATTTTCCTGCCTTCTCTTTATTCATCACTGTTTATTAGTTTCTCTCATATGCTGTGGATTAGGTCCTATCCTACGGTCACTGTTACACCTCTGTTCACTTGAATCTGCCGGTACATTTGACTTTTTTCACAAGTCATAGGTTCCCTGAGTGAGGATTAAAGTCCCACTCCGATCATCTTTTGATCTATTTTAAAAGCGATCCCAGTGGTCTTTTAACTGATTATGCTGCTTTTAGCCAAATTAAAAAACTTGTGTCAGTTTCTGCCGAGTGGCATTAGTTCATTAAAAATTCACCTCTGAATTGTGGACGGGACCATTGGCAACCCCGCCCCCCTTTCTGTCCCTGTTGCTGAGTGTTTGGAGCTTGTGAACCGCCTAGTGTATTTTCAAAGTCACAAATTAACTTTTTTTTTTTTTTCCAAACTTCATTTCTTCATCTCCTCCTGATTTTCAACGATTTGAATAAAGAAATACTCAGAAATACAATTTTGAGCTTAATGTTCTATATATATTCTCCATCATCAGAAAAATGCCACAAGAACAAGGTTAAAAACACCAAAAAGACCATTTTCATCTGAGTGGGTCTTTAAGGCTTTGTCATAATGATGAATATAAGATAGTAATTTTTATTTTGTGATAGAATAAAATCAAAAGACTCTAAAACACATACAAGAAAAATAAAACAATAACTGCAATGCTGAACTGTTTTTCACACCTTCACATATTCGATTTTATACTAAGCGTTGCATATTTTTGGCTTCAGGCAAGTTTAGAAGTGCATTTCCCATTATTGGGCACAAAGCAGTTTTCTTTATTACGTGGTCAATATTGTAAAATAACCCAATATTAAAAAAAGAAAAACAGTTTCTTCTCTAGATGTAAACATAATGATAAAATGTTTTAATTTTATAGCATTTAATTGTCTACATGATACTTTTATCTTAACACTGCAACAGGATGTCTGCCTCTGGAAAGGGATTTGTAAAATTCATCTTCCTAAATACCGTTCCAGCTTGATACAAACCGATCATGACCATTCGTTCTCTTGTATGTGCTCATTTCTAAATGTCAGACTTTCTAAGCTTTCACAACTTTTAATCTCTTTTAGTATTTAGAGGTCTTGTTTATACGCTTAGATTTTCTTCATAGTTCAAAGTAGAAGTGCTGATAAAAACTCTAAATGGGAACCAAGCAACGATTTGTCCAATTTGTGGCAACCATATGTATTTTTATCAATTATTGGTTACTCTGAAGACACAATGTAAGTTTATTATTTTCTGTTTGTGCATGGATCTTAATGTAAATAAACATTTTTTGATTACAATGAAATAGGAAATGTTCGTCTGCGTTCGCCTACCCTCTGTGTCTGATGATGTGAATTTTGATGGCAAAAAAAAAAAAAGGGCAGAGTGCTCTAGGACTGGATTCTGAATTTGCATTCAGCCGACAGATCAAAGTCACATTTCTCACCAAACCAAATTAACTGATCCCCCCCCCCCCCCCCCCCCCCCCCCAAAAAAAAAAAAAAAAAATCTAAGGGCCATTGTCAGAAGGCCCATTCAAAGAGTTCCATTTGAAAGACATTTCTATTTTTGCCACTTTTTTATATCCTTGAATAGCCTTGTGGGTCTTTCTTCCATAGCATTTTGGATATGCTCCTGCATTAGTGCAACAGTAATGAAAAATGAAAACAAACAGATATCCGTTTTCCCTTTCTCACCTGAGGGGATAGTGGAATACATTTGAATAATCTTTTCCGGTGAGATGACTCATCCAAAGTAATCATGAATATTTAAATAAACTCAGGCTTTTCTGCATCATTATAATTCAGTGTGAAGGTTGCACTGACCCTTTAGCCTTTTACTTGCTGAACTGCTCCAAAACATACAAAAAGTAAAGATGTTGGAACATTTTACAGATAAATTACTCTCCGTGAATGTTGCAAATTCCGACTAAGCAGAAAAAGCTAGCAGCATAATGAACAGCTACATGATGGTGTGAGATTGTTCTTTAAAGATTCACCTTTGTAGCCAGAAGCCGTGTCAGGTAGATCTCAGAGACCATCTTGCTGCCACGGTCTCCTTCCTTCTGGTCTCCGTGCTCATGGTTCTTCACCAAGTGCCAGACCTTCACCCCGCTCTCCAGGTCAGGAGTGATCATCGGAGTGCGAGAGCGCAGACTGTCAGGGCTTCCAGTGTACTTTATCATGTTTTCTGTTAAGAACGACATGTTTTTAGTTTAAAAAATGCTGATAAAACCATTGGAAATCAGGTGATGATGAGAAAAAAAAGAATCTCTTTAGCATCAAACTGAAAGTTTAGCTTTATGGTTAAAAGGAGAAAAAAATAGAATCAACAAATGAAAAGACAATCAAAGAGACATGTCAACAATAGAATAGTTTTGAGGATCATGGCTTCCAATTTGCAGGTCTAGGAGATTGGACAAGAAACTTTCAGAAAGTTTGCATGGTTAATTTTTTATGGTTTCTCTTCTAACTGACAAGACATGCTATTGCCAGCTGACACAAAATCAAACAGGTGTCAGATGAGATGAAATATGTATGGCCCACCCAGTGGCTCAAGTAGTGATGACATTTCCAAACACATGGCTCAATGAATGTTTACACAGTGTAGAAAAAAAACTGGACAACTGAAGACAACACAGAGTGAGAGCCAGCTGAAATTAGACCAAAGCTTGAATGAACTGTATATTTGTTTCTCTGACAGAGCACTTCTGTGAGCATTTACCAAAAACACTGTTGTACAAACATGATTGAACCAGCTGTAATAGGTACATTTGCTCCTGAGAAAAAGAAGGACATTTTGTTAGCTGTTGTAAAAGTACAACTATAAATTTTGTCTACTGTGTTAAACTAAAACACGCCCATGTGTGGACTTAGATTTGAGAGTTTTCTATAATAATACTATTACCAGGTTGCAATGGTTTAGAAAAGTCTAATATGATGCATTTAGCCAAAAATAAGCCAGATGTGATGATGTTTACATGGATGCCATACAAAATGCAAACTCTGAATGAAGCAAAGTTCAACATTTTTAAGCTCAAGAGATATTAAAATATTCAGTATTTTTGGGCACATTCTGATGTGCATTTTAATGCCAAAATTCACAAATATTTACTTTTCAAAATACAACAAATCAGCGCATGCTATACCTTATGTCAATTCAGAGTTTATTTTTGCTAAGATGATCAGAAGTGCATTTACAGTGGGGATCAAAAGTTTGGGCACCCCAGGTAAAATGTTATATTATTGTGCATAAAGAACCCAAGAAAAGATTGACAAATCTTCTAAAAGGCATCAGTTTACAGATGAGACATTATTTTAATATGTAAAAAAATTTGGATTTATTTCCATCATTTACCCTTTCAAAATACCAGAAAACAAAATAATGGGGTGTGCAAAAGTTGGTGCGTGGTAATGGTCTCATTTTTCATGTTTAATATTAGCTTTTGATTCTAATACAGAGAAGAATAATTCTGAATCAAAACTGGGTTTTCTTCTAACAATCTTGTACTTTCTGTGTAGCAGGTTTTTCTGAACTTTTACCAAGATTTTCTCAACAGCCTCAAACTCCTCTTCTCTGCACAAATTCTGCTTCTTCTCCATCTTGATTTGGTCATTGCACTTGGGGAAAGTTCAAAGTCATTCTCAAGTACCACACTAGTTGTGAAGTACAGCACATTTATACTTGAAGTTCCACAAAAAAATACATAGAACAATACCAGCTTCCTCCTTCCTGCCTCTGTTGCTCCACTTTTCTGGTCTAATTTAGTCCCCAAGCAGTGAGGTGAGACCATATGGAGATGAGGCAATGCTAATAATATGGCAGCACATTTGAAGTGTCTGAAGTGTTTGTGACCAATGAGGCTAGCCCTTTGATCAGGAGCTAACTTTATGCTTTCGCAGGTTGAAGGAGATGTGCAGCAGACGGACAGGCTGAAAATAACACAGGCACATAAAAAGGATAAGAGGACACTCGTGTGAGTATCGAGACAAGAGGTCTCTGTGTTTGAAAAATCTTTCCAGCTACTTTAATTTGTGCGGTGGTTTCCAGACATTTCTGATAAGCAGGACCATAAAAGAAGATTCCACTGCCTCAGGATCAATGTTTTCTTTTGCTTCTTGATCATTTGGTATTGCATTTAAATAAATAAAAAATCTCAACATTTCATTGGTTTGTCTCTTTAATTTATGTAAATAATTTCTTCATCTATTTTTTTCTTATAATAATCACTGTGTCCGATGTGCAGAAGTTGGAAAGTAGATGAACCAAGTTGATGATTTCTACCCTAAGGATAAAAAGTCCAGCTTATACCTTAGTATATTTTTAAAAATGCAGTTCAATTCTAGTTGCTAAGCCCTTAACACTTTTAACAGTAAATTTTCAGATCATAAAAAAAGAAAAACTTAAATCTTGCAACATTTATATGTACAAAAAGGGCAAGCTAAAGTTTACACAATCTAGAATCAGAAAATTCTTCATTACTATTAAATAACAGCTGTTGACTCTTACCATATTTACTTGCAGAAGTCCGTGACACAGTGGAGTTGTTTACCGAGTTGTATGCTGTAACTTGCTTGGGTACAAGAGCCATCACTGCATTATCAGGTACCTGAAAAACAACCATGAGTATCATATATCAACTTTTTAACATTTTTATTTAATATTATTTTATTTATTTATACTTTTTTCTTAACTTTTTAATAAAAAAATACAAGTTTTACCACTTTTCAAAACAAAACAAACAAAACATCTTTTTAATTTTAGATTTGTGTAGATTTCCAATACAGACAGACAAAACATAGATTCTTCTATTGTGCTTTTGTTTCTGTAAACACAATGTGTTATAAAACCCATATTTGCTCTTCTCTGTTAAGCTTTAACATTTGAATACCTGCAGAATAGGATTTGCAGAGAATTGGGCAAGACTTTTTGAGAGAGGATGCCCCACAATTCCTTTTTAATTATACTTTACACCTTGGGTTTTGTTTATGTTGTGTCATATAAGTGTAAGATCCGTAGGAGTAAGTATCAATGAGTGAAGTAACAAAATATGTGTCAGTATTTGTATATGTCATAGCAAGTGGAAATTAAACAATAGGTCCATCTAGTACCCCCCCCCCCCTTTTTTTTGCATAAAGTAGCACATATCCAGGCTAACTCTAATTTGCATAATTAGGCTATGCTGCAGGGTTAATTGAAGTGATCTTCATCTTTTGAGGGTGTACGGGACCAGAAGGATTGAGTCTTCAAATATGTGCTTGCATGTGACCTGAGGCATTACTAAGATTGTGTCATTATTTCATCTCATCTCTCAGTCTGCTCCTTATGCATAATATGTTTATATCATTGTAAGCAGAAGGCCCTCAGGGCAAATCTGGTTATTCCTTTGTAGGGGGCTAAACAACTCTCCAAAAAACCCTCAAGGACTGTTCCCAATCGCTGCTCTTATGTGTGAACTTGATATATAGCAATGGGACTTCATGAAATGTGATGGGGAGGGGGGGGGGGGGGGGGGGGGGCATTTGAGGAAATAAGATTTCGGAGACAAAAGACAGAAACAAAGCATCCTTTCTGAAAAGAAAGGAGACTGAAAATGTAGTATGACCCTGCCATTTCTTTTTTAATTAGGCCAGTGATTATGTGAAATTCTTTTGCCATTTGATAAACAATTCATTTTAATAGTTACCTGAAACATCTAAACAAGAATCCCAAAGTGTTACTGCCAATAATTATTTCATCAAACACAGATTCCATTTGACTTGAACAACATGTTGATTTTGTCTACCTTGGATTACATGTTTGTTCTTAATCATTCCTGCTATTTTTTTTAACTAATTTACTTCATGTGGTTATAGAACTTCTGTTTTTTATACTTTCATGTTTTATACTAATATTTTTGGGTTTTATATTTTGTACTTGGACAATTAAAAGAACTTTTGACACTTTAACATGTCGCATAGCAAAAAACGGGATATTAAAATGTTCAAACTTGCTCTAAAAAACAAACTAGAACTGTATATTTTACAGTGTCATGTTGGTAGATTTCTCTTTAAACACACTTCTTTAGTTTTCATTTCACATGTAAAATACATGGAATCAGTTATTAACAGTTTGATTCCCAGCTTTGACACGATGATTTGTGCTTTGACAGAAAACTAAGTTCACCCCTGATTTGTTTAAAAGTTTAATGATTTATGGGTTTTACACTGGAAAAGATGCAATTTTTTGTGAAAAATAATAGCCACTGGGGCCAATTTGCCCAGTGTAGAATACCAATTGCCCTCAATGGCAAAAGCTTGGATTTGTTTGTCACATCCCCACATTTTCTTGATATTTGTTTAGCCTCCAACCATTTTATATTTCTCATTGTCTATCAAGAATAATGTGCCCTTTTTCTCTCGCCTGAAAAAAAAAAGAATTAACTTCTGTCTTCATTATCTTATCTCCGATTCAAATCAGTTCCCTAATCCATTCCACCCACGGCTCATACTCCCAGCCTGTTGACACTCGCTGCCGCTGACATTTAATTTAGGCACCACAGAAACTGCACTCAGAGGAGACAGTCACTACTTGCTTAGCTGCTGGTAATATTAACGGCATATTGGCAGACCAGAGCCATCTTCCCACCTAGGCTTGTTCTTTTGAGTTGGTGAGGGACTCACTTCACAAATTGCATGAAACACCTGGCAATATCTTTTATTTTATTACTAAATATATTGGTAATTTCTGCAGGTCAAAGTTCTGTTTATATACAGGGCTCTAAATGAACTTTTTTGGTTACTAGCCGGAGTGGCTGGTAACATCCAAAGTGTACCAGCTAAATATCAACTCCACTTGTGAAAAATTTCAATTTGTGTATTTCAAATTAAACAGATATATATATATATATATATATTGTGTTGGCTGAGATCAGTGTGAGCAAATGCTAGAAATTACCGTCACACCTGAATGCAGCAATAGCAAGCTTTTAATGAAGGCGCATATGTGTGGAAATTCTATGCAGCCCTTGAATGCACCTCCTGCTACGGTGAATGTGAGGATTAAATCTGCGCAATAAAGTCAAAATTAAATGTTTGAACAAACTCTGGGATGGATGTTTGTGGTAGCCAAGTGGGGAGGGAAGGCAGACACCTAAAAGTCTTGGTTGTGAGTTTGAGCCCAGTGTCGGAGATGATGAACAATGTCTCACCTGCCAAAGTGGCGAGTGAAATAGTTTTTCTATCTGCCAAATTGAAGTATTATCCACATTTGGCAGGTGCTCATTTAGAGCCCTGTATGTATATAATACAGTGGGATCAAATCAGAAGTATTGGCACCTCAGGTAAAATGTTATATTATTGTGCATAAAGAACCCAAGAAAAGATTGAAAAATCTCCTAAATGCATCAGTTTACAGACGAGACATCCTTTTAATGTGTCAAAAATAAATGAGGCTTTATTTCCATAATTTACTCTTTCAAAATAACCAATAACAAAATAATGGTGTGTGCAAAGTTTTGGCACCCTGCAGAGTTAGTACCATGTACTGCATCCTTGGCAAGTATCACAGCTTGTAAAGGCTTTTTGTATACAGCCAAGAGTCTCTTAATTCTTGTTTGAGGAATCTTCATCCATACTTCTTTCCAAAAGTCTTCCAGTTATTTGAGATTTCTGTCATGTCTGTTACACTCTGCTCTATTCAGGTTTATCCATAGAGTTTCAATGATGTTGAGGTCAGGTGATTGGGAAGGCCACACTAAAACCTTCAGTTTCTGACTCTTAATGTAAGACAGCGTGGATTTGGAGGTGTGTTTAATCATTATCCATTTGTAAAAGTCATCCTCTCTTCAACTTCAACTTTTTCATAGATGGCATCAAGTTAGTGTCCAAAATCTGCTGAAATGTTTTTGTTTTGCTCAAGAAATGTTTGCTGTGCTGCTGGCTGCAATACAAGCCCAAAGCATGATTGATCCACCCCCATGCTTAACAGTTGGACAGAGGTTCTTTTCATTAAACTCTGGACCCTTTCTTCTCCAAACGTACCTTTGATCATTGCGGCCAAAAAGTTCCATTTGAACCTGGTCGGTCCACAGAACTTGTTTACAAAATGCATCAGGCTTGTTTATATGTTCATTTGTTAATTTCAAACATTGAATTTTGTGGTGAGAACGTAGAAGATGTTTTCTTATGATACAGACCATATTTGTCCAAGTATGTCTTGACAGTATAATAGAGTAGCACAACTCCAGAGTCTGCAGGTCTTTCTGGAGGGATGGTTCAGTCAAACGTGGGTTTTGACTTGCTTTTCTCACAATCCTGTGAGCTGCTCTGTCTGAGATTTTTCTTGGTCTTCCAGATCTTACTTTAACTTCCACTGTTCTTATTGAATGCTATTTCTTAATGAAATTTTGAACAGAGGATATTGTCATCTGAAAACACTTTGCTATCTTCTTTTAGCCTTCTCCTGCTTTGTGAGCATCAACTGTTTTCAGGTTCATTGTTCTGGACAACTGCTTGGAAAAGAACCCATGATGCTGATTGTTGAGACAAGGTCATCTGATTAAGATTATTTCAAATCTTTGATATTGAAATCACCTGGTCTTTGCAAACGATGATTGTGAACAATCCAAGACACTGTCAAGTCTTAATTTTTCTAAAAGGGGCGGAGTAGACTGTAAATTCTGCAGGGTGTCCAAACTTTTGCAGACACCATTATTTTGTTTTCTGTTATTTTGAAAGGGTAGATGATGGAAATAAAGCCTCGGTTTTTTACCACGTTAAAAGAATGTCTCATCTGTAAACTGATGTTTTTAGAAGATTTTTCAATCTTTACTTGGGTTCTTTATGCACAATAATGTAACATTTTTCCTGGGATGTTCAAACTTTCGATTCCCACTGTATTATCAAAAATAAATCTTGCTAATAATGTGTCTAAATTTCAACAGGAGTCAGCTTCATAAGACATTTACTGTCTCCCTCTGAAGTAGCACACATCCTTTCCAATTTCTGTTTAATTCTTCCTTGTCTCAGATAAGTCATGTTATTTTTATTACAATGCCTTGTTTCATATTTCTGTTGCATTAGAACATTCCAAATTCAATACATTGTGCTGAATTCTGGATTTGTTTTAAAGATTGTAGCTATTTTAGGTCAGATTTTCATTTAATCACTTTGCGTAAGAATTATATATATATATATATATATATATATATATATATATATATATATATTTATATTTGTTTTCACTTTTTTTCCTCAAAAAACTCAACAAAACATCACTCTTGGCTCGCTTGTTACTGACAAACCTTTGTTAATTAACCTTTGAACGTATCTTGTTTTCCTTTTAAATAATTGACCATAGTGTGTATTGTGTGCTGCAGTTGTGTTGTGTCCTTTCGTGGATCATTAGTTGCATACCTGATAGTGGCACAGAATGTTCAGCCTCTTCCAGTCACCTTCAATCTTTGTGGTGATGTCTTCGTCCTGCAGGATCATCCGCTGTCCTCGACTTTGACGCCACTCTGCAAGTGAAAAAAGAGGAGAAAAAAAATTAAGTAGTCAACCTTTGGTATTTTCCCAACATCACTCAACTGACAATTTTGACTTTATCTTCTTGTTTGTTTCGTCTCGTGGGCGGATTTCAATGTAATCCTTTCTCTGAGTATCTGTCAAGATATTTCAAAACCCTGCTAAAATATGTAATGTACTAGTAAACCTTTGGGACAAAGAATTTAGGTTTGTGTAGTTGTTTTAAGGTTGGACTTCTGCTTTTGAAAATCATTTTGCTTTGTAGTCACAACAACAACTGAGGCGGCTAAATCCAAATCCTACTGGGTGTGTTTGCAGTTGCAATCAATACTTAACAGGCCAAAAGAAAAGATGAATGGGCGCAAGCGGCGAAGATAGATTTAAAGTTATAATAGTTGTATTTTTCATTTTAAGGATAATCACCAGTCCAAATCTGAACAGCCAAAAACAAAATGAAATATATCATTTAGAAATCTCATTTAAAGCACAACTAAAGATGGTTTGAAATATGATTCAGCTTTTGTTTACACAGATGTATTTTTTCTAACCTTCAACATGACACTTGTGGTATCTTATTTATGTTTTTTTAGCTGCTAGTAGATACGGTATTTCTAGGTTCACAGAGTATAAAAAAACAACAAAAAATTGTTAAAGGCCTCTTAGTAAAGTGTTTTTTTTACTAGATACATACATACATATATATATATATATATATATATATATATATATGTATATATATATAGAGAGAGAGAGAGAGAGAGAGAGAGAGGAATCAAATTCAGATCCATAGAGGGTTGTAGAGAGGAGCGGCTGCATCTTAAAAGGCGTGTCTTGCAGTTCCCTTGAGGCTCACCTTAAGGGATGTCATAAAAATGGAAAGTACAATCGTCATGCATGTGGTAAGTGTGCCGTGAAGTATTTGTAAGGATAATGTAAGTTGCACACACTTATGACGTATGAGTACGTTGCCCTTCCACCCAGTGTAGTTGTTAGTAAGGTGCCATACTGGCTCCTTTCTGCCTGTAGGATGCCCACACAAACTACACTCTGACTCTACAACCTGTTGCTTGCAGCGTTCCCGTAGAAAAAATATGTATAAACATTTTAACTCTATGGACTCACCGACCGGTCAACAACTTTGATATTTTGTGTGGACCACTGGCGTGCTCTATACAGCTTTACTCATGTTTTTGCCTGCAGGCATCCCGTATCCCCCTGTAAGGGGAGTGACCAAGGCTTTGGATGTTTTTAAAACCTGTGAATAGATTTCCTGTTTCCAACCATTTAAAAATTGATCAGGGATGAGAAATTACTGATTGCAGTTTGTGCACGGCCGGAATAATGACAGTAAGTCTTTCATATGAGCTGTGAAAGAAAAAACACCAAGCCCCTTCCAACTGTGAGTACATGGCGCTAGTATCAAGTGAACTCCTTATGCTAAAAGCGCGTTCAAGAACCCGTGTTCACCGCATTCTTGAATATGCATAAAATCCCTGGTGTGTATGTAGCATCATAGTTAGCTAATGCTGCCATGCTTAGGAATTGTACACTTCCTCCTACATCTGCATCATGCATTATGTTCTGCTCTTGGAAGACATTGCTCTCCTTCTCTTGACAAACATTCATCCACATCTCAAAACCTTGTTTGTCTGAATTTAATGTTGTAGTGGCAAGATTGTACAGCAGCATAAAAAAATCAAAATTTTAGATTGTGGCATTCTTAATTTCTTTACCTATCAAATAACTACCTTTTCATCAGATACTTTTTCCCCCAGCTAAAACGATATGTGCAATCAATGAGGTCTTCACATCTGTGCACCACCAGTAAAACAAAAAGCAGCTTTTTTGAAAGAAAAAAAAAAAACTCACAACACTCTTGCAACATTACCACTAGAGAAAAAAGAACGCTATCTTTAAAAATCAACACACAGGCAGATGATTCCTCTATTCAGACTCCGACATCATAGGTTTTATGAATATGTTTTGGGTGTGTGCTCCATGTTGAGCTTCCCACTTGTGTCAGCCGCAGTCATCTCCCATTCTGATCACAAACAGGAAAACAAAGCAGCAATCACAGTGGTGCATGATGAGGCCTGTCTTTGGAGGATCCTCCAGAATTCTGAAATCTGAAAATGTGACGGAGGAAAAAAAAAAAAGATTCTCCCGCTGCTTTTGTCTATACAGTACATCTTCCTATAAAGATGCAAATGAGTACTGGTCTCTAGTCAAGCCTCAGTAAACAAAGAGATGCAGAGCAAATAGTGATGGAAGGAATAAATAAATAGAAAAAACTTGAGGTAAAAATGGAGCAAATTGAAATCAGCCCTCATTTCCAAATCTGGTTGTTTGTAATCAGTCTAAACACAACAGATGAATGGGTGTGAGTGAGTTTTTCAAACACAGCAAAGCAAAACTTTGGAGAGAAATATGGACGTCTTTGCCTGAAGGAAACTCAACCCCACTGTTGTAATCCAACTAGTTAACATGAGCCAGCATACATATGGCTGTACTCTGATGCCCCATCATCACCCATTTCTGAGAAGAACTCATTTGCATTGCATAATTAAAAGCAATTGCATGGTTTACAGCACTTTTGGTTCTTTTTTTTTTTAAAGGCGTAATGCTTTACTGTCATTATCACCATCAGGCACAGCACTCAGATGGTTAATGTGCGAGAGCGTGCAGAAGAAATCACAAGACCCACTACTTGTATGCAGAAAAAAAGCTCTCCAAAAAGGTAAAATGTGTGCAAGCTAAGCAAACAAACAGAAACCAGTTTAAATTAAACAGCTCCTATTAACAGAGGCAAATTTTTAATTGCATTAGCAAATCTAAAAAAAATTAAAATCTACAGGCTCAGGGTGTTAATAGGGAGATGACTATAGGAATGCAGCAAATTATATAATACTGTGAATGTAGTTGTTAATGTTGTTTTAAATTCCATACACACATCACAGTGTGAGCTCGATCTTATTCACTCTTTAATATATTTATATATGCATAGACATTTATGCTCTTTCAATCTCCAGGGTTTTTCAGATCAAGAACAAAAAAGGAAAAAAAAACATGAATTATTTTTTATTGTTTCTTACAGACTGATTCCACAATAAATATCTGAGGGGGGTTATAAAAATATGATATGACAACAAAAAACCAGGACTTTAAGAAAAATCCTTGTCATTATTAGACCATAAAGTTCTGTGAGGTGACAGCACGTGGGCAGTGGTAGTCAGCAATCACAATAACAATGGTATCGCTTTGATTAATTAGCTGATCCTACTCAGACACCAATCGACAAAAGAGCTGATCGATAGAAACATCTAAAGACATATGAGCCAATTGAGGCAGGAAGTTAATTCCCAAGTGTTAGAAAAGAAAAACATCTCCTCTGTTTCTAACAAGGTTGGTACTTTGGAAATAGTGGGGGTTGAGAGGAGAAGCCCTTTCTAAAGTCAATAGAGACAAACTTTTCTTTTTTTGACTCCTTTCAAAAACAAACTATAATTTCTGCTGGAAGAGAGAGGTTTTGACCCAAAACTGAGAAAATGCTGAAGAATTAGATTGGTTCTTTTTACTATTTTATATGTTTCATTCTCATAAGGGGTGAAAATATTCATCCTCTACTCTAAAACACTTTTTATTCCTATAAACTATAGATTTCTATTTAAAGAATCAAAGTAGACTCTTACCTAAGTCCATATCAGATGATTTCAGGCGGTGGGAATAAGGAACATTCTTGTAAATGGCATCCAGTATCTTTTCCTTCACCTGGCTGATGGTGTCACAGTTCAGCACCTTAACCTGGATCTCTGGGCTTTTCTCGTTCTCTGGGTGTATACAGTTCACTACCTGTGCGATGGGAAATGAAACAATATTGTCCAAGCATTAGGAATAAAAAAAAAAAAAAGTCGAAGTAGTTGTAATAACTCTGCTTCTGAAAACAGTGTGAGGAAGCAGCAGTAAAAGATATTTACAAGATTTATGTATTTTACTTTCTTCATGACGGACACTGAAGAAGTGACTTTTTGCCACCATATTGCTACCATATCTCTCCTTCTAGCTTACAGCCCCTCACAACCCCAAAGAAAGTGCTGAATGATATTGGAGCTTTCCAGCCGTCCAGGTTTGAGTCAGATGGCAGCTCAGACGAGGAGAATGAAGACCTACATGGATCTATTTGTTTGCAAGTGGATGCATCAGAAGAGAGCAGAGCAGGGAGCTTGTGGCTCACCGACTGTTGCTCCTGTGTCACAGCCACAAGCTTTCCCAAATGGTATTTTTTTTTCCACTGCTTCAAATTCACAACAATTTAACAAATACTCAGAAATGAAATTTAAAGGTTAATTTTCTTAATATAGTATATGTCTATCATGAGAAAAATGCTACAAGACCACATTAAAAATACGATTTTCTTTGGAGTGGGTCTTTAAAGACACATCACAGTGGATAATGAGGAGATTTAATAATAAACAAAAGGAGGCACAGGAAGACATTTCTTTTGTTTCTCTGCCTGCACAAAGATGCATTGAAGCCTTCCTTTCTTTCTTGACAGCCCCCGCCTCCACAGGATCTGGGGTTGCCACTCCTTTGCTCCTTTCCTTACATGTCAAGCGTGACAACAACAACTTTGTTTCCCTTTGCACATCTCATGACTGACCACCCATGACCACCCCATCCTCTCCTCTTGTCCCTGAAAAGATATTAAGCATCTCCCTCCAGCCCTAGTACCCCAGGGCAGGTGAACCCCTTACCAGTGTCTTGTAGTCAATCTGTTGCCTGATGAGTTTGTCCTCACTGAGCGAGTAGCGAGCCTCTCCTGTGATGGAGTCAATGGGGCCTTTCTCCATCTGCTGCTTGATGGCACAGAAGAGAGAGAAAAGTGGCTCGCCTGCACACTCCTGCAAGAAGATTTGGAGAAAAGAACAAAGTCTGGAATGAGCAGCGTGATGGTTCTTTCAAATTGAAGGCACACACTTCAAGCTGAGTTTGGCACAAAGGAGGAGTCCCTGAGTGATGATCAAAAATAAGAAGAGTTTTCAAAACTTCAGCATTGTCATTTGTTGTATGCCTGCAGGACGCTCCCACGTTGTGTGCAGTTTATACCCTACCAGTAGGAAAGATACATCTACCCTGTCCTGTTTTAAGAAGGAATGGTGGTTACATTAAATGCAGAGCAGAAATCTTTTCAATGTCTCAGTGTGTTGTGACACAGAACTATGCAGTCCAGTAAAGACAGGAGGAATGACCACAACTACATCATGCAGTTCAAGAAATTCACACACAAATAGTGCCAGCTTTTTCCCAAATAAAGTCTTATGTCTGCTGGTTCTGCAAGCTTTTGTTACAGAGTGGACAATGCAGTGCCAGCATATGAAAGAAGTGACTTTCAGTGTGCAGACACTGCAGCATTTGGAGAGAAAGAGCTAAAATGTCAAACCTAATTTTGAGAGAGCAATGAAAGTACATTTTTGTCAAGTTTGAAGAAGAAAAAAATTTCTGTGTTTTTGTAACTGCTTAATACTTTACTAAACATTACAGTCTAACTTTTGAACCAATTTCTACTTTTATATCAAGCAAGGTTTTCTGAAAATTGTTGTACAATTACTTTTGCTGCATTTGCCAATATTTGAATTACATGATACTGCAAAGTACTGATTCACTTAGATTTTAAGTTTTTATAACAGATGTCATGGGTACCTGCTTTTGCTTTGTATCTGTGCATTTGCAGTGCATTGAGGCTTTCTGGCCTTTGCAAGATTCTGAGTAAAATAAACAGCCTAAGGACTGTTTGTTCACCATTTGTCCATTCTTTTTACTCATTTTCATTATTCATGAATATTTATCTAATGATTTGCTATATAAAGCCATTCAAAAAAAGAATCTTAACATTGATTCTAAATGAATAAAAATGTATGTAAAAGTTTATTGCATGCATACAACTATTCATCAATCAAAATTTAGAAGTATTACCTTCTGCAAAAACCTAATTAATAGGTTGCAACAGGGTAACTTGTATTATTATTTAGTCATTTTTTCATAAAATTAGGAACTGAAACAAGACTGTACCTTAAGAAACTTGTAGAGGAGGAAGGTAAACCAGTTGGTCAGCATTTTCTCTGCCACAGATTCAGTCCTGCAAACAGATACAAAGAATAAAATGAACTTTTAATCCCAGGGCTCCTCTTACCTTCATAAATATTTAATGTCATTGTAAAATATTCTGCTTAAAATGACAGCTGCTAATGAATAGTCTTTCACGCCACAAACGCAGCAGAAATGAAGCAATAAAGCCATTGCACATGCTATATTATGGCCTCTTAGAAAATCTTTTCGTTGGTTTTTATGCTCAGGCATGCCGGGGGCAGCTCATCTGCTATGGTGGCAGGGATTTTAATATTAGGCAAAGCAATTAAAAGCTTTTATTTGATCCCACTGGATTGATGTCATTAGGGGTCTGAGCAGCTCCATAATAACACTGGCCTTATTATGAGGCGCTCCCTCGCCTATTCACTGGACCAACACTCGATCCATGCACAATGGAAAGTGAATGAATACATCTCCGTCTCCTTCTCCGCCTGGCATCCATGCTTGACTAGTGTGGCAAACGATGTGTGTGTCGACCGGGGTCAATGGTGCCAGTGATCCCCTGTGAATGACTAATATGCATTCATAACTACAGTAGTGTAATCAGATATCCTTTGACAGCGAGCTTCTTGGCCAGCAGCAGGAGTGTGTAGGTAGTAATAAATATTCAACTGCTTTTATTCTCAATGAGAAACTACCGTAGACATAAATGTTTTAGGATTAGGGTCTATAGTCTTGTTTGTGTGAGTGTCGATTTTGTCCCTTGTGTTTCGGTTGCCACGTGCAACCCTCCTTCCCCCCACCACTCAGACAGCCTCTTAAAGAGGCTCCACACTGTGGCATGAGGGGAAGCATGATCTGCCAGTGGGTTAGTCTGGTACCCCCCGTCAGCACTGGCACAACACCTGGAGGGGATTAACTTCCTGGCTCTTGCTGTGCCCACACTTTTATTTCCTCGCCTCTCCCGCCCCGTCTCCATCCACAGATCCGAGGGTCAACGAGGTCACTTTTCATCTTTTCTTTCATGT
>BSAI01000030.1:4608266-4701035 GCA_036245035.1 Adrianichthys oophorus
CAGCCTCTCCTTTTCTAAAATTTTAACTGACTTTCTTTACTTCCTTTGAATAGATGTTTTTTCTATGTGCCTGTGTGACTAGACAAGTGTGAGAGTGATTTAAGGCCTGTGCGCAAAAGCACAAATTAATCCCATTGCGTATGTATTCAGAAATTATCACGTGGGCCTATGATTATTTTGTGCGAGTGTGTGTGTGTACGTCTGGCAGCAGGTGCCAGCCCTGCAGTAATAAGAGGTCTTGGCAAAGTCCTACCGTTTCGTTTATGCTCATTCTCACTCATGGCACACTCTGTAGAGAACAGAAATAAAAATGGCAAGGTGATGGAGCTGCTCTAACATCTAATGCTCGAATTTAGTACTGTAGCTCACAAACAATCATCTCTGAACCTCAACACCTCTGATTTTTAAAACACAGCGCAATCTATGTTTGAGCAAAACTTGTAGTTTTGTTGGCTTACTCAGACTAGCCCACTTGGCTACAAGTCCGAGGGCCAGTGGACACACTAGAAAGGAAGTAGAGCCTTTGATTACAGATGTCTGAAAGGGACTGAAGTCTCCCATTTATATTATCTAAATTATACTTATATATATATATATATATATATATATATATACATATATTAGAAAGTTTTAGCGAAAGTTTTCCAGCATCCATCAGATTGCCAAAGAATTTCCAGCTGGTTGGCGTTTCATAGAATTCTATATATTAGAATTGTAGGCTTTGCCAAAGATAAATATAAACAGTACTTCCAACTCCCACTCTAAGGATATTTTTTTCTTTTGTAAAATTGTGCAGTGGTCTTAATTACTCATCTGGATTACTCATCTGGGTTCAGTGCGGAAGTCAGCTTTGCAAATTTTCAATCAACCCTTTGTTTACACTTTCTCTCGCTACCTTATAGCGCCTAACAAGCCCAAGCTAACATTAGCGTAGAAAGAAAAGAAAAAAAGCTAGAAATATCAGAGTTATGCAGTCATACAGTTTTGAGCCAGATTCCAGTTTAGACAAGGAAAATAAAGACAATAATGGGCCTATTTGTCTGCAAGTGGATGCTCAGAATAGTAGAGGAGAAGGGAGCTTATGCCCATGGCAGTTGCTGGGTTTTCAAACATTCGGTTTTCATCTGCTCCTGATCCAACATGATTTCAATAAAGAAATAGTCAGAAATTTAGTTTTAATTCTAAATTATTTTATACATGTTCTCCAACATGACAAAAATACTACAAGAACATGTTGAAAACACCAAAAACACTATTTTTATTGTTGTGGGTCTTTAAACTAATAAAACTAACCGATATGTTGGAAAGACCCTTCATTGATGTGAAGCCAAACTTAGGTGCTTTTCTTGAGAAAGTGTTCAATAGCAACTGTGTGATGACTGAATTCAGTCACATGTCAAAACAGATCAGCTTGAAATCTTGGATTTTCCAGTTTTTTACCCCAACTGTGTGTGGCTGAAATAGATAGGTCATCATGTGTCACACTGTCTCACCATGATGACCTGCTGCTGTCACTCACTGACGAATGTGCCTGGAAATTTATTCTGTATATATCCCACATCTGAGCAAAAAGTAATTTTCTAACAGGACAGATTATCCTTATGACCATTTAGTTGGGTCTGTCCACCTGTGTGCAGTGGAGCCAAAGCAATGTTGTGACTAGCATTCAAGCATATTGGCTTCTCATCTTTTGACAGAATCATGAATTCTACTTTTATGCTTTAGTTGCAGCCTAACAAAACCTAAAGCTACAGAGGGACTTTTTATTCCAGTATGATGGGAAGATGGATGGGTTGCATCAGGAGGCAAAGAAACAGAAATGAAGCTCAAAGAGAAGTTAAAGACGGGGAATGCAGCAAGGAATGCGACAGATGGTTGTGGAAAGCTCTCGTTAGTTAGTTTGCCTGGTGGTTGTCCTTCAGCACAGGTTGAGATGGGACAGATGGAAAGATGTGTGTTGGTGTGTGGAGAGGAAAAGACACACTCTGACTACTTGGAAGAGGAGGCAGTGAGTAGCCATGCTCAGAAGCTGTGCCAGAGACAACCTGCTCACGCACTTTAAGTATTGATTTAGTAATCAAGAAGGCAGGGGTAGGGAGGAAGAGCAGAGGATATAGATTGAAAGAAGCAACTTTAAGAGAGAGAAAGAGGGAAAAAAAGATAGTGGCAATGTTAGAAAAGGGAAGACAAACAGATGAGAAACCAGTAAGGAGTGAGCAGAAAGGAAAACATTCAAAATGAGCAAATATAAAAGTCCCACTCCGATCATCTTTTGATCGATTGTGAAAGCAATCCCTGTGGTCTTTTAATTATGATTATGACGTTTTTAGCCAAATAAAAAAACCGGTGTCATTCTCTAAGGACATAGTTTCTGCAGAGTGGCAGTAGTTCATTAGAAATCTGCCTCTGGGTTGTAGGTAGAGTAAGCCTGTCTCTACTTCCCGTTATCCATTCTTTTTACCATCTGTTCCACTAGCTTGCAGCCCCTGTCAACTGCAACCTAACATTAGAGGTGCAACAAAAATGGCGTGCAATATTGGACCAATCCAACCATACATTTCTGAGCCAGATGTCAGTTCAGACAAGGAAAAGGAAGTCGTACACGGATCTAGTCATGTACGTGGTCATGTAAGTGGATGTATCAGAATGGAACGGAGTTCGTCGTTGTAGCTTCCTACGTCACTGCAAAAAGCTCTGTCCAATGACATTTTTTTTGGTCAACGTTTTGAATAATAAAATACCAAGAAATGCAATTTTAAGCTTAATTTTATTTATGTATGTCCCCATCATGAGAAAAATGCCAGGTTTCATCAGAGTGGGTGTTTAAAGTAGATGAAAAAACAAAACAAGGGGAGTTTCTTTGTAATGGAGCTATTTTCAGATGCTATTCAGGAAAAAAAGCTATCTGACAACGCAGTGTGGAAAGCTGCCACATACTGGGTTGCTCAAGGACTAACAAGCAAAACTGAGGATGAAAAATGAGATGAGGGCAGTCCCAGTTGAGGCTGCCGCAATCACGTGTGTGACAGCTGCGAAATCAAACTAGGAGCCTGATACAACGCATGTGTTCTCCTTTAAAGTGCGTTGTGCATGTACTGGCATTTTCCACAAGTTTTTCTACTCTTCATGTCTTCTACCTGAGCAGTGCTGCCTTAATCAACTATATCTGCAAGAATAGTTTAAAAAATAGAGTTTTGGTGACTCATAAAACAAAGAGCATATCTCACAGCTTATCACCATGCTTCAATAGGTGAGACAGCATAAAGCGTCTTTATTGTCCTTGACCATCTCTACTCTGCGTGCCGTCTCTTATGTTGCATCTGCTGCCAGGATCAGCAGTTACACAATTGTTTAGCAGCTGCACAATACTTCCTGAGATCTGACAGTAATTAATCACGCCTCCTGCCCAGACGGCAATAATCTTTCTCTGCATCACCATCAAGTGTCTAAACATGCTTTCATGAGCAGAATGTGCACACAGTTTTCATGGACGGTACAATGAGCAGCATTAATATGAGCCTTCTCTACACATCCCTGTTGTGTTCATGTGTTTGTCTTTATCGGTAGGCAGTTGGAATGTTTTTAGCCACAGGCAGAATCACAATTTGAACTGAAATGAGATGGACAATTTAATTTATCACATGCCTGTCAGATCCTCTGGTGGTGTCAAGACTTGACTGACAACATGTTGTGCGTGCGCATACACAGCAGTTGTGGAAAATATGGTTTACTGAAGTAACCATAATCATCAGATTTACCAAACACTGCAGGCAGGAAGCATAATCAGAAACAGTACTGTGTTCAAGTGCATTCAAGCTTTGATTACAAATCTGAGGGTGGATTGTGATTGTGCCAAAGTGCAGGATTTTTACAGTCTCGCTCACTTTTTCACAGTATTTTTTTTCCTCTTGAGCCATTTGAAATTGAATTCACTGCTAATTAATCATAAATATTTTGCTAATGATGTGCATGGCAATGCGCCCCGCAGTTTCTGACAGGAAGCCAGCAATCCAAGGTCACAGGAGTTAATCCAAACATGTCACAGATTGAGAACACAGAGAAGCATATGCAGTCCTTCATGAGAGCTGACATAACCAGTGTAAGCCTTTCATCTTGATCCCACACCCATAGTTGAAGAACCCACTTCTTGGTACAGAGCAGCTCAGTGTGTGCAGCACTCGTGAAACTAACTCAGAAATATCCAGTGCCAGCTTTTACCACCTGTTAGAGAGCGGTGCTAGTCAAGTTAAACTGTTTTTGAGCCTGCTAATTACCTGCGAAGCAGCAGTTTGGGATGATTTTTGCTCTCAAGGTTGCGGTCTATGAGGTCAGACAGCAGGTGCTTCAGGACATCAGTGGCATATTCCAACTTGCTCTGCAGCACTGTCATGATCAGTGAGGCTACATTGCCACGGTCCCTCATTGAGAAGCCACGCTGGGCTTCCAGGGTACGGATAAAACACAGCAGGAAGATTTTGTTGTTAATGAGCTGGCCAAAGAGCTTTAGCCCCTTCTCCACTTGTTCCTGGCGGTAGCCTGGCACCTAGTAAAAAAAAAAAAAAAAAAAAAAAACAAGAAAAAAATAACAGTGAAAAAGTAGCAAAAAGTACAGATAAGTGGCATATGTAAAGGTGGTGATCCAGAAACCGAAATAATCAGTCATTAATTTTGACACATCAATAAAGTCCCACTCCGATTATCTTTTGATTTATAGTAAAAGCATTCCCAGCGGTCTTTCAATTATGATTATGCTGTTTTTGGCCATAAATCAAAAGAAATGTCATTGTGTAGAATCTATGTCACATCTACAAACTTTTTCAATCTGAATTTTTTTGATCTGCTTGATTCACAACGTCTTGAATTTAAAAAATGCAATTTTGAGGTCAATTTTCTTTATATATGTCTTCCATCGTAAAAAAAAATGTCACAAGAACTTGTTCAAAACACTAAAAACACAGTTTTCCTCTGAGTGAATTTAGAAAAAAATAATTTTATAGAAATATTGTGTAAAAAAAAAATAATAAAAACAATAAAAATAGAATAATAAACCTTTTACTAAAAAGAAAAAAAAAATCACAATACTAGGACAACACATACCGGTTTTCACATGTTTACAAGTTCACATAAAAACTATTAGCAAAAAAATATCTACACATTTATCAATGTTGTTTTATGCACTGAACTATTATTATATTATTTCTGATTAGTATGAATGGAAAGAGGAAAGAAAAAAAAAATAAATGTGACTGAAAAAAATTTAGGGGCAAGAACATTTTAACATTTTCCAGCTTTAGCCAAGTTTTGCTCAAGGTTGAAAATAAAAACTGGAAAACACAGAAGCCCTTAAGGGAATGTTTATTATTTCGATGGCGCTGCTTGTTCCATATTAATGAAAGTTGAAAGTGAGTGCAGTTCTGTGAATTTTCCCCGTCTGAGCCCTTATCATCCCTGCACTATTTATACTTGTGACTTAACACGTGTGCTTCCCTTTTTCATATTTTTTTTTATAAATGGCACCTAAGGAGATTCAGTTTTTTTATCTGTCAAAAGCACTTCTGGTAAGACGAGATCACTTTGCACCCAATGCAGCTGTCAGCCCACATATGTTCTGTCTTTTAACTTTCCTTGAGGTACTTGTAATCTGCTGGGAGCTATTGTTAACTTGCAAATCTAATTTCATACTACTTGACGAGGTGTGTAGCATATATTTATGCATGTGTTTGAGTCAAGTTAGGCATGTTTTTGTGAATGCAGAGGCTATGCAAGGGTATTTGAATATGGGTGCAGAGAATTATATAGTTTTTATCTATAAAATTCATGATCATGTCATTACTTTGCATGATATGGTAAATATTGAGTAGATGAAGAAATGCATGAGCATGTTTTAAAATGCAGGATTTAATTGTGAAGTGAAGAAAAGAAAAGTAAACAACTAAAATGCAAAAATTCAAATGTTTTTGTATATAGATTGGCAGTAAACATGCCAAAATCAAAAAAAGTGGAACACACAGATGTTAAGTGTCACCACATATATATTAATAATTTTTTTTCCTGCTAGATTTGTATGCATATGTGATGTTTTCAATACACTGTCAGTTTAATCTTGATAAAATAAATATTTTTTGAAAAATATTCAAATATTTTCTAAACATCTAATCACTTCCATGGTATTTGTAACCCCCAGCCTTTTTTTTTTTGTCAACAGCATCATTTCACAGCCAGAATTTTTCAACGCATCAATAACAATCATAAGGTTATCAACAGCCTAATAAAAGCCCACTCTCTTTCCCATTAGAGTGGTTTCAACATTATTTACCTCAAATAGTTAGATATTTAAACCAATTAAGCCAAAATGTATTTGGCTTATTAAAGAAAAATTCTAAAGGGGGTTAACCTGAAGGTAGAAAAAAGCAAACCATCACTCTTTAATGGAATAAAATGACCATTTCAATTATGGCTGTCTATCAATGTCAGCAACTATGGATAAATGGCTCAATGTTTCCCTTTATTTGGTTCTCCGTATGTGATTGACTTTTAATTTGTTTTCGAGTTGTATACTGAAACGACAGTAATTTCTGCTGTGAAGAGTTATTAATGAGAGTAAACTCCTGATTTCAGGTCTGAGACAGCCTTGTAGTCAGCTGTCAGTGTGTTTTGTTTACCTGACAGCAACAACAAACCACAATGATGCCAATTTCACCTACTGTGACCCACACATTTAATTTGTTACTTCATTTTGTTCTAATTTCCAAAAAGGCTAATTGTATTGCAACTGGTATCTGACAAAGACTGAAAAAGAGACGCAAACATTAACATGTAACATATGGAATGCTTAATTGAAGACAGCATTTGTTCAAAGTTTCCGCAATGTTTTCTCTCCGGAATTAATTGGAACTCTAGAGTGGGACAAAATTCTAATTTGAATTCATTATTGGCAAATTTTAAATGTCACTTTCCATTTACTCGTGGATAACATTTACTGAAAGTGCACCTAAACAAAATCCAGTGTTTCTCAGACTTTGCAGTTATTTTCAAATGCTTAGTCATACCTCCAGATCCCTCAGTACTGGGTGTTCCTCAATGCCTGGGAAAAGAACCCTCATGGTGTAGGTCCTATAGTCCAAGAAAGGGATGCCTGCTCCATCCAGATCACTGGTCAGCTCATGAATATCTGTCTGCAACTCTGCAAAAGCTAGAAAGATAGAGCAAACATTTCTGTTCTAACTCTAACTTTCTTGTAAGCTGACATTTTGAAATTGTAAAGAAAAACGTCTCTGTAAAGCTACGTACACATCAGGCATGTGTTCAAGAACGTGATAAACGGGCATTCTTGAACATGCTTTTAACATATGGTATTAACACTGGACTGTTGCTACCTGATACAAGCACATGTACTCATTTGGAAGAAGCTTGGCACAAAATGTCAAAGCAGTGCTAATTTCACAAATCTTCATCCAGGCTTTTTTTCGTAGCGCTATGCGATCCATAAAAGACTTGCTGTCGTCCTATTCGATCTGGATAAAAACCACAATTATTAATGTTTCCTTCATGATCAACTTTCAAATGATTGGAACTTCCTTGTTTTGAAAAAGACGCCATCCATATGTTACTACCATTGATATACATTGCTGGACTGGCCATTGCTATGCACTGAGTCACGTCAACAGAGAGCTACTGTTCCAGTGTAGGAAAGACAGGCATCAACCACAAAAATCAGGCTAGATCCCTCATTTCTTAACCAATTTTCACAAAACACGGCTCGAATTAAAGCTTGGAAAATCATTGCTCTCGTGTTATATTTATCATCTCTAAAGATTAATCTGTAAATAGTGCAAGAACTGAGCATTCTAGTGTTACAGGTGATGCATTGCTGTTAAATTAACAGCTTCTAAATATCTGTGATTTTTTTTTATTTTGCTTGTATACTAGAATCTAAACAACTGAGCTTGTAAATGCTTGTCACTCAAGCCCAGAAAGGAGAGAAATGGATGAAGTTCAATGACATAGATGGTTAACAAACCTTACAAAGTTAAATAACAAAGCAATTTTCCTATTAAAAACACCTCAGTTCTGTGCAAAGAAAAGAAACATCCTCTTACAGACACACAAATAAACTAAGGTAAGCAAATATTTGTAAAAATCTACCACAATAACAAAAAAAATTAGAAACTAAATCTTTTTTTTTTTTTTTTCACTGACAGCTCTTTCCCTAACAACTCTTCAGTGCTCATTTTATGTCACTGGGCAGAAACTGAGAGCTGCATATTCTAGCTGGTCCGTGTGGCCAAGAAAGAAGTTCAACACTAGCAGCACGTGTTTAGAAAAATGTGAATGTGAATAATCACTTTCTTTTAAACAATATGTGCGACCAACAACAACGTTTAACCTTGGACGCACTTAAATTACCCGCGGGCGATGCAGCACGTGTGGCCAACATTAATATTCATCAGTTTTTGTGCTGGTCGCAGGTAAATACGTGCAAATAACATCAGCCATGTTTTGAAACATTAAACATTAATAAAAGAAAAAAATACATCCACAATGAACCAAATTAGCATGCTACTTCCTAGTACCCACTTTAGCACAAACTTCACGCTTCCCATCCTGATTTCTCTCTATTAAAATGCCATTCCTATCCCGTGATGATTCTTCTCGATCGGATTATTTTGTCGTCGTGGTTTTTGCAGTTGATTTGCAAAACATTGCGTCCCCTTTTGTGATTCATTGCTTACATATTCGGACATCCTCTGTTCTTCACTCGAGAAGACTCAATGCATAGTAATGCCGCATGTCTGTCACATTGTATGTCGTGACGGACAATCTAGTACGATATATCAATGGTCACAACCAAATCCGATTCTCTCATTGGTCAAAGTTCAACTGGTTTAACTTTTGACGTGTGTTCAATGGCCGCACTTTTTGCACGGAGCCTGAAATGGATGGACTTCAAAGCTTGCAAAGTGATGCGTGAATGCAAGTGTTTTGAACACGGAAGCCCAAAACATGCATAAATATGCGTTTACATAGACTTTTTGCTGAGAGTGTTGAACATGTGCTACCCAGCACAGTTTGAACGTAGATGTGGCTTTGACAATTTTTGTAATATTTAGATATCTTTGCTTGCTTTTAAATGTAATATAAATAAGCAAAATTATGGGCTTTAATTATTACAAACCTCTGTTATGAGCAATCTCTTACCTTCCTTGCACTCCAGGGCCACACGTGACTCAAGGTTATCCATCTGCATCTGCAGTCTCTTCAGTGTCAGGTCGCTCTCACGGGACTTGCGTTTATAGGCGATGAGCATCACCACAATGAAAAAGATGAGCAGAACACCAGCTGCAGTGATGCCTATGATTGCTGTGCTGCTGAGCGGACTGTCGGACGTGATGTGTACCACACCTGGGGAAAACTCGATACCACCAACTTGTGCCTTGTGACAGAAGGACAAAGAAAGAAGTTTAACAACCCACACAACTGACATGTCACGTCTGTACACAGTCAAGCCTTTTTTTTATTAACATGGTGCTTATACTTAAATTTAAAGTGGTGAAAGCAAAGCATTCATTTCTGAAAACAAAGAAAGATTTGTTGAATTCTGTATCTACTAGCTGTTTACGGTAATGTTTCATATGGTTCTGGGATCCTGACTGGAGGTGGTCATATCAGGGAAAGCTTTATTCAGAGTGGTCCCTCATAAAACCACAAATGGGATTTTTATTGAGTTTTCCTGGATGCAATTCCTCTTATTGAAGGGTTATTTGTTTGTCTTTTGTCTGCTTGTGGACACTAACAGGAACCACAGTGCTGATTTGATCTGATTAAAACCACAGTGTGTACGAGAGTGGACAAAGGATGGATAGAAAGGAACATGAAGAATGTTTGTCTCTGAAACTCTAAATTGATTTTTGGGTCTGCCTGTGTTCTCATCCTCAGCTTAGTGGGTTTTTCCTGTCTGTTTTTTTTATTTTTGCAGTGTCACTCACCAGGACTTTGTGCCGGCCAGTCAGGTTGGGGGATTCGCAAAGAAGCTGGGTTTCTGACACTGTCAACATGCAGGGCTTCTCTCCAATCAGAACTGTGTAGTTTAGCTTTCCATTCCCACTATTTGTTGGTGGAAGGAAGTTACGCCCCTGTAGATGGCACATTTGTAATTAGTTAAGATTTGAAGTCACTTTTTACCATTATTTTTAAAAGAAACATGGTCAATATTAACAGAAAAGCTTCTTATTTTTCAACAAACATGTACAAAAAAGAATTACAGTCTCTAACTATGCCTAAAACACATTTAAAGTCCCACTCCAATCATCTTTGCTCCATTTTAAATTGTTCCCAGTGGTCTTTTAATGTTGATTATACCATATTATACAATTTTTAGCCAAAATAAAAAAAAATATGTGTCATTTTCTCTGACAGTTTTTACAGAGCAGCAGTGGTTCATCAGAAATTCACCTCTGAGATGTGGGCAGGACTATTGGTGATGAGGAAGCCTTCCCATCATCCCTTTCTTTACACGCTTTCCCGCTAGCTTACAGCTCTTCAGACATCTTAACATTAGCGGCGCGCCAAAAATGGTGAGCAATATTGGAGCTATCCAGCCGTACAGTTTTGAGCCAGATGCCAGCTCAGAAGAAGAAAATGAAGACACACATGGATCTATTTGTCTATAAGTACAAGGATCTTATGGCCCACTGATTGTAGTTTGTACATAACAACTACAAGCTTTTCAAACAGCGTTTTTTTCCACTGCTCCTGATTCACAACAATTTAACTAAAGAAATGGAAAAGCAGCTTTCATCTTAATTTTGTTTATACATGTCCATCATAAGAAAAATGCTACAAGAACATGCTAAAAACACCAAGATACAATTTTGATTGGACCAGGTCTTTAATTACTGAAATTCTATTTAAATTACCCCAAATAAACATGCATGAATACTTACTTTTAATATAATGGGGGATCCAGGTTTTAGCTCCACAACCCCAGAGGCACTGAGAGGTTCAAATTCTGGGTTTGGGTAGTAGATGAAGTTGGTATTGTTGAGAGCCATCAGAGACTGTACATCATCCAGTTTAAAGCCAAACTCATCAGGTTTTTCAGGTAGTTCGTGCTGCCGAGCAAAGCTGATGGGCAGCTCTGGGGCCTGGCACAGCATGGTGGTGGGGCTCAACACTTCACATAACTGGATGACACACAAAAACAAAAAAAACAAAAAAAAAAAAAACAAGAAATGGTTTAGACTCTGAATACATATAATATGTGTTAATAGGTGATAAAATCCTTCATTGAAATATTAATTGAAACGTGTTATCATGGCACAAATCGTGTATTTCTTCTTGTCCGAAACTCAGGATCGGTGAAACAATCAAAATTACATTTCTTTGCTCTTTTGTGACACAAAGAGAATACTCTAAAACCCAACTCACAACACACTTTAAACCAGATTTCCTATAAAGAACTTTTAGGACTTTTTTTCTGCATGGAAAAGCACAATGAGGTGCATTTAAAGAGATTCTGTAGTTTCATCATAGTTCTAACGTTTTTAGATTCAGTAGTGATAACCGGAGCTTACATTTTCATCCTAAGCAAGCCTCCACTTCTCCCTCTTCCTTTTGTTCCTTCCTCTGATCTGTTTTTTTCTTCTTTGATATATCTCTCCTTTTATATGTTAACTCAAAACTGTTTCCAACCTTTGAGATTTTCTAATCCTTTAATTCTGTTTTATCTCATCAAAAGTTTCAAGTTATTTTCCTAATACAATGTTATATAAAGGTATATGAACATAAAAAGACTGGCATAGCCTTTTGAAGGTCCAATTTCCAATACCCCCCTAACATCTCCATTTCTGTCTTCCTGTCAGGACACTTACAAATCAACCAGTAGCAAAGGTTTCCCTCACAGACATCCCGCATTTCTGCAGTAACCTCTGCCATGCAGTCATTCAAACAACTGCCTGTCACTCTAATTGGCTCCTTGAACATCAGTCTTGACAAATCCTGCAAAAGCTTGAGACTACTACTGACATGAATTATGCTATGGTATATGTCAGATACAGGAAGGTAAGTGGGGAGAAAAAAGGAAACAAAAACTCTCACTTTTGGACATCTGTCCCCTAAAATGTTCTGTGTGTGTTTGTCCGCGTTCTTTTCATTTAGATGGGAGCTGTCTCAGAGATGTCAACAACACTATACGGTGACACGGTCAGTTTTCGACAAAGGAAGCAAAGGCACATGTGAGCACAGATGTTGAATGTACTCAAGAGTCATGCTCAAATGGACCATGAAGATAGCATTACCACCTTTTGTTTTCTCATCTTTCAGTGAGATCAAACAGATTCTTGTGTTGCTCTCTCAACCCCTCTTTGTGTAAAAGAATAAAAACGAGGTAAATAACTTTACATGAACGAATCTTCTTAGGTTTTACTTTTTTTTCTCTCAAAAAATAATCCAGTTAAGAATGAAAAATCAAACAAGTGTGAAAGCACACACACATGCACACACCTTTTTTTTTTTTTTTTTTTTTGCCAGAGTAAAACTTTGGAAAACTTTAAGACTAAAAGAGTCATTACTGATCAGGAAAGAGAAAAAGCTGGAAACAACACTATGTTTTTGTGGCCATTATATTTATAAAACGTGGCTTTTAAATGTTCAAATTAAATTGCAACAATGCCTTTATGTTTTCTCTATAAAACCGCTTTATTTGTTTTTACTTTTGACAGCAGAAAACACAAGTTCCTTTAAAAAAATAAAAATATTTTTTAAATTTTAAATTAAATTTTTTTTTTTTAAAAGTAGGATTTTCCTGCAATAGATTTACTTAAAAATGCAAGACAGTCAAACATGGTGTTTTTATCTTTGGGATTTTGGTGCACTACCATCATTAACAAAATAACTCCAAAGATCTAGAATAAACTGAGCTTTTTATTCTCATTCAACTAAATCATTTTCATTGTTTTAAACTGCATTTGTTCAAAACGTTAACCACTAAAGTGTCTTTTACCAAAACACAAGACTTGGAGACTTTTATTTTACTAACTTTAAAATAAAAACACACATTTAAAGGACATCTGCAGAATTTCTATGACAGTAAATGAAATGTTTTATCATAATTTTGCTCAGTTGTTTGACATGTTTAAAATCTAAACAGAAATGACAAAAAAACTTAAATAACTAATCTAATTTTTTATTTAAACTGTTATCATTTTTCATTAAATCTAAAGAGACAGGATAAAAGGATAAAAGAGCAACAGGTTGCAGACCCCTGGTGTAATTACTTACATTCAGAGTCTCATGCCCATTGTATTTGGCTCTGATGAGTGGAGTTTGGATTATGTCCAGATTGGTCCCTGTCACCGTCACAGGAGTGTGTCCGCTAAAGGAAAACAAAACAATATTTTCCTTAATAGTTCATGATACAGTAGTGATATTTTCCCTTTTTGTTTTGCTGAGAAAAGTTGGTTAAGAACCAGGCTCTTGTTTGATATGCCTTTTTAATTTTGTAGTCACAAGGCCTCAGTTAAGCAGGATTAATTACTGTAGTATATAAACCAAAATGTGATGTCTACACGTGTGGACGACATGTCTTAAGAGGTTAAAGACTAGCACAATACACAATAATCATGCTCAATATCTTTTGCTTTAAAAGCTTGATCTCTGTTTTGACAGTTCTAGTGTCCACCACTCCCAAGGCTATTCTCTGCTAAATACTAGCAGCTATGATTAGAAAATATATATTCTACCTGAATATGCTCCACTCTGGCTCAATCTTGGTGATGGAAGGATCTTCTACATATTCAAACTGCAGGTCTTTTTGGAGTTTGGCCTTATCTATGCTCACAGACACAGACACGTTTCCATATCCATGAAGGGAAGCATGGGTTCGGCACGTAAGCCACTGGCCCCCTCTCCTGAGGTGATGACAGGATGTAAAATTATTTGCACAATCTGCTGTTTATAAACATGTCTCCACTCAAAGGAGGGACAACAAAGTGGTTTGTACAGTGAAGACATTCAAGGGTAGCTATTATCTTCATGCAGGTTGTTAAGTTTTAACAAAAAAACACAAATAAACAAAAAAATGGGCAGTTGTTGAATGAATTTGGAACATTTAAATTGAAATATTTAAGTTTAAATCTCGCCACTCTCCCACATTTGTTAATTCACCAGGCCCTAAGGCTGCAAAGCAATCCCATATCATCACCCCCTCACCAAAGCAGGCACACAGCTTAGACACAGCACAGCGTTGGTTGTCACCAAATGTGAAGCAGAACATTATAGCCAAATATTTACTTTGGTGTCTGTCAAAAGAACAGCAAACTTTAGGCGCCACTTTTCTCCCTAAAAAGAAGAGGCGTTCTCTCGGCAACCCATCTAAACAAGTCGTACTTGTGCTGTGCCTCTCCAACCGTACTGTCATGAATATTAAAACATGCTATGCTAAGTGAGGCATGTAAAGTCTGACATGTCCCTCTTAGATCTCTTAAATTCTCACAGCATTGCACAGCCTGAACTTGTAGTGAACCTCCAGAGTCACCTGAAGGAAGTCTCGAATTTGTTCCTCTTATGAATAATCTTTCTCAGTGTAAAATGATGCACTCCAATTTGTTTGTAAATAGGCTTCAAGGTCTTTTAGGATTTATGGGCAGTAGTGGTGGCTTTCCTCAGAATACCAGTCATGTTTCTGTGCTTTTCCACTGTGATTAGAAAACAGCAAAAGCTCCTGCATTTATGGCGGTGTATCCACTTGCTGAAAATCAATTAAAGGAAAACGTGTAATCAGCAAAAACCTGTATGCTATCTACAATATTGATTCTCAGGAAGCAGGGCAGAGTTAAAGATTTAAAAAAAACAAAAAACATTTTACTTTTTTTTCCTTTTACACACAAACATTTTGGATCAGTCTTTGCTTAGGGAAAAAAGGAATATTTCATGTGTTATGTTGTATTTTAATTCATGCAAAAATTTGACTTATTTGTTTTTTAATGTTTTGATATATTATGTGTTTTTATTCCCACAGGGTGCATTTTGCAATTTGTTTCCTTATATCTTTTAAACCATTTTTCTAACTACCAGAGAGGTTAACCCCTCTTGATGTGGCAAGCACAAGCTTTGATGGAGTTTTTTTAATTAGCTATTTAAGTGCTGCTGGCTGGGTCAACCCTGGCATGTTTCCACTAACCTCAGATAAGTGCAAGGCTGGTCCTTAAACATGACTGACACACTGCTCCCAGCATCGAAGTGGCTGCCAGTGATGTTTACAATAGTTCCTCCAGAGACCGGCCCTCGGTTCGGCTTGAGGGTTGTAATCCGTGGAACCTAGAAGAAAGGTAGAGTTCAATGTAAAGAATCAGCAAGAGAGTTAGACCAAGTGGAGCCTGAGAATATTGTAATGCATAAAAGCAGAATTACAATAGAACGATTTACAATTAAAAAAAGCCTAACCGGTAATAGTTGATCAACCACGTCACAAATATTCATGATCTAAGATATTTTCAAATACAGTTACGAGAGCTCCTTTTGGAAGTCAAAAAGGTCTGCAGTTGATGATTTTTTTCAACTAAAAAGGATGGAATGCAGTCTGTCATTTTCTAACTTGGATGAACCTATTATTATCTTATTCTTATTTTCTAACTTTTTCAAAATTTTAAAAGGTACAACTGAACTGCATTAATGTCATGCATTTCCTAGAAAAATATTTGCTTCCCTTAGACCTGGGATCTGTAGCCTGAGGCTCTGGAGCCACATGTGGCTCTTTTACCCTTCCATAGTGGCTCTCTAGTTGAAGAAAAAGAAAATAGGGGTTGTTTTAAGAGTAAGGGTTAATAAATTAGCTTTGATTTGATTTAGATAAGCCAAGTTTATCATTAAAGTGCACCTAAAGGTAAGATAAACGATAGAAAGGCTTTTACATCCCCTACGCTTCCTCCAGCATGCACAGATGTTAAAATACAAAGAAAACTTTAGAAAAAAATCTGATCTTTACTGATTGCTCAGTTTATTTCATGAATTTAAATCACATATAATCTTATGCTACATAACAATGCTTTATAGCTGTCCAGAGAGGAATTACTAAAACATATATTTGCATAGTTTTTATTTACTTTTTCTATTGGATCACAAACCTATAAAGTAATGTTTGAATTCAAATGTTAACAGCAGTAGAAAGTAGGAAAAGGGATGATGGCTGACCAAAGTAAGTATAAGGTATAACAAGAGAAATGTAATTTTTGTGTTACGTTGTTGAAAACCTTTTTAAAAGAGAACATTAGCTGCACTGGATTGATCCCGTGTGGTACATGAAGCCTTTTATTTTAAAAGGAAGTCATATGACCTTCTGTCAAAAGTAAAAAACAATTTAACACTTTGAGAAAATGCTAGATTCTATTTGTATTTCTCATTTTATTCAAGCCATATATATATACATAAACCTTATGTATTATAAAAATAACAATGTAATGACTTCAAAGCAGTGTCAAATTTACAATACCTAAAGCGTAAAATAAAACTTTGCAGCTCTTACTAGGTTTTCATCAATAAGAAAATAAAGTATTAGTGATATAAATCATAATATAGGACACGTTGCTGTCCAATGGTTGCATGAATTAAAAAAAAAAAAAAACTGCTACTGTTTAATTTTCACCACATAGCAAATGCTCCTATCAAACTGTATTTTAGTATTAGCAAGCCAACATTAATTAATTCCAAAAGATGAATGCGATTAATCATGATTGTCATTGCATGCACAAAAAAAGCAGATTGCAACGTGTACCGTTGATTTAATTTGTCCAACAGTGGAACATTTTAAATTCTATGATAATGATAAATTCTAATGTTGTTTTACCACAATAAAGATCCATCACTGTGTGGAACGTTTTAATGTAGCATCACGATTCTGGGCAGTGACCCTTCTGACACATAAACTTTGACCAGTGCTCTTTAAGATTTATACAATGTATAAAACACACACATAAGACATGAACTGAAATATTATTTTCAAATATGAATTTGTCTGAGTGACAATGTTGCAAGAACATGGGGGGACTGTGATTTGTATTTATATGAGTTTGTGTCAAAAAATGTTTTGGAACCATCAGTGTTTCTGTCTCATTCAGTGCTCATTAGTGACTGCCAGTCATGTCTCACCACTGATACATAAATGAAAGAAAGTCTGCCAAGTGGGAACACAGCCAAGTAAACAACATATATCAACACAGTAAGTGTGAACACAGACTATCTAGCAGCAAAGTGCTAAAATAAAGACGGAGACATATGCAGCATGTTTGTTTCTGCTCACACTAGCAAAATGCTAATTTTTCCGTAATTAAGTGTTTTTGCGCTAAAAAATGTCCAACACCTAGGATATTATCTAAAGAAGTACACACTTACCACAAAGTAGTAGTACTTAGAGGATTTTGCCATGAAGTCAGGTTGACAGGGTTGAACCCCAACACAGATCTGCACGTTCCCAGTATACTGGCTCATTTCAGCTTTACCCATCTCACACACAATCCTGGAAACACACATTTGGAATAGGTTTTGAAGTTTTAAAAATTAATATGCATTGAAATGAATGCACAGTTATACAGTTATTTGTATTTAAACAAAAAATGCTTAATAAGTAAAACAATTATATTCTGCAAATCCTCCATCAATATCTTTTCTTTTAAATAAAAAAAATGTTTAAAATATCTCAGCCTGCCTTCCCTAATCTGGTGATGCCAGCAAATACAGCACCAATAGTGGAAAAAAAATAAGAACTATGTCAAAACAACAGTAAAATCATATATTTGGTTTGTATCTTTGCCTCCAAAAAACTGAAAAGTTGTGTGAGAAAAGTGAAATAGCTGTCCTTTTACATATGACCTCAATTACAGCGACATCTTCCGCAGGGTCAGCATCTTTTTGAAAAAAGTGCCAGCACAGAACTTTCTGAGCAGAGGCACTGGGTCTGTTGATAAGCCAACTTTAAACTAATTTAAAAAACAGCACCTGTAAGAAGGCCAAGCTTGGATTAAACTCAAATGTCAACTAAATCTAACCTCCAAACTTTCCAAAAGTGATTATTGCACTGAACGTGCAGCTGCTCATACCGATATTACTGTAAAGCCAAATGCTTTCCCATGCACTGGGGTATGCCTAAAAAACAAGTTTCATGGTTTTTGGTGTGTTGTTTTTTAGCTAAATGTTTTCAAGTTTCCAAATAAATGCCTTTTATTAAAAAATACAGTAAAATTACAAATTTGGGAAACAAAAACAACACTTCTACCTTTAATCTTGCTTGTTGCAGACCCAAACATGAACAGCTCAAAGGAAGCCCAGGTAATAGGGCAGAATTACATTGAAGGAGTTTTATGCATATAAACATTTATATGTTCAGTTACAGTAAAGTACAGCTAGGATATAACAGATTGGTTTGCTAGATAATCTGCACCTTTTGCTGACAGAATTGTAAATAAAACAAAAACAACCTTTATTTGTAATTACTTTTCTTGTGGTAATGTGTCTTTTCAAAAAGTTATGTTACTGCTTGATATTTTGCAGTTGCAAAATACTCCTTGCATTACTGAATGGCTGGTTTTATGTGTCTTTAAATATTAACCTGTCTTGAAATGAAATGGATATTTATGTAGTACAAAAAAGTGAAAAAATAATAAGGTTACTGCAGTGAAAAGAAATTCCTGCCATTTGTGAAGTCTGTAACAAATTGACCTAAAATAAAATATTTGATGAGATAATTTGTTATTGAGTTCAACCTATCAGCCATCTTTTGTCTGTGTTTTAGTTATTAAAAAAGCAGAGTGGTGGGTTCATTATACATGTCAGATTTGGAGGCAAGGAAACATGTGGTTAGAACAGGCTTCTGTTGAGCCTGAGATACGCATGTCAAACAGCAGGGGTTTCTGCACTCGTGTTGTCATGGAAGTCAGAGTGAAAATGACACACCATGTGAACTAAAATCATGGCATAATCCATATAAAACCCTGCTAGTACAAAGCTGGCTTTCTCAATACTGCAGTTTTATCAAATCTGTCATGGATATAGTGTGACTTACTGCTCAGCAGGGATGTAGCCCTCACGAATGGGGGTGCAGTCCACCTCAGCCACTTTGACATTACCCTGAATCTCTCTGAAGTCCAGTCCCAGGTTTTCACCACGAATAGTCACAAGCGTGCCGCCTTCTCTGGGACCCCGGAGGGGGGTGATCTGTTTAAAATGAAATACTCAACGATTACATTGGAAGCAACTTCCTTGATGGATCTGCAGTTTTTATTGTATAGTTATTAATTCCAAACCAAAATATTGGGCTATGCTAGGGTTTTTCAAGCAGTGTGTGGCGGTACACTAGTGTACCATGAAAGATGTGCCATGAGAAATATTCAATTTCCCCTGACTTGTTTAAAAAACATTTATCAGGATATCAGCTCTGTGTTCATCCAAGCAGGCCCAGATTTCACACTGAGGCGTTAGGAATATGAAAGATCCTAAAAATATATATATTTTTGGGTTTATTTGATTCCTATTCAAGACACTTTGATAAGAATGAATGAATTTGCCACAACTTTGGCCAATTGCTCTCATTTTCCAAAAATGTTTAACCCCTTAAACTGTGCCAGACTGTGCCAACGGAGCCAGAATGTGAAAAAAGTGCATAAAATAATAAAGCTCAGACACACGAGTCTGACCGGCATCAGCACCACAGTTTTTTCACGACATCTCCCATGGTTCATTTGATTAAAGTGACATCATTTACTACTACTACTACTGTTAACCATTATGAAGCTCAACAAATAAAAATTTCTAACAGTCTGTTCTAACAGTTTGCAAATACCCTTCAAGAAATAAGAGGTAAACAAATATAGTTTTCCTTCAAAGTTTGTGTTAGAGCAGAAAGGAATTATGAACAGCCATAGATACCAATGTTTTGTCCCAGAGATCTTTCTAACCAAAACAGCTGGTTTCAGAGAGACAGATATACATTAGTTTTGCAAAATTTTCTAACTAGGGAAAGAAAAAAAATCTTAAATAATGGGGTGTCATGTCGGTACAGACAGTTCAAGACAAACTACTCAATGAAAGGTCAAGTGATTTACTGAAGACCCCAAAAGATCCGGGGGTCAATACCATTTCTCAGTTTCACGTTACCAGAAATCTATTATAATCTGCCATAAAACATTAACCTAAATACTTACAGAAGATCGGATGGCATCACTATGTCCTATACATTTATCAATAGCATCGCTCCCTGCAAAATAAAGGTGGTCCCAGCATTCGTCAACATTTTCTCATAAAAAGGTTTTGAAGGCAGTCTGTAAGTATAGATCATCAGCCTGACCAGATGGAACGTATGTTCCAAGCAGACACAGAGTGGTGTGTCTCTATCTGTCCTTGCCAAACAGAAGTCCCCCGGGCTGCAGGCAGGTGCCAGCTTTAATGGCAATTCAGTGTTTCTCAGTTCAATGTAAAGATGACTGTGAGACCCCCCTGTGGTTTTCACATGACAGGCCACTCTATGAGGAAGTGCAGCTTGATCCCACAGCTTAGAGCTGCTTCATTTTACAGAGAGATAGTGTATATGAAGCTAGCACAACTAAGCAAGGTATTTTGAACAAAATAAATGAAAACGCAGTGAAATTACTGTTTTAAGAGACACAGTCAGTCAAGTCAAAGAAACTAGCTCAAATCAGACCAGGCTTCAGGTTCTGAGCCTGCCAGGGAGGAGATATATGTATTGGTCAGTTTATCTGGTTCCTTATTCTACCTGCTGAGTTATTATTGTATTTTCCGCACTATAAGGCACACTTTAAAAACGTAAACAGCGTGTCTTATAATCTGGAGTGCCTTTTATATGAAGTAATTCTGGTTGTGTTTACTGATTTCAAAGTGATTGAGAGAGATACACGGTGCTCTGTCAAAATGTCAGTCTGTTTTTTGTACGAGTTGCAAACAAGATTTGGTGTAATTGTAAATATGCTAATGTATTTAACGTGTAGCAGTGTCAGACTGTGGGTTTTTTTATGTGTCACTAAGAAGCTTGCTAGATAGTATACTCACAGTAGCGTTTCTTTTAGTGGTATCGGTCTGTTTTATGTGTTGTAAACATTTCTGGGACTTACAGGTGTTAGTACTCTAACATGGCTAATGTGTAGCGTGTTACAAACAAGTTCTTTAATTACTGTAAACACAATTGATAAAGTCTGACTGATGGGCTTATCTTTGACTCTTGTCTTAATGCACCTTATAGATCACTGTGCCTTATTTATAACAAAGGTTTTGAAATAGACCATTTATTGACGGTGCGCCTCATAATCCATTGCACCCTAAAGTGTGTAAGATATGGTAATGAAAATATTTTTAGAAAAAAAGGCACAATGCAGGCCAATAACATTTCCTTCTAACACTCTGTGTTCTTCAACTCAATTAAGAAATGCAATATTTCAAATAAATTAATAATCAAGAGAAATATTGAAGAAGAGGAGAGAAGTGGAAGAACTTGAGGAGGAGAAGGGTGAAAATGAGCCGTTGATGAGATTTGTGACTTTGACAAGATAATTGACGGCCGGGTAGTGGCAAACGCTATCACTCCTCTCTTCCATCTTTCTATGCAAGTCTCTGCCTCTTATATGGCTGATGGGAGACGTCATTATAATGAAGAGCATTAGAATGCATTAGAGACTGGGTTGTCTTGGGAAAGTCTTTACTTCTCACCACTGACAGTTTTTATGGGGGACGTGGGAAGGCTGCAATATGTCCTGGCTACAGCCCCGGGGATGTAAGGAGAAATACGGCCCGTCTTCAAGAATAAATCCACTGCTCTGACTGAAGACAAACACTAGAAAGAAGGAATGATAAAGCACAACTGACTGACAGACACAGTTTAATATGTGGAAGGAGGGACAAAGTGTTACCATCTTCTTCTAGCCTTCTTCAAAGCAGAGCATGCACTATTTAAATAGTTCTAAATGAATGCTTGCTTTTTCCTGATAGGTTGACAAATTACAGACTTTAAAAGACAAGGCTATGTTTTCCAAAAAAACTCTCAAGCTGATTTTTAAGGCTTTTCTTTTATTACAGAAGATAAATCCAAGGTGGTGCAGTGGTTAGTGTTCCCCAACCTTTCTGTGGCTGCGGACCAGTTAACCCATAGGGATTTTTACCATGGCCTTGGGGTGGGTGTGTGTGGGGGTGTGTATATGTGTGTGCATATGTGTGTGCAATGACAAAAGAAACAGTATACTTAAATAAGAGCATGTGCTTTAAACTTAATAAACAGTTCTGACAATAGATTTGATTATCATTTCACTCAGTAATCTGACGTGGGCATTTCGGGGGATTGATAAAAAACAAAAACATACAAACAAAAAACATAAACATAATTAAGTTCTCTTAATTTACTGTCATGTCAGGAGTGGTTAAAGACAAGTTTATTTTACTGTTATAAGATCATCTCATTAAAAAAACTTAAATGCAGTAACAAAATGTAACCAACAAATCTAAATATATATATAAACATACGTTTAAAACTCACAGGAAAGTGAATGAATTAAAAAACTGTTCCCACCGGACCGGGAGTCTATTCCTATCGTACTTCTTGATGAGCCGTTCAAAAGATTAGATTTGTTCGTGAAAGTCACATCTCTAGAAAACGGATGGATGTAAATCTAAGGTTTTGTTTGTCAGTTATTAGTTTTTCTGTAAATTTCTGATAGTCACAACCATAGAAATGACTGTTTTTGTATAAATTCTCATATAACTAGCAAATTTAGGATAAAACAACTTACCTCATCTTAAGATCCAGTATAAGACTCTTTATTTAGTCAAGTCAGTGAACTCAGCTGGAAAAAAAACGTATACCTTTTAAGACCTGAGCTAATATTTGAGCTAACCCTCTATAATCTACACACATAGTCACAGGGCCCACGTTAAGCAGAATTAACTACTAGAGTGGTAAAATAGCCTAAGACAGGTCTTAAGAGTTTGATACGGCTGCATTTAGTAAAAAAAAAAAAAAAATCTTTAAAAAGGAATCATTCCTGTTACATGAACATAGGAATATTAAGACTGTCCTGTAGCTTTTACTGTCACTTGTTAAGATGAGTTTTGGTATAGTTTTGAACGGATACCTTGTTTACCGGTATGTGCAGGCAGATACATGATGAAGAAGAGTTCAATTTTTCTAATTTTTATTCTATTCATGCCACATGAAATGATAAATTACCTCATTTGTATCTGTCCACCCTTACCCTGCATTGCTATCCAGGGACAATTTGATTATACTTTTACAAAAGGAAAAAAAGGTGTTTGTTAATTGGTAAAAAAAAAAGTCGTTTTTCAGACCAGCTTCAAGTGACAGTACTTTTGTTTAACACTGCTATTCATAAGTTATCTGTCAACCCTGAACATAAATCCAATCTCCTCTTACCAAAAAATATGCACCTTTCTTATCTTTTTCACTTCATCTTTCTCTGCATCATCAGCCCCACAAACTATTTTCAGAAGCATAGGAATGCCAAATCCGAATTGCTTCCCTGCCTCTTTGGCTCTTCCATATTGCTCCAATCATAGGGGCATTTGAAGCTGTAGTGGTGTCTGAAAGTTTTTTTTAAGGAATTCTAGCGACTTAGGGCTGTCTCTCTGCCGGTAGGGTGATCCGCATCACGCTTGTGGAACGCGAGAAAAGCAAAAAAATTTAAATACAAGTGATGAGTTTTGCATGACTTTTTGAAGTTATAGAAATTATGTTATATATTTTCCAAGCTCTGACAGCTACATGCTAACATAGATCACCGGCGACAATTCACATCGTCATAGAGTGGAAATAACATCCAAATTTAAAGATGCTATTTTTTTCCATAAATTCACAAAATTTAACTTAATTTTGCTTTATGCAGTTCATTTTTGCTGTATGAAATACATAGAAACTGTCTGAAATACAGTACCAACAGCTCATTCTATTATTTTTAATTGATTAACTGCCACACAGCATTAGAGTTGGCACGAATGTTTAAATCAGTGAACCATAATGAAGGTGCTCATGTAGCATAAGTAAACAGCACAGACATTGCTTTGTTTTATGTAAGCACTGATTTGTCAGAGCTGTACTGTATGGGGGGGCATTGATGTGTGCATCTCCTAAGGTGTTTGCAGCTCTCACCAGTGTGATCCGTGGGTGGGTGCACTTGCTGTTGATGCCGTTGGGCTCCAACCACTCGTTCTCAGGGTAGGGGCAGTGCTGCTTGAGGGTGCAGCGGTTCTCTTCTTTGCACCAAACACACCCAAACAGTGGGTCTGCCTTTAGACACAAACCACAACTTCCGCGCTGGGCATCACACTTGTAAAGGTGGACTGTGAATGTAGAAGACAAAAAGCAAAGGATATGAGATAATGAGGGAAGACTCTATTATCAGGTGCGGAGTGGAGAAAAGCAAACAACCCCTGGACTTGATAGCACTGCAAATCCAGGTATGCTTATTTGGACCAAATTCCAACCAACTGTCAGAAATCCAAACATAAACAATACCTCAACAAAATCTCATTATGTTTTCATCGAGTGTGATCTCAATACTCCTGCTGCCTCCTGCCATGTATCTCCGAGATTCCTTCAACGCTGCCTCCTGCCTCTACTTTACTCACCACGCATTTAACATCTCATCTCCATGGTAACACGCCTGCCATTTTCCTTCTAATTGCCATTAGATATGTGTGTGATCTGCCCATCAAAAGTGCCCTAGGAGCCACTTCCCCCGCAGGTGAACAAAAGTAGGAGGAGGATTGTAGAGTGCTCTGTTTCAAACATCTCCTTCTTTTTTGCAACTTTTGTTGCTTTGATTTTTCCCTTATGCTCAAGGGTATGTTTTGTAGACAGCTTTTGACTCAGACACTCATGCTAACCACCACAAACACTTTACAAACTTGCCTCACAGCACAGTGTCAATTTGGCATGTAATCCACAATTTAACAATATTTTTCATGAGCCTGACTTTACTGCTTCAAGTGAAAATGAGACACCTTCCTGTCAGAGAACTCCAACCCCCAGCATGATTATATATTTGAATTTTTTTTTCTGTCGGAGCATGAATAACTTACAGTGATGAAATGCTACTGGCTACAATAAATTAAGCTCAGTATTTGAATGTTTAACATGTAGCTCTTAACTGTCATTCTGCAGATGCCATGAGTTGATGATGAATTAAGCAGGAAGAATAAGTGGCAGGCAGGAAAAGACATTTAAGAGGGAATCACTTTTGTTTTCCTTAAAATTAGACAGAGAAGATAAACGAACATTCCTTGTAAATTTTTCATTTTAATTTTTTTACATTGATAATTTATATATTTTGTTCATACTTTGGTAGTATTATTGTTGGAGAAAAGCTGCATAAAATTAGTGAAATGAAGCAAAAAGAAACAGGAAGTATTTAAATGTATGCTGTAAGGCACCATAATAGCATACTAAACTCCCATTGAGTTGTTGACAGAAATCATAAAAACACAACAGAAAAGACGTAATATGTAAACGAAGGGAAAAAAAGATAATGGAAATCAAAGCAGTGGTGTGCAGAATTGCCAGATGGACATAGAGGAACTACTAAAGAAAAATGTGGATGTGTTAAAGTTAACCACTCTTCATAGCAACATCAGGAAATGGATGCCTCACCTCAGCACACCACCCTCCTGTTGCCATGGAAATGGGCTCCAAGGGCAACAATGGAGAAGCAGCAGCTTTCCTGTGTGTGTGTGTGTGTGTGTGTGTGTTTAAGGGAGAGTTTGTAAGATACTACATCTATCAAGTGTGCTCATCAGTTGTGAATAGATGCGTGTGCAAATGTTGATGCCATCATCTGTGTTCTCCATAATTATACACCTGCTTTTATGAACACTCACCTTTGTTGTGGGCAGGGTTGTCAATGCTGAAATCTCCATTCCAGATGACGGTCAGCTCTACGGGAAGACTGCTCATCTCTATCCCATCGTAGAAATACTATCACCATGACAACCCCAGGAGGAAAAGAGACGGTGGAGATTGTGAGAGAGGGAAAGTTCAAACTGTCCATTATCTCCACATTCAAAGCCCCTAGGTTTGACAATCATGTTTAAGAGGGGGGACTTATCAACAGGTGGCTTTGCAAATGCAAATACCAACTAAAGAACACACACTCACATTAACATGTTAAGACTGTAACATTTGCAGCATGGAGGATTGCTGCTACAATTACAATTTTCTGCTACATCACACTTCCCCTTCTCTCCAGCTAAGTCAAAGTCCATTTGTTATAAACTGTGACTGCACCTACAGAGCTTGCGCACAACTTGACACACAATGACACACATGCACACCTAGAATGATGAAGATAGACAGGAAGATGGGATGTTATTGTATCAACAGACGATTAGCATCAAGACGAGCATAAAGCCTTTGTCATGCCTGCCGTCAAAGCATTATTCAGTCAGTGAATGGAGGATCATTGCACAATGTCTGTGCGGAAAAGACAAAGTTAGCTCTTATCTCATCTACCTCTTGTGTAGATGGGAACACAAAACACCCTAGGCTGGAATCATTGTAGATGTGGCAGTATGCGATTGAGAGACAGTGAAAAGATTTTGTAGACACTTATCAGGTAGTTTATATAAAGAGGCGTTTTTATAGTAATAGTGTTTGTATCTGGATGGGTGGCAGTGGTGTTGGAAGATATAGCACAGAAGCAGACACCTTAAAAACACTCATTTTCCTCACCGATGTGTTTTGACACTGCACTGAGGAGCTGTTAAATCGAAGAGCAGGAACCCGATGTTCATTTCCTTGGATGGTTAACACACACTCATACCCCCTTTGTCCAGACTGGGGCTGGGGGAGATTCTTTGCTCGGAGGGTGATGGGCTTCACTACATTGACTGGCACTAGAATTCGATCTGCTGGCAGCAGCTGGGGACATCCCTGAAAAAGACAGAAAAGACAGAAGTTTAATAAACATAAAAAAATGTAAATGGAGTAAAAAAGGTTACTGCCATGCCACCGGGCATGTGACACTCTTTTTTGAACGTTTAGCTCATGGTGATCACACTGGACAAGCAGGGAAGGGCTTCTTGTTCTTTTGCTACTGTTTACAAGCATATATTCACCACGTGTGTTCACACCGCAATACACAGCACACATTCAAGCAACCACTTCCAATTAAAAGTCTATGTAAATGCACCTATAAGCGCACTTCAGGCTTTGGCATTTAAGACTCTCGCATTCATCTGTTCTCTTTCTACGACCGCTTTTGGGTTCTTCCTACAAATCTCGCAGCCACTGAATCTTGTGTAGCAGTAAATGTGGGAGTTTTGAACGCCAAAGCCCAAAGTCAGCTTATAGGTGCGTTTACATGGACTTTTCATAGAAAGTGGCGGCTAGAATGCATCTCAGGCGGAGTGAATGTAGCTTTAGAGTGTAAACATGGTTGTTTATGCTTACAGTCCCTCACATAAAATTGGTTTAAATAGGTTGTAGCAAATGCGTCTTGCAACACAAAAGCTTAATCATAAAGTTTGTCAAAAATGTTAATTGTATTATAAAATAAGGGATGCCAACAATCTTGTATTTGACAAGAAGACTTGCGTACAATTTCTTTAAACAATCAGCAGAGTTGCATTTTACACCAATTAAATTTAAGGTGGTACCTATTGACTAAAGTCCTACAATCCAAACACCGTCAAGCAACCTGAACAGATTTGACCCTTTAATTTTTCTCTTTTTCCTGTGGACATTTTTTTAATAGATGATGGAAGCTCATTTAATCAAGACTGATGGCCTTTATCATATGCCAAGTCAATTTTAAGGAGCTTTGTTGATAAATAAAAGGATATTAGATTTGGCTGATTGTAGTAAATAGACAAAAATAAAGGACACGTACAAAGGAAAAATCAGAAAAACCTCATATTGCCAGGATCCAAACACATTTTGTTGATGTAACTTTACTGTCCATTAGTTTAGACGCACAGTAGTTGCCTGATTATAGATCTCTGAGGACTAACTTGAAGGATGAAAAGAAAGATATCAGGTGAGGAGTTCTTAGAAGAGGATGAAGAGAAAAGAAATAAAGGGATTATAAGGAGTGAGGAGTGAAAGTTGTGGCAAAGGACTGTAATGATAATAAATGTAATTTTATGCCTTTGAGGAGTTGTCGAAATGTTATTTTTTGTTTAAATGGTTTGACAAGAGAGAGGAAAAACAGGCAAAAGCATAAAAAGAAATGATAGAAAAGAAAGAATAATTACTTAAACGTGTATGTGACAATAAAAGCTTTGGGATGTCAAAGAGAGAGGAGGAAAGGAGCTGAAAGAAGGACAGCAGATAAGGTGAACCCCCTCACAGATTGGGGGTGAAGCAGAACAAAAGAACTGAGTGATAACACTTGTTTGAAGTTCATTAAATGCTACTTGATTGGTTTAGGCTGAGTGAGTGACTGGATAGTAACGGGGTGACAGGGGAATGCACCGTGACACTATTCACACAGTCATTATAGATAAATGACATGCAGAGGGAGTCAGTTAGCTCAATGCTAGAGGAGAAGAAGGTGGTGGTGCACCAGTGTTTGTGCTTCCAAATCTAAAATTTCAGGGAACGAAGAAATCATATTTGGAAAATGTAATTGTGTGAGAGAGCAGAGTATAAAAAGTATAAAAAGAAATGACAATGTAATGTTAAAAAGATTACCTTCAAATAAAGCAAGTCAATGCATTTGGCAGAAAAAAAAACCGTCGCAAGCTGGCCTGCATCCTTCATTAAAAACTAAGTGAGATAGCATGAATTTGAAGCTAAACCCAAAATAAAGGGCAAAAAAAAAAAAATCAATATTAATAAAGTTTGGTTTAAATTACAAAAGGGGCTTATACCAACATACATTTTGTGTTCGCTATGATTTGTAATCCCCGATTGTAAGAGTAAAATCTGTCTAATACAAGAGGTTCTCAGCTCATATCTGTTTGCTCAGCTGTTGGACAGGACAAGTAAAAAAAAAAAAAAAAAACAAAAAAAAAAACAAAATAAAGGGCATTTCGTGTTTTGCAATATTGAGATAAAAACAGTTGTAACATCATAATGATAATTAATCTTTGCAGGGAAATTAAATAAAGCTGCCCTTAAGAGTTTTTTGTTCTCATCCAAAAAATCTAGGTGTAACATCAATGCAGATTATTTGTGTTTTTGGCACGTATATAAACAAACACATTCACAGTGCTTTAAAGCAGATAATTATCATCTAAACACTAGCTGTATTAATAAAGGGGCTACTGAAAACACACTCTAAATTTATATTAACAAATGGTGCAGTGTTAAAAAATATATCCATCTATTACGCTTTGCCTTTTAATTTGAATCTTTGATTTTAATATCTTAAACTTTGATAGACATTAAGGCAGTCACAAAATCCGTTATTTTCTGAAAAAATACATCAAGAATTAAAGACGTCTGATGTCTAAGCAGGACCTGGAAAAACTAGTTGATGCATTTGTTTATCTTTAGTCAACTTGACTACTGTAACAGTGTTTTTCCAAGACTACCAAATAAATCAATTAGAACTTTGCAGCTTATATTTCCCAAAAGGTTGACCACATCAGTCATAAACTGAGTTCTTTACACTGACTGCCTGTCTGCCAGAGGATACACTTTAAAGTTCTGTTGCTGGTATAAAAAGACTGTTGGTTCAAGGAAAAAGAAAATGTATATTTTCTGTTTTGTGAGAAAAACATGTATTAAGACTGTTTTCCAAATAGCAAAAAAATTGTAGTTTAAGAAAACGCATTTTAGTGACTAGAATTTTTTTCTTAAAATATGAATTCTTGGTAATTGTTCTTACCCCATTAGCTGATTTTTTTTGCTAATTAAATGAAAATATTTCAAATGTAAGGAATGTTTTACTTTTTAACATTTTTGCAGTGCAAAGCTTTGAATAGTTTAGCTTGACCCAACCGGATCTCTCCGGTCATCTGGATCATCTGGTCTTTTGTCAGCTCCTTGAGTCAAAACCAAACATGGAAAAGCTGCATTCAGACTGTGCTCCACAGACTTCCAGAAAGTCTCAGATCCACTCCTGGTTCCTGGTCCGGGATCAGGAACTCTCCTCGGATCCATCTCTTGAGGTGGTCTCGGTTCGTTTCCAACAGGATTGAAATCTGGTTAGCTCTGATATTTCTCAGTCTGAATGCGTTTTGTGCTCAGAGCGGAACAACTGGACTGAAACGGCCACCGTAGACAGGCTTTACGTGATATAAAAAGAGAGCTGCAAACAATTGTGGCACAGCGAATCAACAGCAATTCATTGAAATTTTGTCAGATGAATGCAGGCTCATTAAAACAACTTCTACTGTGCTTCTCACACTGTTTTCCCGACAATCTATATGTCATAAACACTTATCAGCGTACCTTCTTAGCAGACGTCTCCTCAGTCACCACTTAGCAGCATCCCTCTGCCACACTAAAGTAGCAATAATAAAGTAGCAATGAAAAGTGCTGTAACTGACGCTGATGGAGATGTTCATGATTAGTCAGCGAAACATAAAGTTGGAATAAGTGAACTACACTGACCAGGATTGCAAAGCTTAAGACTTCTATAATTTCCGTCTTTCGTTGCTTTGCCCAGACTTTGTAATTCCAGGCCAATGACTGAGGAGATCTGTAGTCAAGTGGAATTGTTTACAAGCTTTTGTTTGAAACAGAAATCTCTGGTCCACTGCAGTCTAAATACAGACGAAAGGCATGGTTCAGTACTCCAAATTAAACGGACTCAGACCGGACCAGTGGACAATTCCAGTCTGAATCGACCCTAAAAGATATTTTTGCACCACTTCATTTTTTATGATATGCATGTAATTTTTTACAACCAGAGCTGTTTCCATGTGCAGTTTTCACTTAGGTAAAAGCAAAAATATTATTTTATGAACAATATCAAATCTTTGAACTTTTCTGCACAAATACTGTATTTCTGATGAAAGGTAAAGTTGTCTGGACTATATAACTTCTTTTATGCCTGTTTGTCAGTGAAGTTGTCAATGTACGTCAGTGAAAGTGCAGTCAGACACCTGCACTGAAAGACCACAAAGAAAAAATAGAACTTGTGAATTGCATGACTCATTAGAACCACAGTAAAAGCCTTGACGTTTGAAAAAGAAAGTCTTTTTTGCCACAAAATGATCAGTTCTTTTTGTTCATTACTTATTTTTTACAATAACATCTCTTTAAAGGTGTCCTGCGTGAATCACCCTATGCAAGTAACTCACTGACCCATCTCATTTTCAAACCTCTCAGTGATTCTCTACTTCCCACTTCTCTCTGAGTCCTGTTTTTTATGGGGACCCACTTAGATCGGATAATTAGAGGCTGGTGGGAGGTGTGAAGGGTGGAGATAGAAAAGTGACAGAGAGTAGGACGCAGAATGGGAACTGTGAATGTAAAAGCCCTTGGCATAGCTCGAAGGTAAGAAGGGAGGAGAGGAATGATGGTGAGAGAAAGACCCATAAATATCGCAGTGTAAGGCGTGAAGATGAAGAGCATCTAAAGTTTTCATTCGTATCTCACACATGCACGCGCACAAATGCAGTGTGGTTAGCAAGCATTTTCCAGTCTATTTTATCATATCTAAATGAGCCTAGGGCAATGACTCTCCGTTTTCTGTTCTCTCCCTTCACCTCCCTGTTGCTGCTCCTCCATATGTTTTCCAACTTTTCATTCCCTTTAAAGTTTTCCAAATAAATGTAAACCCATTCCCTTTGTTCTTGCTAGAATCTTTTGAATTTACTCCCAAAGGACATTTAGTCATTTGTTTAAACTTTATTTATTTTGCATAGTTATGAAAGAAACTTTCTACTCAAATGAATTTATTGAGATAAAAGGAAAGCTTTAGCAATTGCCAAAAACAAAACAAAAAAGATGGGCACTAAAATTACAAAAGGGATAACGCTAATATTTAGGTTTGAATTTAAAATTTGTTCTTCAATAAGTTGGACATTTACAGACCCCCTAAAGGGACATAGAAGTAAAAAAAAAAAAAAAAACCTACTGGTTTTTGTGCAGACAAGAAAGCATCTGCAGCGCACAAGAAACCAATTGGCGCAACTAGAAGCCAACTGGTGCGTACGCCAGATGCTTTCTTGTGCATGCACACAAGAATACACCAGAAACCAACTGTTGTACAAAAAAGTATGTTGTGCGCACAAGAAAATAACTGCAGCGCACAAGAAACCAACTGGTGTGCACAAGAAAGTATGATGCACACAAGAAACTAAACTAAAGGTTCTAGCAGAAAAAAACTGTAGTTAATTTCATCTACTGAAAACAAAGGCAGAGTATGTATTATAATTTTGCACAATTTCCATAATTAAAGTTTTTAAGTGCTTCATTTTTATATTAAGTTGAATTTGCGATTTTTAACTAGAACTTTCAACAGATTATTTGTGCTTGCATTCAAAATCTGCTTCATCAGTCATCAGTCAGCAGTAATACATGACTGCATTTGTGTATAAATCAAACCAAAGGAACTCTCACAACCATTTCCTGTCCAACATTAACCATTACCGTTGACATTTATCCTTTTTAATGAAATTATCTGGAACGCTTGATCAATGTGTTTGTATTAAATAAGCTACTCATCATTGATCCCCACAGGACAATAAAAAGTAAATAAAGTGATGGAATAACTGTGCAATAAGAGGTGGGAGATAGTGATTTGTATTCAGTGACATTAATATTTGTGTGTATTTTTAATCTGCCTACCAGCTGAATATATTAAGACAGGATTTGGCAGCAGTTCAGGATATGAACGTGCTGTGTTGCAGACAGGAGTGGAAGAAAGCGAAATATCCTCCTGTGGTTTTCATCACACAAAGAGAACAGGAAGTATTTTCAATTTAATCAGTTTCTTATGGAGAAACTATGTTTGTGCTCTAAAGGTGGCAGCTGCAGTCTGAAGGAGAGCTCAGCGTGCAGGTAAACAAACACCGTCAAATAAACAAACACAATCCATTCATATGAGAATGAATGTGACTGGTACGACAAACAACTTTTGCCTCTCTTGAAAAAAAAAGCCAGTGGTGCTGCATTCAATGTCTTCAACAGTACAACAGAGCTGTTAAGTCATTGAGATGTGTGGAGGGCAAACAGGAACATGACCATGGTTAATGTGCCAACAGGAAAGTGTCTGATATTTCTTCCCACATCACCACTGGCATTAATAAAAAGATATCAGCCTGAGGTTCATGGCTGGCTTTAACTCCACCCTGCAGTGCATACTAACAACACGCTCAAACAGCAGAGACATTTTGCTGGCCTGAATCATTAACATAGACCTAAAGGATTACTGAGCCTGAAATCCCTTAATTGTAATAGTACACAAAAATCTGCAGCTGGAAGAGGCCGTCTCTTTTGATAAAGTTGACTTGTTTCCTTTTGTGAAATTTAGGAGAGATCCTCTGGGTGGTGAGTTCTTAAGCTTATATGTGCGTGTCTAAACTACTAATTTAAAAGTGGATCAAACAATTTTGATGAAAAATGCATGACCCTGGATTTAGGGGGGTTAATTAAAAGCAAATTAAAAGTAATTAAGCCTGCATAACACCTGCTTTTTCCTAAAACAGCATGTCAAGAAAGGCTAATGACATTGTCCTAATACAAAACCCTTCTTTGTTGTGTTTTTTTGGAGTGAGAAACAAACAAAGAAAAAGATTTGTACATTATTATCCTGAGTAAATATTGACAACCAGCATCTGGACTAATTGAGAAAGTATCCCTGCAAAGGTTCCTGTTTAGGCTTAGGTAAGCAGATGGTTGAAGGAGATAACAGAATTGGCAAAAAAAAAAAAAAGAAAATTATATAGTTTGTGCAGACTGAATGGCTCGAGGGGGGAGATCTGGTGAAATAACACAATTGAGAGCAGACTGTTCCTGTTGTGTGACGTCTGCCAACCCAAACACGATCACCCGTGATCTTCATCACAGCCCACCTCGGGGTAGGATTAGCAGACCAAGAACTCCCTGTTAAACCTTCCCTCTGGAAAATCTGAGAGAATTAGAAGTGGAGTGGAGTAATACTGCAGGTAACCGCACACACACCTCCACTTCACAAACAGAGTGGATTTGCAGATGACCAGGCATACAACACCCAAAAGACCAAATCCCATGGGCATAACCCTAACCTTCCATGACCTCCTACTTTTCCCTGAAGGCTTCTGCAGGAGCAAAATCAGAGTGAATTCCTCTCTCATGCTGTGCTTGAAGACTTTCACCGAATATACCTCTTTCAGTAAGTGGCTTGTCCTCTGCAGCAGAGCAGCCTAATTACAGTGGGCCCTGCTTCGACGGGAATAGAATTGGCTGCCAATATTATTGATAATTCACAAAGACTAAGCTGTCGCTGGGAATAGGGATGGGCATATGGACATGACTCAGTTTTATTAGCTTCCACTGCCCTTTGATGTACAGTCAAGAACAAGACATGCCAGGAGACTCATGCCAGATGGAAGCAATACTGCTGAAAGGTGTCTGTGCTTTAAACACAAGTCTTTGCATGTGAAATCTCAAGTGATAGCTATTAGTCCAACACTGCCAAACATTTCCCTTCAATTTATTTCACAAAGTATTCTAACTCAGCTGGCTCTGTGCAAACTGACTCACTGGACATGCACTGCATAAAATTTGAGAATTTTTACACAACTGCTTAAAGAGCTTATTTTTACATGTCTTTCATCTGTGAGTGAAAGAAGGGTAATAAGACTGGGACCTTTTGAAAACTGAACACAAAAGTACAGCACAAAACAAGCAAAACTAAAGTTTTGTCAGAGGCTCACCTCAGGCTTCTTGACCCGCCCTTCCTGGAAGGAACATGTGCGAGGATCATGGGTACAGACGTGTCTGTACTTACACCAGTGGCACTGGTAGGGACTGCTCACACACGACAAACACCTTATCACAAATAAAAGCAGAAGAATGACACACTTTTTTTTAATAAATGTTCAACAGCAAAAAGAAAAATATACAAGTAAATGGCTTAACATGCCCAGCTCTTTTTAAACATCTTCTTCGGTAATGTTTGGTCGGGATTGTGAGGGGCTGTAAGCTAGGGGGAGAGTGTGTAAACATATGGATGAAAGGAAATGGGGGCAGGCTTACTCCACGCCAACAGTTCCACCCACAATTCAAAGGTGAATTTCCAATGAACCACTGCCGCTCAACAGAAAACAACACAGGTTTTTTTTATTTTGACAAAAAACTTTATCATAATGAAAAGACCTCTAGGAACCATTTAAGAACAGATCGAAAGATGATTGAAGTGAGACTTTAAGAATCCATTGGAACATTTAAAAGGGGCCATACTATGAAAAAACAACTTTTTGAGCTTTTAAGTTTAAAATATTGTTAATTCCTCACTATCAACAACGTCAAAGCAGTATTTTGATCAGTTCACGCATTTCTGAGTAATCCTCCAAAAACCTACACACAAAAACGAGCAGGTTCTCACGAGCTGACGTCATAGATTAAGAACAGCCCCTTTCAGAAAGAGTCTGCATTGCCAGCACTGCCCCCAGGCTAACACACTCACACACTTTCTCTGCTGAGCTAGCTGTGATCTGTAAAAAACGCGTACATTTCATATGCCCAATCTTTGTTTGCATGTGCGGACATGCACAGGCACACTGAGACCGGCTCTAGGATGACGTCGTGAAATGGGCGGGACCGACAAGGAGCGAAAGGCGGTGCCTCAGAGATCGAGTCGTTTTTCTTCCGGTTATGAAAAGAGTCCACAAAAATAACTCATATTTCATAAATAATTAGTTTTTTAGTGTTCCAAAGGTAATATATGATCACATATATATGGATATAGTTTACTCTGAAAGGCTTAAGAAAATCATGGTGTGGCCACTTTTAAATCCAAGGCAGGTTTTCATCAACATGAAAAGTTTGAGTTTAGACAAGATATCTGCAGGCGAGTTCCAACATAAAATGTCATGGGAGAAACACAACCTGACTGCAAATATTGCTGCTCTTAACACTCCTGGAATCTTCTATATTTCTAGCATGAAATTAGTTTTTTTTTAAGTTATACAGACGTAGCTGTACAGTTTAATCAGATGCATCAAAAACCTATTTACCAATGTGAACTTACGATTTGTGCACACTGCAGTTGTAGAAAACAAAACTGGTATTTGCAAATGCCAAGCCGGTCTCTTTAGACTTGAGATAGAGCTGCACAATCTGGTGGTCGCCTGCAGAAAAGAGATCACAGTCAAAGTTAAAGGTTTAATACATGAAAGAGGAGAGAAAGAATGCATTTCCAGATGACCTTTGCATTCAACTTCTTCAGTTTGCATCCTTATATTTTCATTTAAATCCTAAACAGGAAGTTGTAGCGCTGGGCTATATTAAAGGAAATTGTGAGATGCCACAGGTCCATGGCTTGTTGCAATGGTAATGGCAAAATCTTGAAAGTAAAGTAAAGCGGTGAAGCATTTTTTTAGGTCAAGTCTCCCTGTCCCTCCAGCTGTACAAGAAACAAAAGTTGAAGCAGACAGCTCTCCCCTGGGATCCACAATATCCCCCCTTGAAATGTCTTTGAGAGTGAATTTGACAAGGTAAAAGGAGAGGAAGATGAAACAGCAGCTATGTGTATTTGTGTGCAGGTCCATGTGTGTATGAGACTGTGCCCATTATTTGTTGTGTCCTTTTGTCTGGCTCTAATGAAGTTCATGTTTAATTCAACACCATATCCACATATGTAACTGCTCTCTATACATCTTTCTCTCATTCTCACCATGTCTATACACAGGTTTCTGCACTTCCTTCAACACCGTCACGCCTCCTCCCCCGTGTCTCTTTCCATCTTTCCAACAAAGACGGAATCATTCATCAATCACTTTAAAGCACCACTGACAACAGCTCTGTCCTAATTAGGCCACCTAAATGTTACATTGAAGCCTGCTCACTATATCCTTGCTTCCATCTCTTCTCTTTGTCTATCCTTTTTCTCACTTTTAACCAAGCTGTAAGAAAGAAGTAGTACAAACAGAGGAACAAAAGATCAAATATTTGATTACATTTTTTTCCACCTAAAACAAGAAATTCATTTGCTCTTTCCAAACACTGGAATCAAACGAGGTGGCGGTGCTGCAGAGCTCCATTTGCCTCATATGTGAATGTTTACATATTGATGTTTACAGGATTGCAGTATTAGCAGCTTTACATGTGACTGACATGTCAAACAGACGAACAAATGTTTTTTATGTTGTCAAAGCACATTCAGTATTCCCTTCAGTTCTACATGTATTCAAGCAATCTGTCTGTAATGGTGTGACACAACCATCAGTTTCCAAGGTGACTGTAGGATTTTGCAATTTCTAGGCCACCAAGTCATGAAATTGGATTCACAGCACTATGAGGGATGAGGGTATAGAAATTCTACAACTAATGACTAATGTTTATTTATAAGTGAGGACCTTTTAAGGCATTGCTTTAAGGCTTGTTGCTAATGGCAACAAAAATAAAAGTTCTCAGAAAACTTATTTTTCAGGGATATCAATATAAAGGTTTGCTTTGCAGAAAATCTCGCATTTTTAAGACATATTTACGGTGACTTTCAGACAGGCATTTTTTTTTACTTAAGATGATTTATTTGCTTTTATTTACGTCGAATGTGAGTAACTTTTGATTTTACTGGATGGACTTCTTACCTTTGTCAACAATAATACGAGGCATTTCTCTTTCTGCTGGGCTGTAACACTTGATCCGGTTTCCTTCCACCAATCCATTCATCTCAGCCAGGTCTTGAAAGGTACAGTTGACACCAGCTGAAAGCTCTGGGACATTATGGGCTTCCAGCACCAGCTGTCAAAAAGGAAAAATGTTCATTTATTCACAACCATACATCGAATCCAACAAAGATTAGCTCAAAAAGCAGCAAAATGGCAGTAAATAACTTTAGGGAAGCAATAAGACTAAGAGTTTTCCAATGAAGTCAAAGATGTCTCAATTAGAGATTAAAAAAGTAAAAAAAAAAATAAAAAAAAAATCCAGACAACAAAAGTTTGCAATGATTGCATTGTCTGCCATGATGCTTTTGAAAACATAACTTAACGAGTGAAAAAAAAAAGAGCAAGTATTTTTAGTCTAGTTGCTAGATGAACTTTAACACTTATTTTGCCCTAATTTAACACATAATTACTAAACTGGGTTAAATGTAAAAACATTGTGACCTAGATACACCTTATGAGATTTAGTTTTTTTTTTTTTTTTACATGTTTTTGCAGTAAATTAATGGGTTCAGATAAAAAGTTTAAAAAATAAATTAAAAAAATAGATGGTGAATGACTGTAAACAAAGTAAAGAAACAAAATGAAGCAATATTGGTAAAAGGTATAGTGTCTGTGCAAAAAGAGGCAAGATCTACCAGGAGGGCTGATGTTTGTGCATGCAGCAGTGAACAATGAAGGACAGGTAAAAAGCAAAGCCATAAAGACTGCTGAACAGCCGTGGTAAAAAGGACTCCTCAGGAAATAAGAAATGCAAATCCTTCCTCTTTATTCAAAAATGCTGTGTAAGCTCTCTTGGCACCTGAGGAGAATTGGCCTTAGGTGAGGTAGAAAGGCAAAAAGAAAAAGACGCTGTCCTTGGATTAAAGGGGAGGAGGTTTGATGGGAAGGAAGTAGGGTCAAGACCAAAATATACATACTGATGGAAAACCGTGTCTGCAGAGAAGCCTTGGTTTAAACATCGATTTGAGCCCCTAGTACACTTGGAAATGTTGCTGAAAGCTGCCTCAGCGGCAAAGAAGGGCTGGCCTGCACTGTTTTTATATTGCTATTTAATGAAAAGAAAGCGGCAGTGACAGACACAACTACACAACATCACACAAGACTGATTCCTTAGCTTCTCTCTCTTCTACTTTGTGCATTTTCCTTTATTTATTGTCTAACTTTTACAGAATTTTCTCTTTAATGGAAACAAGTTTGCTTAATCGCATTTACAGTGGCCATGGATGTATCTATCTGCAGAGGAGCTGCATTGAAGTCTCTGATGTATCCATGTAAATAAAAAAAGCTATTACAATCTTTGACATAGAGGCAGTCTATCTGTGCAAATCTTTGCATTTTGTAAGGCATTACATGTGCACCAGAGAAAAACTACTTCACTGGGCCCGGAAATACGCATTCAAGTGAAACTTTCCTACGAAAAGTCTGTAAACGTCTGTATACGCATGTTTCAGGCTTTTGCGTATAAAACTTTTGTGCACACGTGTGGCTACGCAAGTTTTTTAAGTCAGTTATTGTGCGGCCAATGAACGCACATCAAAAGTGAACCCACTTAAACTTTGACCAATCCAGGGCCTGGTTTTGGTAGTGACGTCTATGTAGCGTCCTTTTCAAAACACGGAAGCACCAACCTTTTGAAAATCGATCATGGAGGAGAAATTAATATTTGAGGTTTGCGCCAGCCCAGGAACTACAGACACCAAGTCTTTCATACACAGAGCTGTAAAAGAAAATGCTGGGAGCAAGATTTGCACTGCTTCAACATTTTACACCAAGCCTCTTCCAACTGTGAGTACATTCGCTAGTATCAGGTAGCAACAGTCCAGTGTGAACACCGTATGCTAATAGCGCGGTCAGAGATGCCCCTTTTATGCCCGGTGAGTGTATGTGTGATTGTGTGGCCCTGTGACAGACTGGCAATCTATTCAGTACCTGATATGGGCTTTTGCTACAATGTCCAAAGCAAGAGTCTGACGAAGTGTTTAACAACAAAAAACATTAAACATGTAAGCTTCTGGTTTTACATTTTTATTTTAAAATTTTTAATATGATGCAGAAAAACTGCAAACATTTTAAGAACTTAAAATCCATGGGATAAAGCAAATGTTTTCCCACACAAAGATATTTAACAAAATTCAAGGAGCAGCTGTCTGAGTTTACATTTCTCCAATCCCTGCAGAGACATTTGTGTATAAAATCAAAACGGAATAAAAAAACATGTTCCTAATCTTTTGGTTCTCAGATTCCACAGTGCAAAGAGCTACATTTATCTATGTACTGTCATAATAAACACAAAGCTAAACTTTATGGTGTTTATAGTGGGTATCATTTTGTTAGGACGTTTTTACTGGTTAGGCTGGACATTGTGAGATCGAGCCGAGAGGATGCAGGCTGGCAGTGAAATGACATAAAGCAGTATTATAAAGTCAAAACTGTGTACTCGTTAGTGCAAGGAGCATAATTACAACGTATTACAAAATATGCTTGAGAGTGTGATGCTGTAAATCTGCCAGACAAGATTTTCTCACTTGCAACACATTCAGTTCTCCTCACTATTTACTGCAAATTGGCTCCACAGAACCAAATGCTTATTTGCTTCCTGAAAACGTTTTTAACATCAAACAACTATATGTTGAATTACCGTTAATTAAAATGAAATCACATTTTGTCTCTCGAGTCAGGGGCGAGAGAAGAAAAAAAAATCAAAAATATCTAAAAGGATAACCAATCTCAGAAGTACTTCTAGTATAAACTTTGAATGTTTGCTTCCAACTTACCGTGACACTAAATTGGGACACTGATATGTTGCTCGGGTGGACACTGAGACGCACACATTGCTTGATATCTGAGGCAAAGCGCCGGGGTTCTGATGAACGCTCACATTTCTCCTTTCTGGCACACCTGAAAGAAAAAAAGAAAGATCAGAAGAAAGGTGTTATTCATAGATGTCAGATACACACATATGCATCCACAGAGCAACTCGATCAGGGCATACTCTTTTTCACCTGTTTCATCTGGGAAAAAGAGAATGTCCCAACACTCCCAAACTAGTGGTTTTATATACACTTATCATGTTTCTGCTCTGGCAAAGCACCAGCTTCAACAGTCAATGAATGAAAGCCCAGTCAGTACAGGAGCTGGAGCAGTTTTATTTAATACAATGGTTGCTCTATATGTGGAAGTGAACCTGGCTTATTGGCCTAGACTTTGTGGAGTATTCTTAATGGATGGAATTCAGTGGTGATGCCAAAATGCAGGTGGAGATGTGGATGGTGGTAAGGTGGGACAGAAACCCCTTCTCTTCTAATACCAGACCAGGTGGTCTAGTCTACTATAATACTTACGCTTGAAAGAAAGAGGGGCTCAGCTATTGTACACGAGGGGGAATGTCATGACTCTGAATACTACTCACTGACAGACTGATGAGTGATTCCTCCTGGCTGAAAGATCTAAATGGGTATGTAGGTGAGGTGGAATAAGAGCTTCTATTCATTCCCACAAAGTTTTGAAGCTTTACATGTATGTTCCAGATGAAATAATCCAAAGTAATTTTTTGGGGCATTAAAGCCTTATGGCCAATATGTAAACTCAGCCCTCATTTGCTTTTACTTATTGACGGGGCGGCCGTGGTGCAGCGGTAGGTCAGTCGACCTCTGATCAGAAGATTGCAGGTTCGATTCCCACCGTGCCTGCCCATGTGTCAGTGTCCTTGGGCAAGACACTGAACCCCACATTGCCTCTGCTGGAAGGTTGGCACCAGCAGCTGCCATCAGTGTGTGAATGGGACTGTGACCGTCAAGCACTTTAAGCATTCTAGGAAGGTAGAAAAGCGTTATCGAAGTAGACGCCGTTTACCATTGAGCGTACTTTTAAGTAATAAATTATAAAACCCCTTATACTTTATGTTGCAACCCAGCTCGTAAATGAGTGTTGGAAGCAACCACTTTCAACAAAAAGTCTACTCATATGTGCATTTCTGGCTCCTCCATTTAAAATGTTTTAAATTTTAAAAGTTCAAAAGTTTTTAAGTCAGTTCACGAGCTCTACATACAAACGCAAGGCCATTGAATTCAGGTTAAAAATTAAACCAGTTTAACTTGAGTTAGGTTGAGTGATGTGTAGGTAGTGTCCTTTTCAATACATGGAAGTGTCTACTGTTTGAAAATTTATTATAGAGGAGAAATTAATAATAATAACTAATAATAATTAATTAATAATAACTTAATTGCAGTTTTGCATGGAACTACGACACTAAATCTTTCATATATCAGAAAAAAACTGTGAAACAAAAAGCCTGGAGCAAGATTTGCACCGCTTTGACATTTTGCACCAAGCTCCTGTCAACTGTGAGTACATGCGCTAGTATCCGGCAGAAACAGATCGGTGTGAACACCATATGCTTAAAGTGCGTTAAAGAACCCACGTTCAGACCGCATTCTTGAACGTGCCACACATGGTGTGCATGTACATTTCAAAAAGAAAAAGTTGAACAATTCAACACAGCGCCTTTATTTAAAAAAACGTACATTTAAAATAAAAAAGGGGGTTGACATTAACAACTGAAAGAAAAGAAACCATTAAATACAAAATACAGTAATTCTGTGCACAGAAAGAGAGTTTTTTTCTCCTGAACTCCAGATATTGAGGGAGAGCTGGTTTTGACCTGACACAAGTATTGTAAAGTTAAGCAGCCTAACGCGCTGCAGAGCAGACAGGCATAAAGAAAAGATATAATCTGTTTGACAGAGAAAGAGAACAGGAAGACAGGGTAAGGAGCGCAGGAGAGAAAGTGGAAGAAAGACCAAAAAAGAAGGACGATTAGAAGGAATGCAACTATTGTTGGCTTTCCGTGAAGCTTTCCTTGCTAAGCCGGTCTGAGTAGGGGTTTAATCGCTTCACGTTCTTTGTGCTTCCTATCACTGGTGTCTGTGCCTCCTTTTCTAGCAGTGATTTAATAAGACCACATCATATATGGAGCCCCAGGCAAGCACACTAAACAGAAAAGTCCCACACACATACTGTATATGTAAAAACACTAAAGGTACAAAGTGTTTCAAGTTTTGACTCAAAGTATATAAAAACACTTTAATCTATCAAAAAAGTATGTAAAATAAACATCTAAGCAAAATTCATGGAATTACTTTGCTATAAACAAAATTGAATACTACACTAACTCTGTTGCAGACATTTTAATAACTCGTTAACACTTACAGTTTGGATTGTCTTCTCTTGTTTGAAGCCTCCTACCTAATCTGTCTTTGCCGATTGTTTTAACATTATAAATGTGTTTCTCAGTTTGGGAGAAGCAAACTTTTTTTTAAACTTTTAAGATTTGATCACTTTGTACCGCCAACTACATTTATAAACAATAATAATAATATATAGACATAATAACTATACATTATGAAATACTAAAACTGTGCAAATTATGATTCTTTAAAACTTCAAATTTACATTTTAAAATGCAGAGTTAACTGCAATATAAAACTGGAAGATAAAGATAAACTAGAGAGTTTAACCAACATGCAATACCAGTGTAAAAACAAATGATCCATTTTATCATAATAAAGCTCAAAGATTCAAAACAAGTTTTATTTGGTTTGCTCAAAGTGTATATTAGCAACGGTTAGTAAAGACTGAATGCACACAATGCTCTATTGGCATTTTTTGAATGTGTCTGCAATGTTTTTTCTAAGTAAATTACATTTCACTACAAAAGTTATTCTCATCTAGCAGTTTTGATGTGAACTGGCAATGTATTTCACTAGAACTAATCTGAAATAGACTCAATCATTACCAAATCGTTAAAGGAAAGACAGTGACTGGAAACTTCAAAGACGTGATTTATTCAACCCTCTGGTACTCATTTTTATTGCATACTTGCAAGCCTTTGATTGATTTCTCTCAAATGTTCCGTTCATAAAAGACAATTTAATAAAGACTAGACTAGATAACTAATAGAATATAATAAATAAGCATATGCATGTGGCATTTTTAAATGAATAATGCCTTTAGATTGGCTTTAATCAAACGCTGTCATATAAGCATCAAATGTCTACTGGCAGATGCACTTGAATAAATACTTGATTATTTAAATGTATTTTTCATAATAAATGGCTTTTGTTGATTTGTTTAATGGATAAAAATTGTAAAAAATAATTTAATGTAGTTTTATTTATTAAGCTTTGGGCTTTGTATGTTCTTTTCCTAGATTAAAAGAGCATTTTATTGCTTTTTTTTTAATCTTGGCACTTACAGATAACTTATCTTTCTAAATCCAGCCACTTGTAAGGAACAGAGAAAATATGTGTATCAGGAAAAAAAAAAAGCTTAAAATATCCATACTTGGATCTCTTGGATAATTAACGAAGCAAACTACGTTTTTCACTAAGGAATGTTGACGTATAAAGCATTTTTATGCCTAGTCGTTGCTATTCTAAGCAGCACGTAAAGTTCATGCAGAGACTTACAGAGTTAGAAAAGAATGAGTCCTGCATGCATGGAGTCATGCCAGTATCCTGAAGATATCAGAGAAAAAGACTATTTCTAGAATTGAAATATAAATTCTTTGAAGATGTTTGATTAAAAGAAATATGAATATCTGCTTGATAGAATGATCCTATTGCCACATCACCTATAGATAAATCTACTCTTGGACAAGCAAGTTTAAGCATTGCTTTCACACTCTGAAATAGGCTGTTTAACTTCTGTATTGTAACATAGCAGTTAACGTTCTACCTCAGTTCTCTCTGCAGGCACTCTAACTTTCATCTCCATCTAGGTGTCAAAAGGCCACAGACTTGCTGTGCAGGATGAAAAAGGCAACAGGTTGAATAATAAACCTTTCTCACAGACTGCAGACTGTGACTCAGCAGAGGGAAGTTTCTTGTCTCTTTATCTGTCTTCGGCATATCTCCAACAAATGACAAGGACACCGCTTTGAAGACATTTAACATTTTTTTTAAATGAGACCATTGTAATGCCACCGTAGAAGGTCCAAGCCTACAAAAGCAGTGCTCCTGAATCCACCCTTTTGCATTACAATGCAATGCCACCCACCAACACAGACTGTTAAACAGAGTGAAGAATTGGCACTGTATGCCATACAGATTAGTTTTAGACAATGGTGGATTATTGTAGTATCTGACATTTGAGTGTTTCTAACTATTTTTCCTGCAATGTGTTTCCTTTCTTGCATACACAATGTTAGGAAATGGCTTTTTAAAGCAGGAACAAAGGCTATTGTACAGTATGAAGGAAAATAAATGAAGCAGTGATGAAATATAACAGATAAAAACACAAAGATTTAGGACTGCTTCACAAAATGTTTTATTTTACTAAATAGTGTAGGTTAAATGTATGCAACTAGTGTCTTTAGGTTTTGGAAAATACATTAAAAAGATGGTGCAGAACACAGTTTTACTGACTGAAAATGTGTAAAGCACAAGATAATTGTTTTAATTTTTATCAAGACAAGCCGTACACATGTGCTGCATTGTATAATTATGCAATTGTTTCACTCTGTATGAACACTGCAGAAAACACTAAGGGGAATGAAGCTGAACAATATCATTTTTATTTCAAATAGCTGTCATGAAAAGCTCGATCTTAACTACATTTTTTGTGCAAAATTAGAAGTCCAACATTCCCTGATTTGGTCAGTAAACACTGCTGTCAAAAAAAAACTGTTTACTGCCTGGCAATGACTGATTTTGAGAAAGAAAGCTGAAAGGATTAGAAGGGCTTTGAATGAAAGCTAATCTGCACTCTTGTTTTTCCCAGCCTTTGATAAGGTGACACAATTAGAGAGCAAATGAAAGGAAAAAGAGACGATTCCTGGCCTTGGCAATTATTGCTATTGAGGCTGTCAAGGCCATTCAAAAGCAGGCAATACTGTAAACAATTTCACAAAAAAAAAGCTACACTACTCAGATTGCTGTTAATGTATGTATAATTCATTGCAGAAAAAGTTCAAATTCAAATGTGTTTTTTTTTTTATTTCAATACAGAACCAACTGTAAATGTAACCTTCACTTTTAAAAAGATAAAAATGCTGACAACAGTTCGATTGATAGCATGCAGCCAAAATGCATACAAGTGTAATGGAAAAACGACTGGAATTTTATGATTTGCTTATTATATAAATGGAAGCAATAGCCCTCAAAAGAAAAAATATAAGAACTTTGAAATTCAATCTGTAAAAGATATATATAAAAGGCAAAATCAGAATAAATTGCAAGGCATTCCTTCTGATTTTTAAATTTAGGTATAGAAAGAGTCCTCATTTGTGAAGATATGTGTAACAAAGGCTCCTAAAGAACAACACAAGGCTATAAGGTAAGAGTTTAGGTGCATCTGAAGACGTGGAACTTCAGGTGCAATGCTTGTCTAATGCAAGTCCTGGAGAAGGTCAAATTAATGCATTTCCCGTCATTCTCAGCTTTATCAAAAATGTATGTCGTAAAAGCTCAGTTGTTCAAGAGTTTTCACACATACTCATCAACACGCAGATAGAAACATAGCTAGTCCATGTAGATATCTATGCATGGGTAAAGAAAATGTTTTAAATGAAGAAAAAGATACGCAATAAAATTAAATAACCTTTAAAACTATTACACCCCGACTACACATCGAGTTTCTTTAAGCGATCTGCACAGCGAATAACCATTTTGTTGCCCAGCTGAAACCCAATTACCATACTACCAATGTATCATCACGCCCTATGTGGAATCTTATACATACCAATAACCCTAGGCTGCATAAGTTACTGTGGAGCAGGAGCTGTGGCGCGCTTTTTCAGTCATATGACACATTGACATTCGGGCTGACTGCTTCTCTCTCTCTCGAGCATGGCATCAAACACACATGAATGCAGCTGAACAAGGCCACAAGCACACACACTCACATACACACAAAATAAGAAGTATACCAACTGCTATCATTAAGACTGCTGGAGCACAGAGCAAAAATCTGCATGAAGGAGCTGGTGTGGGAGTCATTACCTGGCCCACTGGCCATGATTCTGTTACTTCACTTTGTGTGAATGCATACACACACACACACACACAAAACTTTCACATACGCAAAACCTTTCTCCTTTACCTGTAGGCATATAAAATTGCAGAGTTGCTGTCCTCAGGTCTAAAAATCTACAACCCACACTGCACTGGACCATTGCAAGAATGTAAACTGAACCAAATATAACTAAAATTACAGAAAGAGATACAGCAACGTTGCTGAAGTCTGTTTAGGGCTGACAGGATGGTAGAGTCGGATTTTAAAAGTGCGCCATAAATGTTTCAGTAAAACTGGGCTATTAGCATGTCCAACTTGAGTTCCATTATTTTCTTCTCAAATGCAGACAAATATTTCTCAGTGAAAGCAACTAGAATACAACCTCTCAGCATCAGGTTGGAGGTATTGTAATGATCCTGCATAAGTATTCAGGCTCTACAGTATTTGTGGTTTTAAGGGCCAAAGAACTAATATTCTTTACTCATTAAAGTCACACTCCAGTCATCTTCTGATCTATGTTCAAAGCGTTCCCAGTGGTCTTTCTATTATGATTATGCAGTTTTTAACCAAAATAATAGTAAAATAAGAAATCAGTGTTGTTTTCTAGGACTGAGTTTCTGCAAGACTTCATTAGAAGTTAACCTCTGAGATGTGGGTGGAACAGTTTCCCATCACCCCATTGTGTACAAGCTCTCCAGCTAGCTTGCAGCCTCTCATGCCCCACACCTAACATTACCACTGAAAACAAAAATGGCGAGCAATTTCCAGCTTAGACGAGAGAAACAAAGACATACATGGATCTATTGGTCTACAAGTGGATACATCAGAAAGAAACATAACAGAAAGCTTGTGGCCCGTTGATTTTAGCACCTATGTCTGATACAAGTTTTTTTCCAACGGCATTGATTTGTCTGCTCCTGATTCCATGAATTAGTGGAGTATTCACCTACATATTAAGTTCATGTTGTGTTGCTGCAATTCTTAAGAAATTAAATCTTTTTTTATTAATTTTGTTTTATTTGTGCCATGCCCTCTGTATCCTGTTACTGTGACAGTAAATTAATTTGTCATATCAGCAAAATGAATTAGAGAACAGAATTCTAGATGGTAACACTGTGACATTAAAGTGTAGCATATTTACAAATCAAATTTTGCTGGAGGCAGTCGGCCTTCTGCTTCTTTATGCTTTGTTATAATCCTGCATGTGTGCAATGAAGGTAACAGTATATGACAGCATTGATCCAGAGAGTCAATATCCAGCCTGTTGAGTGGAGGTTTGTTTACTCAGTCAAGAGGGAGCTTTTATCTATGAAGGAGGACAAGACAGAGTGTAACCACTTAATCATTTTCTAGGGTTACAGGTAGAATAAATACAAATCAGAAGTAAATGCGTTTGCGATTTCACGGACAATAAAAGAAAAAAAAAAAGCATGATTATTCTGAAAGTTTGGACTCTAGTGGACTGTTGTTTTTGTTTGAATTGGGAAAGCATTGTAACTACAGTATATTTAACTTGAACCTTAAGAATGGAGCTCGGTACTTTTGTTTGATTACTGCCTATAAAAAACATCGTCATGTCAAAGAAAGACAAGATGTCGTATTGCATCTCGGCTTGGTTCTACAGCTGCGTTATGGCATTGTAAATAGAACCTTTAGAGAGTTTCTAACAATCCCCAGAAGATCATCAGACACCCTCTCCTCTCCCTTCAGGATCTTTACAGTACCTGCTGTCTCAGGAAGTATAAGTTTGTGGGACAATATACAAGACATCCAGTGTTTGAGCAGTTACCTGCTGGCACATGCCTCAGGGTGTAAAAGACGCATGCTCTTACAGAACAAACATTGGGCTTTTGTGGATGAAAACATCTGACACCATCATGTGTCATTCCAGCTATGGACAAGTCGGATGCAATAAGACAAAAACAATTATTTTTCTTCACCACGACTGTGTGATTAAACCAATGTATGCACATGTACCATAGACACTCCGATCCTATTTTACCTTAACTTTGTTATTTGTGATTGATGAATAAACATTTGCAATAAATTCTATTTTCCTATTTAATTATCTTCTTTGAAGCAGCATATTAAGTATCTAATTTTTAATAATTTTACTATTTAGAGATCATCATCAAAGTAAATCAATGTTTTCTGCTGCCTTAGATTCATAATATCAGTCCCGCTTATGCTCTGTCAAATTAAAGCAAGATAGCTGCCCCACTGAGGGTTTTGTCTGTGTGTATGTCCATTTTCTGGCGTCTCTGCCTTCCTCTGCTTGCTGGAGTGACAACAGGTGACAGTGAGCAATTGCTCTGACTTAAAAGTAGGTGTGCATTTGTTGTGCATGTGCTTGAGGGTGGCTAGGTAAATCATTTTGTGGCTGTTTTTTGTTGAGGTGTGGTTGTGAGATTGAAAAAGTGTGTGCGTCTTCACACCATGCTGGTGACAGTTCAGAGAAAAGCTAGAATGTTGAGGGCTCTGTTCCATCCTGATGCCCCTGTCACTTCTTGGTCTTGTTCCCTTCTCTCAACTTTCCCTAAGACTCACCAAGAGATGGAGGGTGACGGCATTGGGTGAGAGCTGTCGCCCATACACAAGAGAGGCCATCCTCTCTCTTGGGTACTGACATCAGAGAAAAGCCATGGATCCCACAATATCAAGATCAAAGCAACAACTTTAAATAAATATATAACTCTGGTGGGCTAAGTTGCTTAAAAAATAATTTAAAATAAATCCAGAGCTTTGATTTCTGAATGCTGGTCTGCCAAGTTCTTTGATAGGCTGCAGCAAATGTTATGAAACAGAAAATTATGTCTATAATATACATTTCAGTTGTTAAATGCACTGCTGTGTATTTTATTATTTAACTAAAACCTAAAAAGAAAAAGAAAATAGTGAAGAAATGCAGGCAGCAACATTCCCTGAGATGTTTTCAGTGACCAAATATTTCCATGAAATCCAACCACGTTGAATAGAACTTGGACAAATACTTCATTAAATAAAATTAGATGCAGAGTTCATCGCAAAATAACACCAAGTACTGTCATTTATTTGTTTGAATTTGAACATCCCTTTTCCAGATTTGTTTGTTCATAATTTAGCAAAATAGTTTATTGTTGTGTAAACAATGAATTTTTTTAATATTTGAAAGCAATTAGAGGCATCTGTAAGAGCCTAGCCATCACTGCAACCAAATACAATGAGTTCTTAGTTGCATGCTAATTGGTGAAGTGTTGTTTAATTAGCATTAGCTCAGCATATCCCACTGATGAGCATTCTGAGATAAAGATGGCTTTGAGCACAACGACAGGTAGGAGAAGAAATGTGAGAAGAGAAAAGCAGAGGGCATAGAGAATCTGCCAATTAGCTTCCTCCTCCAAAAGGTTATTCATTTGACAACACTTCAGATGTCTGAGGAATACAAAGGCTTCGGAGGACAAGAAGCTTGCAGGATGACTTGCACCCTTTATCTGCAATTTTGTGTGATTTCTCCTGGCTTCTTGAACTTATTGCATTATCCAAACAGATTTGCACATATGTTAGGTAGAACTGAAAGATCTAGGAATAAACCTTAACCTGTGGAGCAACTTAAGTTATAAATGACTTTATTGAGCCAAGGGTTTTTAACAGAAAAAAGAAAAAGAACAATCCTTATGAGTGTAAGAAAAATGGAGAGGAGCCAAAATGAGAGGGAAAGTCATTATAAATGGCATATACTTATATAGCACTTTTCTACCTTCATTGAAGACCCAAGCACCTCTCAGTCATGGCTCCATTCACACACACATTCACACGCTGATGGCGGCTCCACTGCCAAACGCTGACGCCAACCTTCCATCAGAGGCAATGTGGAGTTCAGTGTCTTGCCCAAGGACACTTTGACATATGGGTGGGCATGGTGGTAATTGAACCTGCAACCTTCTGATCAGAGGATGACCACCCTACCGCTGCACTATGACAGCCACCAGCCAAGAAAAAAAGAAAAATCCTAAATGTTTAGATGTGTGACAAAAAGACACACAATGTGTTGTGTAAAAAGTGTAAAAATGTTGATGTCTGTCTGACATAGTGCAAGTGTGTAGTGTGAGGTTTTACAGCCATAAAAGACAAGTATTTATTGTTAAAAAAGTAAAGAAGACAACTTTGTAGACTTCACTTACCCGGGTTTATTTTAAGAACGTAACTCTCATGATAAACGGAGGACAATTGTATAGCAATTTCACCCAACATATATATAATATACTTTAGATTTATTGAATACTTTATTCGCTTGGCTAATAGTTAAGAATAGTAACCATGAAAAAAAAGTGAGAGAAAAAAAGTTGCCTCTGGTGGAAGCAGATATAAAATACCCATCAACCCAGTTAGAAAAGTGAAAATATGGCTACATTAGCCAAGTTTTCCCAACTGAAACCATCGTTACACATTGTATGGCAATTTGAAAAATTCTCAACATCCATGCCAAATGTGATGACGATCATATTGACAAAAGTACCTCTCCAAATACGGTCTCCAATCTGTCTGGCTGTCATGCACTACAGGCGTCTTGACAGCATAGTTAACCACTTACAAAACTGACAGCTGACAGACTGGCATTCAAAAGGCAACATACCCCCAACATGGCTCAAGCGTTCCTGGTATTGGCTCTCTGCAGGAGTGCCTCTGCCTTTTTATCAAGGGGGTGGAGAGTAGAAATCACAAAAAAGTAACATGTCATATTAGACCAACTTTATATTGTAAACAAAAACAGTTGGATGCAAACACCCAGGGTTAGTTGGATGGGAATTTGAAATTCATAGAAGTGTGGGTTAACATAACTCAAGCAAAGGCTGCTTTATTTGAGTTTATACATGCACCTAAATATGCACATACATCGAAAGATCTTTGCATTTAGTTTCTTACAGTTTGTTTCTACACAGAATATCTCTTTTGTATAAGTAATCTGTAATGGTCCTTTCCTTGAAGCTGTCTTCTGACTGACATTTTTTCTTCCATCCAGAGTGCAAAAAGAAAGAAAAAGAAAGGGAATAATGGAAAAAAAGGGGCTGATATGAGTCAAAACTTTCCTTTCACTTGCTGAACTAGACTAGCATTAGCATACATTGTGGATCTCGAAGATGACAGCATGACTAGGCCAAGACAGTTTAGTTGACAGGTGAGCCTCCAGGTTTACATGAATGGTGTCAGGGCTCACTGCAGGAGCTAGAAATCTCATGAATGATTTCAAGAGTTTTTAGAAATGCAAAGAATTGACATCTGATTGTATTCATTTGAGTATAATTTAACAGAAAAATATAAGGAGATAAGTTTTTCCTAACAGCTGTAAGAATTTTTTTTAATGCGGTCGGTGGTCACTAAACACAATTTGACTGCAACCGGAGGAGCATACACATATAAGTGCACAAACAGGTGCACCATCCACTCCTGTTGATTTCCTCTCCTGTAATATTGATTGCCTTCCTCCTCTTGGCCTGGTCTTCTCTCTAACAGCTTCTCTCACAAATCTATAGAGTAAATAAAAGCAATGCTGATAGTAAAGACAATGGGGGGGGCATGAGAGTGAAAGCGATAGAAAAAGAGAGACCAAGAGAGAAAGCAAGCTGTTTTTCCCCTCAGAGCTGTGAGGTGATTTCAAGGTTGATTGGAACAACAAACTATGTGGACGAACACTATGGAGGAGGACCTGCTTGCCATCCTTCCTTGCAACTCTTCATTCCAGCTCAGAGCAAGTATGAGAGTCTGTTTGTGTTATGGCTGCTTCTTCTATATGGTTTTTAAAAGGTATTGTTTGGTCTTTTAGTCATTGTGTGCATTGACCATGGCAAGGCCAGGAAAAACACTTCTAAAACGGCTTTAACCACAAAAACCAATGCTGTCTTTCATGATTTTAAGATAATTTTACTCTCATTATTTTTTTGGAAAATAATAATTTAGTTTTCATCTTGGCTTTGTGCTATTCTACTATTCTGTTCAAATATTACACATTCTTCTTAAAGACCCACTCCAATGAAAATGGTGTTCTCTGTGTTTTTAAACTTTAACTTGTGGGATTCTTCTGATAATAGAGGACGTGTATAGGGAAAACTATGCTTAACATTTCTTTATTGAAATTGTTGTGAATCAGGAACCATGAAAAAAAATCCCATTTGAAAAACAGCTTATTTGTGACATAAATGAAAACACGCTGGGCCACAAGCTCCCTGCTCTGCAAATTCTGACCCGTCCACTTATAGATGACCACATCCACGTATGTCTTAATTTTTCTCGTCCGAGCTGGCATCTGGCTAAAAACTGTTGGCCGGATAGCTCCAATATTGCTCGCCATTTTTGTGTATTTTATGCATCTGAAATTGTTGACAATTTACCCCAAAACTGAAAGCAAAGCAATTCATAAGCTGGACTGTTTAAAAAATTGACTGTTAAAAGGACAGATGATGGAGTGAAGATGAGGTCAATAAATCTTATTGGTTTGTGAGTTTTACCCACAGTGTGTGTCATTGTGCAACAAGGGTGTCCAATAGACAGCGCTGATGTACAAGTGAACACTCACAAATCATTCACATCTTCACTTTCACACAGCAAACCCATAAATCTATTTTTCTGCCCTTGTGTTCATCAATCATTCCAACACTTGACATCTACTAAAGGGGCATTTTGGCTATTTTCTCTCTTTCTCTGAGATCTATTCATGTTTTAGTATATTGACAGAAAATCTCGAGCCAGAATGGTTTGTGTGAGAGTAAACCTGCCCCTGTGCATGTGTGTTAAGACTGAAATAAGTCAAGGGCAACCATTTCTATCAGGTTAAGTGTGACAACCCAATCTGTAGCTACCCATTTGCTTTGAATGTGAGAATGTCAAGAGCAACTTTTTATGTGTACTAACAGAATGCACTTCCAATTACATACAGACCTTAGCAAATCAGTTCAGCCTAAATGCAAAACATTACACTTTAAAACAGTTTTTTAACTACCTTTGTGAAAATGGTTCAGTCTTTTGGTCTGGTTTAATGCAAACATAAATTTAAAGACATAAAAACATAGATTTAAATCATTTAACATACTGACCCTTTTGGGCAATACTTGCCCCTCAAGATCAAAAAGTACACAGGTATTATTTGTCATGTTTTCAGATATTGGTTCTTGAAATGTACTAATATTTATTATGCCTCAAAACCTCTGCCTATGCCTCTGACTGTGTTCTTTATTTGCCATTGTCCCAAAAACCCTTGGTCTGTCTACATGGATAGTTGCATTTCATTTTCTGCCCATGCACTTTCATCCTCTCAGTCCCACTTTTCTACCCCTTCATGTCCTCACATTGCAAAGATGCCTAAGGATAAAAAATGTTGTTTAACTGCGGCACACATTCATGTTGAAAATTATTTTAAACAAAAATGCTACATAGGTAGCAACTGACACCAACAATTACGCATTAATAAAGCTTTCATAAACCCTGTCATATGGATATATCTGAGTCTGAAGCTGTAGTAAGTTTCAGAGATTATAGGCTAATTTCTCATGAAAACAAACATCCCTGAGCTGAGAACAAAAGACTCACATCATGGTACTAATCATTTGTTTTTCAAGCCAAAAGGATGCACATTACACATTACTAATAGGTTACCATCAGTGTTTACAGTAAATGCAGTACAACTTTGCAACCTAATATTATATTTTAAATGAATGTTATTAATAATGTTTCCTTTATTTTGTGAATTATTCCATAGACTCCTTTGTACAAAGGCATTAGCTAAGCATGAATAGACTTTGCATAACCTGCAAAATCAAAAAATAAAAGACAGCTACTGACAGTTAGGATAGGTTTTCTAAAATATAAAGATAGTAGATTAAAATAAAAATGGCCATATATATTTTAAAAACTTTTGAATTAGATTAAATTATGTTATTTTTTTGTCTTCATGGAGAAAAACGTAAAAATTAACAATTGTAAAGAACTGAGGCTATGGAGTTCTACCTTAATTTATACCCTTTTTTTTTTTAAATCAACATCTATTTTTAAAATTAAAAGAACAGAAAGAGGAAAAAACGGCAGTCATTTGGTTTATTCCTACAACCCTGTCAAACTGTTTTCTACAGAAACAAACATAAGTTTGTGGTAGTGCTCATCACAATCTTGGAAGTTCCCGCAAGCCTCAGTGCCTCCATTGGGGTCTTGTTTCAAGGCCTACACAATACCAGTGGTTTAGTCTGGGAAAATATTGAGACATAATGGTGGCACAAGGCCAAGCCCAGGAAAGCAACCTGAGGCAAGGGTTGAGAAGAAATATGCCTGAATGGTCAAGGGCTTTTGAGAATAGTATTTTAAAAAAAGGTGGTGGTGGGGTTTGCTGGAAGAGGAACTAACTATCCAGACACAAATTCCCCAGAAATGTCTGTATAAGTGGGAGAGTTGGGAAACAACAGAGAAATAAACATAGAGCCAGTCAAAAGTTTTCAAACATCCCAATTATCCAAGTTATGTGTTCTAGTTGAAAGTAGTAAAGTTGAATGAAGCACTTGAAATTGTTTAAAAGTAAGTTTTGAAATGCCAGAAATTTGAATATAAAGTATAGGTTATTTAAAACTGTAGAACTGTGAACAGCTCTAATTGAACAGTGAAGCAACTAACATTGAAGGAGAGGTAAACCACCATGAGACTGAAAAATGTAGCTTTTTATAGCTAATAAATTCTAAAGAAAGGTAAGGTGACCATAGGTAAAGTTTCTTTGGCCATTAAAAGGCACTTAGAAACTGGGAGAAACTGTGACAGGAAGCGGTGGTAGACCTAAAGTCATGACTGAAACAGAGGACAAGATTCTTTGAGTTGCCACCTGCATGGCATGTGGTTTACAGTACAACTTCAAGCTCAGCTTCACTGCTGTCTTTGTAAGCCTGTCCTTGCTTGACATTTGACGGAAGAAGAAGTGTTGTGGTATGGGGCTGTTGGAGGCTGTTGGAGGAAACACCTTGAACAAACACAGCTACCAGAGCATTCTGCAGTGCCATGCAATTGTATGTCCCTCTTTGGTCAGGGGTTTATCCTTTAAGATATTAATGACCCAAAAGATAAAACAGTCTCCAGACTGGATCTACAATGAGCCAATTTGGGATGAACTGTACAGTTGAGTGAAAGCAAAGCAACCTACAAGTACCAAACATGTATGGGAACTTCTGCTGGAGATTTGGGGGGAAAGAACTTTCTGAAAAACATTTCATTGATTGTAGAAAGAATGCAGCAATTGTGTTTAGCTGCTATGTTTGTAAAAAGTGGCTTCTTTGAACAATTACAAGTACATTTTGATCAAAAAAGTTGATTCAAGAAATTATTTTTTGGTAACCCTAGCTACTTATTTGCATCGTCATTTCATTTTAGAGTAAAACGAGAAAGTACATAGAATACTTTTCAATAAAAAAAACTGGAGACATTGAAGTGTTTTAAACTTTTGACCAGTACTGTATAGATCTGCTATATCTAAAAAGGATTGTACTCACATGTTATGTAGGACACACCAGCCACAGTGAGGATCTCCTGATCCAAGACATTCACTGCAGGTTGAGTATTGTCCACAGGCCTCCACTGGTACTCTTGATAGCTGCAGAGAAATATGCAGAAACTTTAAACTAATGTGGAAAGCATACCTGACCTTAAATATTAATGCAAAAAAGAGAAACAAGTCATTGGACAAGTCTTGACAGAAAGTTCTGTGAACTAAGAAAATACATAGAGGGTGGAAGGATCAAAAATCAGTGTCTTTTATACTGATAAACATATCCTTAATATTTTTAGCTCTAGCATTTTTGTTTGCAACAAATAATTACTAGCCTAGACAACTGAATAAACAATCAACAATATTAAATAAATCAAACTAAACAACGTTGGAAGCTAAAACTTTTTTTTTTCATTAAATTCGTGCTTTCAATTTCTGTTGATTGATCAAGCAGAAGTAAATGAATATAATGTAGTATCATGGTTGATTTTGCTGAAAATTTTAAAACTAAACAGTTTTAATCTTTTGCCAATCTAAGTAGATCTATGTTAGAAACTTGGCCACATGGGAACAGTAGTCCATCTATGATAATGTATTGCCCTGCCAACTCAAACTGGCATTGACTGGCACTGATTGGCATGAGATTTAAGTGACCAAGCACATGGGGCAAAAGGGAGGTGGATCTCAGCTGCACCCTACCTCTTACTGTCACTATCGTAACTGCGTGCCACAATAATAAGAGCTGTTGGCACTTTTGATTAATGAGCTGTCATTGGTGGATGACCGCTTTCACTCAAGCTGCTTCTTGACAGCCAGGGACAGAGGCAGACGAAATCATCACTGAGGGACTGATATGATCAGGTTGAAGGGGAACGATGGCTTTTTGCTTGTTTGCATGCAAATGTCTGCATGCTTAGTGCATGATTAGGAAATTCAGCTTTTAGGGGAAGAAACGCCAAAATGATTTGCATAAATTAGAGCATAAAATTGACATACGCAGTGAAGTACACAAATAAAAAGAAACATGCAAAGTAAATAAAAACAAAGTAGGACCGGGAAATCTTGGTACTTAAAACATGAATGTGGGTCCGATCGAAAGAAACAGAAGTTCTTGAAATGTTTTTTATGTATAATTATTTTTTAAATGTATTTTAAACTTTGAAATGTATTTTAAATGTATAATTAAATACATTTGTTGGTGTCTGTGCTTTAAAACTGGTTCTAAATAACAGGTTCTTGTACACTTTTTATATTTTTGCATACAATAAATTCCAATAAATCCAATTGTATCACATTTTTCGAAGGCACAGTTTGGTGTTTGAGGATGTACAAATAAATCTGAGTTGTACCAATGGGTCAGACATAACATGGAATCTTGCATACACATTTTTTCTACCAGTACTTCTGAAACTCAATAACTGTTGTTCTCTCTGTTGAATCAATAGACAATCATACACTGATTATAATGCCTTTTTTTTTTTTTTTTTTTTTAAAAAGGTGTTTCCAATCAACTGATTTAAGAATACCTTTAGGGTGTAGGTACACTGAAAGTGTCCCTGCAAGTACTATAAATAGTATGCTGAGATTTGTAAGCACAAACACTGCAGAGTTACACACAACTGAATGAATTCAGAGGGGGAGTATCTCGTTGTCAAAGTCAAGAGGAATTGTGTGAGCTATTACAGATTAGAGACAATGCAGGTGCATCTGTTCAGATTGTGTGTGTGTGCTTTGGGGAAAATCTGAAAGTGCATTTGCCCTCCCTGCTGTGTAAAGGCATATTTGCATTATGTAGATAAATAGAATGAGTTTGAGATTAAATCAGGTAGACAGTGGAGAACTGATGTGCACATGTGATCTAACTCTTTACTAATCTGTATTTCTCTGTCTATTTCACATATGATTTCTTCTATTTCTGTTCCTTGTCATCAGGCCTGATCCTCCCAAAAACAATGACCACTGCTACATCATTCAACCAACTATGTAACTACACCTGAAAAGAGCAGTGTGTAACAGACATCTCAGAAATCTCAAAGAACTGAAAGACTTTTGTAAGAAGAATGAATGAAGATTCCTTAAACAAGAATTGAAAGACTTTTGGCTGGCAAAAAAAAGTGCTTACAAGCTGTGATACTTATACAAGGTATTAACTCTGCAGGGTGCCCAAACTTTTGCAAACAAAATTATTTTGCTTTATTTTGAAAGGTTAAATTATGGAAATAAAGCCTAATTTTTGTTGCATATTAAAAGAAAGTCTCATCTGTAAACTGATCCCTTTAGGATATTTTTCAATTTTTCCTTGAGTTTTTTATTCACAATAATAAAACATTTTACATGGGATGCCCAATATATATATGTGTGTGTGTATATCTATCTTTCTATCTATCTATCTATCTATCTATCTATCTATCTATCTATCTATCTATCTATCTATCTATCTATCTATCTATCTATCTATCTATCTATCTATCTATCTATCTATCTATCTATCTATCTATCTAACTGTCTGTCTGTCTGTCTGTCTGTCTAGATACACATACATATCTAAGAGAATGAGAGAGCAGAAATCCTGTGGGACTTTCAGATACAGACGGACAGGATGGTAATGGCAAACCAACCAGACGTTGTAGTGGTGGATAAAGAACAGAGGAAAGCTGTTGTGGTGAATGTGGCAGTACCAAGTGATGGTAACGTCAACAAGAAGGAACATGAGAAACTGGAGAAATATCAGGGACTCGGAGAAGAACTGGAAAAAGTTTGAAAGGTGAAGTGATGACAGTGACAGTGGTGCCCGTGGTAATTGGAGGACTCCGGGCTGAAACCCCCAAACTGGAGGAGTGGTTACAGCAGAAAGGAAAGACCTCAGACATCTCAGTCCAGAGAAGTGCAGTGCTAGAAACACCTAAGATACTGCGCATGACCCTGAAGCTCCCAGCCCTCTGGTAGAGGACCCGAGTTTGGGGTGAGGCACCCCTCACGGAGGGTGAGAGGGGCGTTTTTAATACGTATATGTTCCATGATAAATGTGGAACATATTGAACAATGGAACATATCCCCTGCAACAAAAGCTGTATAAATTTGACTCTGAAATGTGGGCGGGACCGCTAGCATGAAGCAACCCCTTCCCCTCCCCCCTTGATGAGAGCTCTCTGCTAGCATGCTCTCCAGCTAGCTTACAGCAGACACCCTCTTACATCCTCAGCCTATGCAGCAAAAATGGTGAGCAATATTGGAGATAGTCATCTATAAGTGGATCAGAATAGAGCGGAGCAGGGAGCTTCTGGCCCACCCAGTGAATTAACCATACCAAATATACTCTTTTTCAAACTGCATTTTTTTGTGCACTCCTGAGTCACAACAATTTCCATAAAAAAAATACTCGGGCAATTTTAAGCTGAATTTTCTTGAGACATGTCCTCCATCATCATCTAAATACTTTATACGTTAGCACATAATCAGTGAAACATAAACCCTTATACACATCCACCACCTAAAAATAAATTAAAAAAATAGATCAAGCAAAGTTAGATTCTAGAGCAGTGGGGGCTCATGATGCCTATTGAAAACTCAAATGCCTGGATTTGCAGAAATTCTTTTGTCAACAGATAAAAACCCAAGTGAGCAAAGACAAACACACTGAATTCAGAGACCAATGGGTGCCAATATTAAGGCATCTCTTCCAGAGCGTGGATCCTGATATCTTTCATTCTCCATCTGTTTCTGTCTGTTCGTCCCTGTCACTCAAACTGTCTGAGGTGTGTAAGATCATACATTCATCATCTCTCTAAAGCCTTGGTTCTCTAACCGGCACACAGACACACGCTCACACTTTAGCAGGCAACACTTTTGTCTCCTCTTTTATCACAAAATTGAAGGATTTGGTGGCTAAACGACCCAATGCACCTCTTGTCCCTCTCATCTCGATATCACATTCATTTCATGCTATCTTCTTCGTGGGCTTTGCCAGCAAGGAGACCATTTTGACACAATGTCTCTTCACTATGACTGGACTATCACATCAGCAGGGATAAATACAAAGGATGGGGTGCATGGTATTTATAATTCTCCTCCTGTTTCAGGTGAGTAAATGACAGCCATTACATCCAGCACTCTCCATCCTTTCTCAATAGGTGGAGATGGGGGATGCTGAATGTAATCCTGCTTTTAAAAAAAGTGGAGATCACAGAGGTACTTGATGCTTTAATGTGTGGGGAGAAGAGTGAATACCCTCTTGATCATATACTTTGGAGGCACAATAGCATGAAATTATACTGTACAAAAGTGTGCATAGCTGATTCTTGTCAAGGGCAGAAAAGTAGCAAAAGTTCTGTCTAGAATACTTGTGTAAGAAGATATTTTTAATGATATGAAGATTACATTGATCATTATTTCATCTTCTTTCCTATGCATCTTCATTTCTTCCTACATACTATAAAGCCCAAGGCAATCGAGCCATTTAACAGGAATGTAATAATTTATTTATCACCCCACAATCTTATTCTTAACTAATTTCTCTTTTAGCTCTTCTTATTGCCCTATTTTCCTGCAGTTCAATTTGTAATTAAGTAGAGTGTATCCTAACTAAACTATGCCACTCTAAATGAACATTTTTTACATTGATAGTCCAATCCCAGATTACAGCCACAAGGGCACTGTAAAGTCCTTTTACTGTTTTTCTTGTGCTCCCATGTCAGCACTCCTTTTTAACTTTTTTAAAAATTTGAGATTCAAGATCTGTTTATTGTCAAATGTGTATTATATTTTAACATACAGCACAGGTGAAATGACTGTCCTCTCAGAGTCTGATGCAAACATGCAGAAAAGGTTTGTAGTCTATTTAAATCACTGGTCAGAAAGTAAAAACAGTAAAAGGTTAGTCAAATGCATGAAAGGCAGAGGCTGATTGGTCACTTTATTAAGACAATAGGTATGCAGGTATTTGCTCAGCACTACCCTGATTTTACTTCAACAGCACATCTCTGAAACAGACACTCGTAAAATCAATATCCATTTTTAACACTAATCCTCATAGATGAAAAGCATACAAACTTATTCTATAAGTACTATGTTTTCAAAAAAAACAGGGCACAATTCCTTTTTGTTGCACTGTAATTTATTCTAAATAGAAATCAAATGTATTCACTCATTTAGTAAATGTCACATTAACAGCAGAAAGAAGTGCCAGACCTTTTTGCTCTTCTGCTTTTTTATTACAAAAAGTGATTCTATTTTCTTTGGAAATAGGAAACACGAAAAAAAGGAGAAAAAGAAAAAATATTTAAGTAAATTTCATTTTAAGAATGTTCTACTACCTTTGTTAACTAAAGATAAATTGGACTACAATCAGAAATATATCACAGTAAGATCTCTTAAATTCCACCTTGTCCTTGCATTGTCCGAATTTCTCTTTTTCCCCGTACCAGGCATCCGTACAAGTGAATGCTTAGCACGTAATATGAAGATCTCACATTGGCACACACAGAAAGCATGGACACTAATTCTGCACAGCCTGCATCATCATGCCCTGGGGCATAGCAAGGGTAAAAATAACATCTATATCATACAGACTGAGTGCACAGCTTGGACTGCAACCAACTGCCTAGAAGCTGTCAAATGTGCTGAGTGTTGAATCACATCAATTACTATTTTAATGTCTGCCTATTATTAAAAATCACGGTCTTTAAAAAAATAAATGACAGTTACACAGGACTGGAAAAATAAATTGAGAAATACAGGTAGAGACAGGAAGAATGGGGAAAAGAGGTTCAAACATTATCTGTTATGAACCCCCACTTCACACAAAGCTCATCTTACATGTCTTACTTGTCAGAGTCAAATGCATTCAGCATATCAACTCACTTGGCTTGTTAGACCGCAATAAGCCAGCAGCTAATCTGAGCCACATAATTTGCACATCTGAACACCTAGATGACTTGAAGCTGCACACTGGAGGAGTGAGGAAGCCACACACTCTAAAAGATGTAAAACGATTCACACTGACAGGAATTAAAGATGCTGTCACTGACCATCTTGGATAAGAAGTAAGAAAGCAATATGTCTACCAACTGGAATGCTGGATTTCCCAAACAGGTGTATTGGTGGTGTGAGTTATTTTAAAAGACCTTTTTTAAAACAATGAGGGAATCGTACTTCGGGCATAAAAATACTTTGGAAAATGCATGGTAAAAAAATAATTACTGATCCACTGAACATGAGCAGGCAGCACAAGTTCATGAGCTGTGAGCAAAACAGACATACTGGATGACTAATACACAAGCAACAGCCTGAAAAGCTTTAAAATGCTCTCAAACTCATTTGAAGTCTAAGCCTAGTCATTTCTGAGCAATGTACTTGGCATCCTAGCTTTAAATAATATAACTATCATTTTTAGATCAAATCAAAAAACCTGTCTCATTTTCTCTGACATAGTTTTTGCAGAGCGGCAGCAGTTTTTTAGAAATTTACCTCCGAGTTGCGAGCGGTCCCGTTGGCGCAGAACAAGTCTGCTTCCAGTTCCCATCATCCATCTGTTTACAATCTCTCCCGCTAGTTTACAGCCTCTTACAACCCTATTCTAACATTACCAATGCAACAGTTAAGCAAATGCAAAAGCAGTGAGCAATATCAGAGCTATCCAGCCATAAAAGTTTTGAGCCAAATGTCAGCTCAGGCGAGGAAAACAAAGACGTTTATAGATCTATTTGTCTGCAAATGGATGCATCAGAATGGAGCGGAGCAGTGAGCTTGTAGCCCACCCAGTGATTTTCCATGTCACAAATAAGCTCTTTTGTAAACAGCATTTTGCCTCTGCTCCTGATTCACAACATTTTGAATAAAGAAATACTCAGAAATGTAATTTTAAGCAGAATTTTCTTTAAATATATGCCCTCCCTCATGATAAAAAACGCCACAAGAACATGATAAAAACACCCAAAACATGATTTTCATCAGAGTGGGTCTTTAACACAGAGGAAAACAAGTATAATTTCAGGTGTTATGACATTGTTTGTCAAACATTTGTGTCTAATGTTTGTTTTATCAATTTTAAGCTTTATAATTTACCAAATCCAATTAAAGTCATTTTATTTATAAAGTAGAACTGGTGTCTAGTTCTTCTTCCTCTTTTGACATATCCCCTCAGGGATTGCCACAGCAAATCAGCTTTCACTGAGTCGCACAGGTGGTTTGGCAGAGTTTTTAAGATGGATGCTCTTCCTGGCACAACCCTGTATTTTATCTGGGCTGGGGACTGGCACAAGGGAAACCAGACTTAGCCCCCCTTGTGGCTACACAGTTAGGCAGCAGCGTGATGGGTCTTGTCATCTTTTTTTACTTTTTAAGAAACATAAATAGGAAAACTCACCTGAATGTTGAAACAAGCTCAATTATTTATATCACTCTGATCACCTATGTCTTTTTAAAAGTAATGAATATTTTTAATACGTGCCAAAACATCAGAGTGTGATTTCTTCCATTACTGCTTCAACAGGTGATGAAATGATCCAATATTGACACTGACCTTTTTCTACTGCCCTTATGTGGGTAACACATGAACCAGTGTTAACCACACAGGAACACAGCCATGGACTTCGGTATCAGCTCCTTTTAACAGTGTGATTGACCTGCCCTTATCACTCAAACTGCAACCTTAATATCCATAATCACAGCCCGTTCTATAATACGACTACCCTCTTTACGCCAGAACATCTATTTAACACACTAATGGGATGTCTTTTGTGTGAGTGTTCACATGTGTGTGACAGTGAAAACGAAACGAAGAGAAATATCTCATTAGAGAACAACCAATCACTGGATTAATGAGAAAGTAGGAGTGACAGATCCCTCTGTTAGGAAAAAAAGATGGAATAGAGAACTGCCTTTTGACAAAATAAGAGCAGGAATTTAGCGAATACTTAGTAAACAGAATGAAAGGTATAAAAAAAAGGAGGTAAGATGAAAAGAGGAGCCAAAAAATACAAAAGGCTGAATCCTCATTTACTTCTCAAATCTCCTTAGAAAAGAAAAAGGATTGTAGAAGCCCAACTGGATAACCCTGGAAGAAAAAAATAAACCGAACAAAGGCAGCCTGTGACAGGATGGAGGATAGAAACAAGAAAGGAGGGTACAAGTATGTCGGGAACAATAAGGTTTGAACAAAATACAGTGAAAGCGATGGAATTAAATTTTACAGTGTACAATACTGAATGAGAATATGTGCTTTGTTAATGTTTGGCTTATTTCCTTTTCTCGTCAATTGATGGCACGTACTGGCAGGGTATAAGACCTAACATGATTACAAATTCCTGCAAAAGTGTTAAGCCTTCTCTGCTGAAGCATTGCACTGGTTCTTGTATGAGGTAAATTATTAATATTTCATTTCTCCTATCTGTCATAGATGTTAGATGAGCGTATATATTATGTATTATGGTGTAGCATTCTTACTGAAAACACCTTTGCGAAATTAGATCAGAAAAATTATTTGAATTTATTTCTTGAAAATTCTTATTTCATATCAAGTAAAAATATTGAATTCAGATAAAACATAATATAAAGGCAAATAAAACTGAGGCATTTGTCAAGTTTCTTTTAAGTATATGTTACTTGTAGGTGACCAGACAAGCTAACTTGTGCAATGTGGAAAAACCATAAATGTACATCTCATGCAAAGAGCACACTCCAACACACAAAAAAAATCCATAATGTAGCACAGTTTGCCTTATTAATCACTACATGCGTCTCTCTTCACATAATTGCATTTGATTTATCTTTCTATACTCTGTTTCCAGGATAATCAGCTTCTGTGCACCAACAACATTTTCTCACCTTCAGTTTGGTAGCAGGCACACCAAACACAAACCAGATTCACCAAGCTGAGCATTTCAAGTCTAAGAAAAGCACTGAAAGAACTGCATCAACCAACTGTGTTCTGAGCCTCCTGTTGTGGGCACCCTTGCCTCTCTCTTTTCTGACCCCTCTGTATTTCTTCCTCGTTCAAAATAAAAAATAAAAATGTATCTTTAATCAATAGGAAAGAATATCTGTAATGCACCCTTAAAGACTCACTCTGATCATATTTTGATCTATTTTAAAAGTGTTACCAGTGGTCTTTTAACTATAATTATGCAGTTTTTAGCCAAAATCAAAGATCCTTTGTTGTTTTTTAGGACATAGTTTCAGCAGAGCTGGGAGTTGCCCACACCATTTATTTTCTACATCACAAATCATTGACTGTATAGGAGAACTGGACTGAGTGACACCCCCCCCTTGAGTCCCAAACTGAAAGTACCCACTGGCTTGAAGAAGCTGAAATCCCATAGGCTTCTATCGAGAAATAAAGAGCTATTACTCAGTCATTCTTTTTGTCAGAATAAACAATTTTGTTCTGCTACTTTTTTTAACATGTTCTTCAGAATACTCTTTTCTTTCTTTTTTTTTTCATCGTAAGTTATTCAAGGTATAAACTTCGCAATCAGATGCCTCAATAAAAATATGTGGTGCCCGCTGGTCCCCACCACCATTCTACCGAGCCCGCATTTAGTGGAAAGGGTGTGGACTACCAACAAGAGTACTCCTGACTGGCGACAGTAGTTGCTGCTTACTTCTTACTATTGTCATCTTGCTCCAAGTGGTGACGATATCTGAGTCTTGGAAAAATTGTGACTGAACTGACTTCATTTCAGTGGAACCAGAAGTAAGGCATTTTCTATGGGTAAGGTCACACTTGCTCAGACCAGATCGCTTTTACAGTCAATGTCACAAATATACTCTTTTTCAAAAGGGAAATTTTGCGTCTGCCCCTGATTTACAACAATTTAAAAAAAGAAATACTCCGAAATGCAACATTCAGCTTAATTTTCTTTACACATGTCCTCCATCATCAAAAAATGCCACAAACACATGTTAAAAACACCAAAAACACAATTTTCGGAATGGGTTTTCTAAAGTTGCAGTAACTTTTTGATGGCATCGCACTATTTTAGCCATAAGATATTGTTTAAACCTGAAAAATGTTTATTTAAATTCTGCGTATCTTTCTTTTTTTGAGAAACATTTGAAAAATGTACATTTCAGAAAGATAAATCTAGAAAACTTGGACAGATGAGGGATCATAGAACATGTCAGTCCTTAGTTTAGAACAGCCCAATTATAATTAACTCACTAGTCCTGTGAACACTATGTATATCAAATATAGCAAAAACAATATTAATGTATTTTCTCTAATAAATGTATTCAGCTTTTTCTATCTGAACTAGTGATCGTTTTTGCATAAATGCGGAGACAACAAGATTTTAAGCAAAAACAGCAGAGAAAAGCAACTGAATTAAATGTGCTCACTCTCATTTTGCTCTGTAACCCCCCTGGAACTGATTAGAACTGGGCTTTGAGTGCATTTACTGTGTTTCTGTGTTCATTAACTGTTTTCTGCATCTGTGTATAAAAATTCCCAAATGTTTTTTTCCAAACAGTTACTTGAGATCAACCTTGTAATTGGGCTAATAGCCTAATCACTACAAAAGAGAAAAACACACACCAATTCATCTGCTTTTTAGTTCAAGTGACACAACAAAATTCGCATTTAAAAATAATAATGCTTAATTTTCCTCATGATTTTCAGCATATACAAAAGCAGGAATTTAACATTTAACATAGAAACGCAAATTTGTTATTCTGTAATATCTATTACAAGCAAAAAAAATATCTCGGAAAAAAAAAAACAGTTTTACCAACGTGGCTCAACATATTTGCACAGAAGTATAGTAATTGGATGCCTTGACAAACATCATTATAAATGTCTTCATTTTGCTGGCTTGTCTCTCCTGCATACAGAGGAAGAGCTCAGGAGAGGCAGTGAGAGCAGCATTTGAAAGGGCACCTTCAACTCACTGTCTGTCTGATATTTAAAGTGTTATCTGAGTAATATGGGCACTTAGAATAAGATTAGCAAATAGTGATGCCAAAATGATCTATAGATGTGTAGAAGCTGAAGACAACGTGCAGGGTTAGCTACTTGTGTAATGCTGCCATCAGAACAACACAGAACCTGATGAACAGAAATAATGGTAAAAGTAAAAATGAGAGAGGAAAGGACTAACATTTGCTGCACCAATCACAAAAAGTTGAAAAATTAAAAAGAGCACAATAATTTCGGGGATTACGGACAGAAACTGACTTCTGATATAATCTGGTTAAAGCATCTTAAGGTTTTGGCACATTCTCCTTGTCAAATAAACTAATCGAAAAAAATGAAAGAAAATAAGAATTACATTTTAAATCAAAAAATTATTTAAGTGATTTATTATACTGTCTAATGCTTCAAATATAGGCATTTGGCATCATTAAAATAGAATCATTACATAATAGTTTTTCTTAAAATTATTTATCTTTCTGAATTCTAAAATTTTAAACCTAAATGAACTATGGGAAAAGTTTGTTTCAACATATTCTTCACTTGATATGTACTTTTTTTCTAAAAATTTTAAACTACAAAAGATTTTTGTCAGTGTATTCATTTATTTCTTGTAATTCTGTGAAAGTATTGTTAGTATAAATTTCAGTTTGTATTGAATTGAAAAAAACGGGCTTAGACTTAATGAGGTATTAATCTTCATTCAAAGCCCTTTTTTGAAATTTGAAAAGTCATTTTATGATGTACTGCTTTTTAACATGTTTTATTGTATTAATTCAAAATAAATAAATGTATCAATAAGAAAAAAAACTCACAGAAGAAAAGCTACAGCAATATGTTTCTTTCTATTAGTTTTATATTCATAAAATTTGTCAAATGTTAGTCATGCGACAGACTGGCGACCTGTCCAGGGGTGTCCCCTGCCTTCGCCCATGAGTAGCCGGGTTAGGCTCGGGCAAACCCCGAAAGGGATAAAGCGGTTTGGAAAATGAATGAATGAAAAACTTGTCACTTGCAAAAGTGGGACTTTCTCATTTGGCCACCATTTGGCAAACATTTTTGACAAACCCTGCATCTGTTATGCTACGATCACACTGGCCTCAGCAACACACATCCAATCAACTACTTCCAATGAAAACTCTGTAAACGTGCGTATATGTGTGTTTCAGACCTGCGTTATAAACTCCTGTGTTCGCGCATCATTACACACATTTTGAAGTTCGTTTTAAGGCCACAAAAGTCAAATCACTTGCACTTCAATCAGGTCAATCAGATCAATCGGAGACTCGGATTTTGCAATGACGTATGGATAGTGCCTTTTTTAAATTACGAAACTCCCAACCGTTTAAAAGTGATAATGAAGGAGAAATTAATAATTGTGGTTTGTGACTGGCCAGAACAATATGAAACCAAGTCTTTCATGTATCGGAATAGAGCTGTGAAAGAAAAAGCCTGGAGCAAGATTCATGAGATTTGCACTGCTTCGACATTTCCCACCAAGGCTCTTCCAACACATGCATTAGTTGAAGGTAGTGATAGTCCAATGTGAATGCGCATCACTTGCCTTGTGTGTATGTAGTGTTGTACTAGCTTCTGCTGTTCATTTGCTGTGCATTTCAAGTCAAAGGCAGGAAAAGAGACCTGCTTGTAAACAAAGTGCAATAACACAGTGTTTCCTTGCTTTGTCCTGGTTCACCTTTCGCTGTCTCGTGTCTTTTTTTTTAGCATGAAGTTGCATATTTATTATTATTTATTTATTTTACAGTGCAGCGTTGTGTCCTGACTCCTGATTGGCTTTTGACTTTGTCCATCAATCTCCTCCATGCCGAGCCACTTGTATAGAATGAGTTCAGGTTGCCAGAGATACATAAATCTTTGATTGTGAGCAGATCTTTGTTTTCATTCTATAATGCTGGACTTAGTTTTTTTGTTCAACTTTTTGTAACTTTTTTTTTTTTGTTTAAACAAGAGGGAAGTGTGAAAATATTCATTTCTGTCTGATAAAAGTGTATAAAGTGTGTCGTGAGGGATTTTACAGCCTTAAAAGCATCTGTAATCCTTGTTCTAGAATTTCTCCTATCACAGGTTATTTATGGAACATGTCCTCTGCGATAACCGAGGGAAAACTGTATAACAGACAATGACTACTCCTTTCTCTCTGTAATTCAACACTTGTATATCTGGTTTGCATGTTTTCATTGTTTTTCTGTTCCATGACCTGATTCTGCTCATTTGCTTTTCAGAAGCATGGAACAAGTCACAGTCATAAGATCAGGTCTGTTGAAGCTGTAACACAAACTATCCAGGACTGTGGTGTTTGAAGACCAGGTTTAAGAAACACTGTTCAAGAGACATCAGAAAGTGGTCTATAATGTGACAAAAAGGAAACATTTGATTTCTTGTTGTTAAATACAACATGCATATACATCTCTAACCTGAGTGTGGGACATGACGTAGAGGTAGTGATGGTCAGATGAGAAGGCCATGTCTCTCAGGATGGGTCCATTTTCCACAGCTTGCACAGTCTCATATCGATGAGCACGTGAGGAACCATCAACTCGAATCTAGAAAGACAATGGAACATTAAACCTGAGACATGTTTCTTGTCATTTTCATTTTTATATTGCTAAGCTGTTGTGTTTGGATTTATTAAAACACTCATCAACAGAACAGAAAGGTTGTTTATCTGCTTATTGACTGTAATATTTAACATAACAGTTGACATCATAACCCTGTAAGATGCACGTTAGTGATAACCCAGATGTAAGGAAGTATCCATCAAAGACAACAACTGAGAAGAAAATATATTAAATTACAAGTTACAGGATAATCAATTGAATTAATAAAAAAGATTAGCTAAGAGAAAAGGAAGAAGCCTTAGATTCACATTTTTTCAACAACAAAATTGAACTGAATTTAAGCAAACTTAAATCATTTGAGAAAACAGCTTGTGAACGTAGCATTAGACTTGTTAAAAAATGTATTTTTTTTGTACACTTGTGCAGCTCACTGAGCATTTGGATCATACCAAGCATCATGGCTTTTAGTGCCATATCTGAAAAACCCATCTTTTCCAATCATGGCCTGAGCCATTCAAGAGTGATTGTGCTAAAAAGCTTCAGGGCAAGATGTGAGGTCTATAGGTCCCCTTGGTGAGTTTACACAGCAGTGCCTGTGCATTGGGCCAATTTCATGCATGTTGGTGGATGGAAATGGTGCGCGCTCGTTCGCAGCATCTGTTAACATGGTTTCAGAGACGGGCAGACACTATTTGGACGCTTCTTCCTAAATCTGGTCCTCTGGCTCTAATTTCCCTGAAACACATAACTCTCTTTCACATACCTACCTATCCTGACAACAATCAGCACCCAGTGGGAAAAATGTTCACACAAAGGTCTTTGTGGGCTCGTGGACAGCTGTGAAGCTAGTCTTGTTAAACTCGTGATGACTCTTGGTAGTTCTTTGTGCTTTTCGGCACTTCTGTGTTAGCAGGTAACAGGCACCAACCAGAGATAATTGGACAGGAAGCAGATGGTGAGAAAGACAGGAAAGTCACTCCGTGATGAATTATAATACACTTATGACAACACACTCCCTGTTGTCTCAGTCAGCATTTAACAAAAACATGGTTGTAAACTGACACCTAAATTGCCTCTGAGGTCCAAAAGCTGCTTAGTTTAGACTTTTACACTTAACTAGTTGGGTTAAAAAAGATATAATATCAGTTATTATATTTTACATACATTTTTATGAGGGTTATTATCTTGTAATTTCTTACAAAAGACAGCTGTGGTAATAGTGCATTAAATTTAACTATAAGAATTCAGAACCTGAACTTCTACTGTAGATACAATGAAGATGTTGAGCTGAAAACTGAAAAAATAGTTTTAAAAATTTTAGTATTAAACACCCACTCTAAATTATAATTGTATTTTGGGTGTTAACATGTTTGTGTGGCATTTTTCACATGATTAAGGGCACACATAAAGAAAGTTAAGCTTAAGAATACATTTCTGAGGATTTCTTAATTCGAATTGTTGTGAATCAGGAGCAGACGAAAAAATGCTCAAGTGGAAGCTACAATGGCCGGGCCAACGTCTCCCTGCTCCGCTCTTTTTTGGTGCATCCACTTGAAGACAAATAGATCCATGTGCATTTTTGTTTCCTTGTCTGAGCTGGTATCTGCCTCAAAACTGTACATCTAGATGACTCCAATATTGCTCACTATTTTTGTTGCACCTCTAATGCTAGATTGGGGTTATGAGGGGCTGTAAGCTAGCAGGAGAGAGTGTAAACAAAGGGACAATGGAAGTGGGCAAAAGCTTACTCCTCGCCAGCAGTCTTTCTCACAAGTCAGAGATGAATTTCTACTGAACAACTGCCACTTTGCAGAAACGCTGTCCTAGAAAACATCAGTTTTTTTAAAATGTTGGTTAAAAACATAAAAAAAGGTACACCGGGAATGGTTTTAAAAAGACATCAAAGATGATCAGAGTGGGACTTTAAAAACAATATTCAGGCTTTTGTATCATTGGCACTGTCGGTTGATCTCATTTTAATCTATTTGGCAGAAGAACAAAAAAGGGGGAAAAAACTCCAAGTTGACTGCTGTTCTATCAAGTCCTAACTTTTCTTTGTCTTTGATACGACAATTAACTATTGTATATCAAGCAGAGAAACCCAAGTACACAGAGTGCAGCTGATATATATTGCCTGACCCTTCTGTTCCCTGTGATATCTTGTTTCACAACATGACATTTCTTTTAACAGGCACCATCTTTCACCCTTTTCTGCCTTCTTGTTTGTTTCACAGTCAATCTTCCTCTTTTGGTCTACCTCTTGCTTGGCTAGCGTGGTGACCTTGATCTCAAAGAACCTGGAGTTCTCTTGTATCAAAGCCTGACACACTTCCACTGGGACTCATTGAATGCACTGGGGTCACTGGCAAAGAAAAGAACAGAAGGCAAATAGGGAGAGAAAGAGGAGAAGGAGGCAAGAAGAAAGAAAGTTCCACATAAGCTGGAGCCAGATTCAGCAGGTGATGTTATCTAATCTGCCCTGTCGGCAGAGTTCATTTTAGGTACAGTGCATATGCACATAACACACTGCATGTGTGTGCCTGATGGAAAAATCAGTGTATTATGTTTCTCCCCCGATGAATTTGACAGTGTGAATTCAATTGCAACAAAGAGTTTAAGGACTGATAGTCTTTAGAAGGGACTGAATAAAAAGTTTTATTGTGTTGGGACCTTTTTACCATCACCCAGGAGAGGAGAATCTTTAGGAGAAGCTCCTCTTTATCATTTCACGATCTGACCACTAACAACACAAATGAGCCACCAGGGAGCACCAAGGATGTCCACAAGCATACAGTGCTGCCTGGTTAAGTCACACAGGGACTGTAAAACAGTGACTGGTTGGCGTGTGCGAATGAAGAATACATTTTACCCTAATTAACCTTTTTTTTTTATGTCCATGTTTACCTATATTAATAAAATGACTGTTTTGAAATTTGGGGAAACGTAAAACACACTTTAGTTCCATTTTTATTCTACAAAAAAGGTGATAAGAATTGGCAGTAATTACAGAGATCTATTCAGTCAATGAAAAAAATTAAAACTTAAATATTTAATTGATCAAATTATTTTTAAATTAATACATAAAGAACATCATAATTGTTTGCCACGCATTTTTGTTTTATAAAATGAAATGAAGATTGTAAAAATAAAAAAGTACTTAAAGTTTAAAAGGATGCGAGATTTTCTCATTGTCAAAATTCAGAACAAAAAACAAAGGAAAATTCAAAATCAAGGTATGAAATAATATAAAACAATTAAAGATGTCCAATCCAAACTTACCTTCAAAAAGCTAGTTAGAAAAGAATTGCTACAAAAATACAATTGATGCACCATGTTGCTTGTACCTCATTAATAAATAGAATACTAAATTGCCAGTGTCTGTGTTATTCTACGCTGCAGGTTTTGATGTAAACCACAAGCATACGTACATGCAATTTAGCAAAAATTTACATTATTAAATGTTCGTATACAGTACCATGTTTATTTTATTTATTTTTTACTTTTGTTTCCTTCAAATAATGTAAAAGAGGAGAAAAATAAGTTTTTTTCCTTCTGTTCCCTTTTATTTCCTATGCACAATTGAAATCTTTAATTTGTTTTTGAGCTGCTCGAATCTCGTTACAATTTACAATTGTAATAACGAAAAATGATTCTGATTTAGAAACTTGTAGAAAATCTTTTGATGTTTTATGGAAATAAATTAAATTTAAACTGAATTATTAAGCCTTCAATATTACTTTCAGATACATATTTTTATTGTTGATTACTTTAAACTTGTATATATTAAAATATTGTGTGTAAGTATATAAAATCAAATTTGAAGGGTATCTTTCAACATAATAGAAAAAAGTCAATTTATATTAAGAATAAATGAAAAAATACTCAGCATGAAATAGACAAAATTAGAATTTTTACTCCATTGTTGAAGTAATTACATCATTATGGTCTGTTATGGCATGTCTAATCTTGAACTCCTCATCAGAAACATTTGTCTTTAGAATGTCTTCAATATTTTTTTCTCTGCCTAAAATCATTAAGGCAGCTGCTGTGGTGTTGAACAATATTATCTGATTCTTTTTCCACAGTAATAAAGTGGATTTGCTTTTCTATGCTAAATGGATTACAGTGCTAATCTCTGCTATCACATTAGCACCACACAATAGACATTCAGTGCCAGACACTTTAATTTGCTTCAGAATAGCAAGTAACATCCGGAAAAAGGATTGCACAGGGCTCACATATAGATGAATACAAACAAATAAGTGTGTTCACACATCACTATCCCACTCTTTCACGGAAACAGACACACTTACCCACACCTAGTCTGATGGGAGGCTCATACTGATGTGGAAGGAAGAGAGTTACTAATAAAAGCACTATTGACTCAGCATACTTACACAGCTCTGCAGAGTAAAAGAAAAAATCCTGCCTTTCGTTTTCAAGCTGTGAATCATTCTAAGAGATTCACAGAATATTACAGCTCAGGCTGACCTTTCCTGCATGGACAATTCGTCCATCAACTGCATCCCCCCAGTGGCACAGAATGCTGCAAGCAAGTTCTGTCACTGAAAACATTTGGAATATGAACACTAAAATGTAGTCCACATTTCATACTGTATGTCATTATTAAATGGGACTAGGTGTCTTTAATTAGTGAATACTGAATGAATTTAATGCAATCCATTTTTGAAATACTGTGTCCATGCAAGAAGAAGTTTACTTACTGTACTTCAATAAAAATAAGATATAGTTTTGTCAGAAAGGCAGAAACTAACAACCTCATTCGTATGCTGTGCCCTGGATTTAGTTCTGTCAATGAAAATATTGTTCCCAGAGTGGTCTGTCTCTCTGTTTCTCTGTCTCTCCATGGGGCTAACAGCTTGCAGAAGGTGTGATACAGTTGGGAAAACCATTCCGGTGTAAAAGCCACAGGATCATCCTCACTCAGTTTGTTCATGTTGGCACTGTCTGTGCCCTACAAAGGCATATGAACTGTATGGCACTTCCTCTGACTCCACAGGCAATTCATTATGCAGTGGGAAACGCATAATACTCTTGAGTTCGTCTATGTTTAACTACAGATGAAAATGCCTAAATTTGAGAATTTTTTTTCATGAAAAAAAACCCCAATCAGATTCATGTTGTAAAAGATGTATAGGGCTATGTAAAAAAAATAAATAAATGAAAAAAAATAATGCAAAACATTTCACATGGTGTATGTAAAAAAAAAAAAACAAACTACATCTATTTAATCAATGATTTTGTCTCACCGGGGTCTTCTCGCTTTCAAGATTGTTCTTTGAAATTCAGTAACTGTGGCTACACATCAGATAACTTGTATTGATTTTGGATAATCCCTGAGGTAGAGAGGAATTATGCAGAAGCTACTTTAAATCAAGTGGGAAAACACTTGTCAACATATTTTGGGAAGAATTTTATTTGTTCTCCTGAGACCGAAGTTTGTTGTGGAAGTACTGGCATATAAAAATGAAGTTCTTTAGAGTGTGTTAGAAGTTCCTTTTAAATAAATTAATAAAAAGCGCTAAAATGCAACTGATATTTCACCCTAAGCTAAGTGATCACAAGTTTTAGAAATGTTACAATAAAAAAAGAACATTTATTTAAAAAAAAAAAGAACATTTATCAAAGAGTGCAAGTCTTCATTTAGGTTTAAATATTTTGTGTTTATCATTAATTGAAGTGTGCAGCATAAAAGCCTATTGAACGATATCAAAGAAAAGACAGCAAGTAAAAACTTAAACCGACAACTATTTTTCTTGCTAATTGAGGGAGAAACTATAGCTTTAAGTTAAGGTGGTGAAAGACAGAAGAATGACATCTTCTGTCTGCCATGGCACAGTTTTGAAGCGGCAAAGGAAAGGCCGCTCACACAGAGCTACAATCTGTTGAACATGGCACACACATTAAAACACAGTAGCTGGAACACTCAAAATGACCAAAATACAGATAGAAGAAGCCAAAATAAACTGCTGACTAAAGTAGCACTAAGGTGTGACATGTGCAACATCACCACAGTAGAATGAGTGAAAATGACCTAAAAATTACAGAGAATGATGGAAAACTCACCTAGGTGATTATTTTTACAAATCCTCTAAAACTCGCTTTTTGGCAAATTCAGAATTTGTACAAAAATTTCAGCAAGTGAAACGTGTCATCACCCTATTTCACTTTCAAACGTGACACAAATTAGTTAATTGCTAGAAATTAGTGAGCATTGCCAAAATCATAAACTACAACACTCACTTTGACCTCATTTGCAGAGAAAATTTCTGACAATTGACAAATGTAATTATTAGAAAATTCAAAAAGACATCTTTGCATCTTTCTCATGTGTTTGACGCACAAAAAAAATCCTATTTTCTGAATACATAAACAGCAGCAAATGGCTAAACAAATTATATACCAAACCAGTATAATATTTCCAAAGGCACAGAAGTGTATTAGTAAATAAACACAACATGATGGAACATGCATTAAAGCTTTGAAGACAAGTGTAAGGAAAATTCACAGTGAGTGAGACATTTTGCTGTTATTTAGAGAGGAGATCCATTGTATTCATTACATTGTATTCATTAAGACAGCTCAACAATGGTGGCTGTCTGATTGCCCAAATCTGTCCAGCTCCCTAAAACATATGGCACACAGACAAGAGCAGAGGTCTCAGAAGCAGACTACCTGCATTCCCTGGTATTAGTCAATGCAAAAAGGAAAAAAAAAAAAAAAAAAAGAACACTTCCACAATATTTAGCTTTAGGTAAATATTGGCTCTAGCATGACTAGTAAAATAGAGTATGTGCTTTGACATTTTCAAGGATGTGGTCCACAAATGCTGAATGCCAGAGTACCGTTTCTAAAAAAAAAAACTAATCAGATTTGATGCACTGTTGTACCAGCACAAATTTACAGACATAGATGTTTTCTCATACTAAGAGGATGAGAAGTCTCCAGGAAGAACATAGCAAATCTTTAAAACTCCTCCAGCAAGACACAGGAATGACTAATTCTATAGTAGGTTTCAACCTATATTGGTTTTTGGCAAACTACTTCATACTTCATGACAACCTGTAATGAAATTGTCTTGCAGTTATCAAACGGACCAAACACTAAATCAGTGTCTCTCTGACTTCTTAAAAGTAAAATATTCATTCAGGAAATTTTAGATCCAACCTTCTTTCTCGACTCTTCTCCTCACTCTATTGGAGAGATGAATTCAGGCAAAATGGTCCACAGAGTGTAACTGAACTCATTCTATGCTTTAATTTACCATTCTCTGTTTTATGTTTGCAATTAGGCATATTGGCTGCACAGCATGATTTTAATTAACGTCTTTCCCCAGATGTGTGCACTACGAGGGAAGGTGCTTTGTCAGTTCAAATCAAATAAATGTCATTGTTAGGAAGAAAACAACAACAACAAATTACATTGTCAGTATTTAGGCAATGCATAAATGTGACCCCAACACAGCCTGCCTGTTGAGTTTGGTTTAACTGAAGTCAATTGTCTTATTTTGGTTAGGTAGTTTCTGGCAAAGAGACGCATTATAAATCTAAGTACCATATTTTTTGTAGGAAAAGTTATGGGATTTTTGTGCTGTCAATCGATAAAAAAAATGTATCAGATTAATCACACTTTTGGATTGTGATTAATCACAATGTTTTATTAGGTACATTTTATACAACAATATGCGGCTTTTCAACAAAAGAAAAGACCATAGAGAACAATTTCCCTTCATTTTTACTGTATGAAATGTCTTAATTTGCAAAGTGTTACTCAGATATCCCAGTAATGTAATGTGTGTGCACAAAATGCATCAACAGTACAATGAGCCGAACTCTAAAGACTTATGTCTGTGGTATTACTCAAAGAAAACAAAGAGGTTCCGATTTACAGCCATAAGAAACAAACACTGTGTCTCTGCACTTTAAATGGTCAGAGTTAATACTCAAATTTGATTGGCTGTTGACGTGCATCTAAAAAAGAGGTTCCGGTTACATAGCCCAAATATTCTATATTACTGTGCAGGCTTCTTCAAAACAAACTTTTAGCTTCATCTTCTGGACAAAAGAAGCGGTAAGAGCTGGACCTTCTCTCTGAACTGATGCTTTATTGAACCTATCATGACAATCAGCAGATACATCACTATCCACTAGCCACTTCAGTTGCATTTTCATGTTACCGTGACTATGGACAACACAACCAATCAAACAATATACTTTTGGGATAAAGCAGTTTGAAACAAAAAATAAGAAGAATAAAGTACTAAAAATCGATTGAATATTTTATTTCTTTTGTAAGTGACCATGTTATAAGCGAGATAGTGCCTGACGAAGTGTGTGTTTTTAACGGAAATTGACGCACGCCGTGAAAGCCTGAACCGCCCAATGCAATTAAAAGACGATTGTTTCTGAGGTCTGATTAGCTTGCGTTAAAGAATATTAACGCGTTAATATTTTTAAATTTAGCGCATGCGTTAACATTGACATCCCTAGTTTTTTTTTTGTTTTTTTTTTGCATAGTTTGATGGTGGTGGTGATGGTGGTGGGGGTTCATACTCAGGTGTGAACAGGGAAAAACTAACCTGTCTCACGACAGTCTAATTCCAGCTCACGTTCCCTATTAGTGGGGAACGTGACTTGTTTGTGAATTTTTATTAAAAAAATTAAAATAAACAATCACTAGAGGGCATTGTAGGTGTGCGTCTCAGTATTTGCTGCTGGCAGCAACACAGAAGAAGAAGCACCGCTCAGTCTCACGGCGGAATTGTTTCAAAGCCAAAGCAACACAGACAATGAAGAGCTCAACAGATTTAGTAATTTGAAGTGATGTAAAGAGTTTAGTTGACATCTTAGCATGTTCTTCATGCTATGGTTATCTGAAAAATTGTTGATAAATTGCACAGATATTCTTGATACCTTTTATGATTTGTGAAGTTAAATAATCATCAATGTGTTACCATAGTGAAGCATTTATATGTTCACTCTAGTAATGTTATCTAATCTGTTATTATGATTTGTCTTTCAAGATGAAATGTCAGTTCTTTGTCCCGCATTTTGTTAAATAAACTTCTCCCCGAGTTATACTCCAGAGCAAATTATAGTCCAATAACTATGGTAAACTGTTTTTCCTCATATCATTATCAACAAAAAAACACACACACACACAGAAGGACTCAAGTTAGAAATGACTCTACATCAGAACTACTCTAGACTAACATTTCAGCAGGACTCTGACACTGAAGCACATAGAGGTGAAGGAGGACCTCTGGCTTAGTGACTGACTGCTGTGGCATTAAAGGTGTGGTACCTGTTAGCCCCCAGGTCTAAGCAGTCTACTAATCAAATCGTATCCCCCTGCTCAGAGATAAGCAGAAAAGCAAGGAAAGAGGAGAAGAGAAGGACAAGAATGTTATTGTGAGAGATGATGATGTTGAGTGTGAAAGGGGACAAGTGTCTGGAGGGTTCCAAGCTCATTTCAGCTCCTGCTCTCTTTTCCTTCTATTTCCCCTATGGCTTCAAAGGGTGAGTGACAGGTCTCCCTGCTATCATAGCCTACACTGCTGAGCTGCCTTAGAGCGTTGTGACCAAGCAGGGGGCTCACAGCACCGCTTTTGTCACTCATTTACGTCTCCAAATATCTTCTTCTTTTTAACTCTCCTCACATTCTTTATCTCTCTCTGTTGTAATCTTTAAGTCATGAGGTTGTCTGAAATAGCTGCAGGCTTGTCAAAGTGGAGAGCATCTGCATCTTCCTGATCAATTCTTTTAGATTTTTCCTATTTTCATGTCTGTTTTTTGATTTCATGTGCTCCTTCTAGCTTTGTTGCTGGATAATCTGTTTGCTGTAGGTTTCAACTAATTACTTTAAATATTGATTTGCACTCATGTCTTGATTACTTTTTTAAGAAACTGGAGAAAACATCTTTGTTTAACACAAACGTAAGTAACATATTTTAAGCAATATTCACACTGGACATGGGATGCACGTTCTTGAACATGTTTAGCCCGTAGTGTTTACACTGGACTGTCTACTTGATACTAGTGTCTTTCTGCCACCTACAGTTGGAGGAAGCTTGGTGTGAAAGATGGAAGCAATGCAAAATCTTGCAATTTTTGCTCCAGGATTCTTCTTTCAAAGCTCTATTCTGATGTATGACAGACTTGATGTCATGTAATTCTGGCCGGGTACGAACCGAAATTATTAATTTCTCCTCCATGATCAATTTTCAATAACACTCCATGAACCTATCCATATGTCACAACCAAATCTGAGTCCTAGTATGGTCAAAATTCTACCTGGTTTAACTTTCAACATGTAGAGTCCAAAAACGGTCAAAGAAACTTGTGTAGCGACGCATGAACGTGAGAACGTGTGGTAGCCCGAAATACACACATACCCACATTTACGTAGACATTTCAGTGGAAGATGTCACTTAAATGCACGTTACCAAGAGCTGTGTGAACATAGCATTAAACGAGAAAATTGAAATAGTCACAAACTTACAAATCAAGTATACTAGTATATCCTCTCCTTTGCCTCTTTTTACACTGATCTTTCCGGTTGCCATTTCTCCTTGCAATATTCACTATTTCATTATTTCTGCTACAGTCTCATTAGAGCCACAGGACATTGAGGTGAAGGGTAGAGATCTCCTGACAGGACCCCAGTTACTGAGGACAAATATCTGTCTGAGAAAAACCCACATGAACATTACTCAACCCAATTATTTTCTCTGCTGTGTGTCCCTTTGCTACCCTATTTTCTTACAGGGATAAAAGCAGCAGTATCTTCTTTAGCAGTCACTGGCAGAACCTTAAGAATCTCACAAAAGAAACAGCACAGTTTGAAGAGATATTACCCCATGTGCCTCTATAAGTGGTGCAATCTTGTGACAGTTGTATACAATAGGATTCACCTTATTATATTTTTAAAGCAATCCCTGTTTTAAAGGGCCCATTCCATGAAAATCCACTTTTTGAGCTTTTAAGTGTATTATACTGTTCATTCATATAAGGAACCTCAAAGTGGTATTTTGACCAATTCACGCAGTTATCCTGAGTTATCCTCCAAAAACCATTGCTCTTAGCCACAGCCCCTCCAATATTCACGAAAACGACCGGGTCCTCACCATCATTGGACCAGTGAAAGCCAATGAGAACACACCCTACCAGGAAGAATTTGTGCTGCAAGCCCCGCCCCAGGTTAGCACAAACACACACATTTTCCCCGCAGAGATAGCGGTGATCAGCAAAAGGACTCATTAAAATCAAATCAAACTTTATTTATAAAAAGCGCTTCTTGTACTTGGCGTAACTCGAAGCACTTTACATTGTTTACTAAAAAAGGCTTAAAAAACATGGTATAGGCCCTTTAAAGTTCTTATTTAGGTGACAAATAAATAGCCAAAGGGGCTTTGAATTATGTCAATATTAACCCAAAAGTTACATGACCAAATCAGTCAAAAAAAAAGGATATTTAAAAGACATACACTGTTTTTGTGACATTTTATGACACTTACTGTAAATGTTCTTTATAGTCGGAATGTGCGAATGTGAATAAAAAGATAAAATTAATGAAACAAGGAAACATTTTCAAAATATAGATTGTTTTTTTCGAATGCCTTAACCCTATCAAATAATCCTCATCAGTTTCAAATGAAGAGATTGTCACAGTATAATGTTCTTATAGACATTTTGTTCAGAGTACTGGCTTTCTCGGACCTGAGTCTGCTTTTTTGTGAGAATGTCAAGAAGAGACTCCCGTTCATTCATCTGAAAAATGCAGGACTGACAAAGATCAAATTATGGGAGAGCAGGATGAAGCGAACTTTGATGTTAGAGAGGCACTGAGAAGGAAAGAAAAACTTTGAAAGATGTGTCCTTATTTACCATTCCCTCTCTTCTACAAACTTAAAAGTAGCAAAAATCCAAACATCACAGCCTCTACCACCTGATGCTTGACTGTGCACAGAAAAGATTCAAATTGCCAGGAAAGACTACTAGACATTTGAAGAAATTGGGATCCTACTTTTTAAGTCCTTTAATGCTGTTTTCAAACAAGGAATACTAAACATAAGAGTCCTCAGCAAACTATTTAAGTATTGGCATTTTCTTACTTACAATATGGTTACTTTTAAGTTTGAAGTCATGAAACTTACAGCAGTTTGAGTCATGGTAAGCAGTAGTTATTTTACCTGTGATGGCATTTCTAGTATCGCCTATGTCAACAATGCTGTTTCCTACCAACTATTTGAGAATTTAGAACCTTTTAGGTCTGATCCTTACATATGTCAATTGTAAAAAGCATATGACAGCCACTTCCTGGAAGATCAACATGTAGTTCTTACTCCATCTTAAAATGCATCTAAGAGCTCGTCCTTCTGTCTCTGCATCTTTTTCTACTACAAACTCAACCTAAAGTGGAAAAAAAAAATCACTGCAAAATTATGACACATAAAAGAAAGAATATGCCAAATTCATTGGTAAGTTTGCATTCACCAGAAGGCTGAGATACAGGACAAATTGTTCACATGTACTCTGCATTCTTCAAGCCTAAAGGACGAGATTACTGAACATCTGGATAGATGATCAAAAACACACTAAAGGTGTTTTGGTGAATCAAGTCAATGTCAAGTTTTTATGAAGCATTTTGTCTGTAAAGGCCCACATCCTGCCAGCTTAAATGTCAATCATCAGTATATCAAACTATTGAAGGTAATGAGGATCTGTTTGCGGGGGGTATACAGTTCCCTTTAGCAACCCGAGATGAAAATCAGCTCTTCAGATAAAGATCCAGTGAAAGACCTTGATCAGTGTTCACGGGGTCACCCTAAAACCTCCCCCACAATCTGTAATCTCTTCTTGATTGAACCAAACGGAAACAGCAGCGTATCCTACATGGGAGGTGGAGACAGGCAACATCCCTTAAAAGATGTCTGAGCCTGATAATAGCCAAATGACAGGCTCTGATCAACTTCTGACAAAGTGAAAGAATGCTTTAAAAAGTTTTTTTTTTCTTGCTGCTTTCACAGACTACTTTGTTTTGGATTTTTTTTTTATTCTCGCTTAGAAGTGTTTCTGTTTTTGCTCTGTCAATAATAGTTTTAATTTCATTTATCTGGCAAACCAGGCAGTTTTTGCTCGACTTCCTGGTAAATAAATGCTATGCCATAAATGTAGAAGAAACAGCAAGTGTGTGTGCATCCCAGTGTCTCTGCAGTTGTGTGAATAATAGATGGGAGGCGAGAGCCAGACGCCGTCTGAGAGCCCACATCACCCTGGATCCCATTACCAAACACTGCCATCAGAATAACTCTGGAGACACAGGCATGCTCTTCGACACATGCACCTCAAGTTCAACCACTAAACACGTGAATGGTTCCTTGCACACTCCAAACACACCGTGACCTTTCTGCACTCTGGTGCTTTGTTTCTCAACACAACACACTGACTGTTTGGGGTCAGGTGTAATCACTGAGTCAAGTAATGCGATCTTGCGATGGAAATTTAAAATCATCTTGCAAAATGTGAACACATTCTTTTTCAGATGGGAAAATGCATTTAACCGGCACGGTGATGACAGACAAGAGTCAGGGTAGAACGCATGTACATATTAAGTTTTTGGATCACTGACTGAAGCAAAAAGACCACACAAATTCATGAATTCATAAATTATCAATGGGCTTACCTTTCAGACCTCTGCCAACCTGTGTGTGTCTGTAAAAGCTCATGTGCGCGCTTTTCCATGGCCTACCCTTCATTCTTGTACAGTGGTGATTTATGAGGGTCCTACCATACTTTCTAATTTAACAGGGAAGGGCTCCCGAACCAATTCTTCAGAGATAAGGAGGTGCAATCTTCTGTGTTCCTGCCTTTAGTATGCACAGTTTTGTCTTGGTCCATGTTTGCATTTGTCACTGTTTATATTTCCTTGTTTCCAGCCCCCTGGCGCCTTTTTTTCTCCCTTCACATGTTCTCTCTTTGCCTTTATTCCTTTATTAAACAGAGTGACACATTCCCTCCATTATGCCAATTTTTGCGCTAAAAGTCAAAAATTGCATTACTGGTCTGGCGGAGAGAGGGGGAGACAAAGAGCACAAAAAAGGGAGAAAATAAAAAACAAGGATGGTGAGAATAGGAAAAAGAGGGAAAAAAAACACTGTACTAAACCCTTGAGGCATGTGTTTATTCACCAACTGCTGTAATAATGGGAAAGGTAGAGTAAAGATCGTCAGGGAGGAAAGGAAAACATTAAAGGTCAGTCAGAACTTAAACAAAGCTTGAATGCATTCCATGACACTCATGTTGTTTAAATTGTATACTATGTTAACAATAATCTATGCAAGCTTGAATTTTTTTACACTTATATTGAGCTTTCCTTTGCAATAGGATTTGTGTTGGAATGAGAAGAAAAACTGGGTAGAAATTACATTAATTAAAAAAGAGCCACATCTTGTTTCCCTTAAAAAAACCCAACTTCTAACTCACTTCAATACAACTGAAATCAAATTTGCAAACAAACAATGGAAATACTTACTTTTATAAAGATGCATTTGCCAATAGTGTATAGTATATAATGTTTTCAAGTCTTTATTTAGGTTTTTACAAAGTAAACAGCACTGTGTTTATGTTGATTAGTTGGAATGATAGGATTAGTCATCAATTATTTCTAGTTTGGCTGTTCTGTTAATAACAACAAGCGAAGGAATCTGAATAAATGGCTATATTCAAAAGAAAGCAGTAAACAAGCATGCCCACGATCAATACAACTGAAGCATTTATTATTTCCTCGTGTTTTTTTATTCTTTTACGTTAGTTACAAAAATGCTAAATAAAATAATAAACAGGGTAGACATATGCCATAAACAAAGGTCCGGGGAAAACCTTTATTGGGAAAAAAAAGTTTTAAATTACAAATTGTATTTATATACCAAAAAATGTACATTTGAAATATATCTATTTATTTTCTATATCTAATAAAATATATCTATTTTCTGTTATATTATTTTTCTTAATGCAAGGATAGACTTTTTTAATGTTACACTTTGTGAGTTCCTCTTTTCTTCACTTTAGGACACTAGTTATTTCAAACACGCTACCTTTATAATGATTTAACTTAAAAAAAAAACTAAACTTATAATTCTAAAAGGCCTAAACCATGAAAAATAAACTTTTTGAGCTTTTTGGTTTACTTTAATATTCATTTCTCACTATAAACAACCCCAAAGTGGTATTTTGATCCATTCACCCATTTCAGAATTTTCCTCTAAAAACTTGAGCTCTCAGCTCCAACCCTTCCCAACCCATGAGCAAATTCTCACGAGCTGACGTATACAAGTGAGAACAGCCCCTTCCAGGAAGAGTCTTCAATCCCAGCACCGCCCCCAGGATAACACACACACCCACTTTCTCCGCAAAACTTTTCTAGGCAAAACACTTTCTTTTTAAATGCACAATATCTTCCAATTGTGTCCCGTCTTCAATACCCGCTGAGTATTGAAGAAACGCTCATTTGATTTAGGGTTCAAACTTCGTGCGGTGGCATTTGCCAAAGAGCATTCTTGTGAGGAATCTGCACGAATGGAATATGGATATAGTTTACTCTGAAAGGCCTAAGAAAAGCATGGTATAGGCCCTTTAATCTTATCATTTCATGAAACAGCGTAATGTCCAGCTCTATAGTGTAAAGACACGTTCAAAGCTACTTTTAAAGCAGCTCACTTTAAAAAAGTCAAAGAAAGCAAAATGCTAAAATGTGTCACATGCTGCTGAAAAGAACCTATGAGCTGTCATTTTTTTATGAATCACACAGACATTTAAGGATAAAAGCGTTTTTAGAGCATTGCAGCCAGAATTGTCTTCTTCCTTTACAGAGGACCCCCCCCCCGCATGCAGTAAAGGTTGTACTGAAACTGCTTTTCACTGTTCAGAAAATGTTTGGAGAATCCCTAACACGGCTGCTACTTACATTTCTGGGTCATCCAATCTGAGGAACCTTATCAAAATAATAACAAAAAAATAAACTTCACATATAATGGACCTCCAAAAAAAAAATGGACTGATTCCTTGATTTTTTGCTTGGTTTTCTCTCAATATTATCAATATGATTCAGACTCCAAACGTTCACTAGAGGCCTACACATTTATCATTGCACACAACACAATTACCTTCTGATGGGTCACCATATGGGGTACAATAACTCAGACAAAATTATGTCTGGCAGTCTTTATACAGGCCTAGTTTTAAGGACATTTTATAACATCATTGTGAGTGAGACATTAAAAAAAAGACTTAAGAACTGTTACTTGGCATTTCTAAGGTCAGTCTACAATAAAGATATCACACTCAAGCAATCGGAGAATATTGTCCTTTGATTTAGTTTGAAAGTATTTTCTATCTTAAAATAATGAAGGCATTCCAGCTACAGTACATCACCTCTTTCTTGGCTCAGTGGGACTTTCTCTAAAATTAGCTCTGATTTATCAAGGAGTTTCACGCCCATGCATTATGTGATAGCATAAAAGCAGTGTGCTCTGCATGATAATGGAAGCTTCACAGTGGGAGTCACAAACTTCACCCTATAAATAAATGAGCTTGTTGCTCCCAGAAAGATAGTTATCTAATCACAGAGACAAATAAATAAATTAAAAGGATGCCATTGTTTTCAAACAAAACCATACCTTTATAAGCGCTATTTCATTTGTATCAGATGACTAAAAAGAGATGGAAGATGTATACACTATTTTTTGTTGATATTTTATGGCAAAATGTCATAGTTAGAAAACTGTGGTTTTAGAGCAAATTTACATTAAGTTGCAAATAATGCAATAGCAAAATTTAACATCACTGTAAATTCATCATGTCTGAAACTAATTTTTCATCAAAGTACACTTGAGATTTATGTATGAAAATGAACTCAAAACAACACTGCGGCAAACTCAACCCAGACAGAAAATATGAAGCTGCAAGTCAATATCAATCTGTCTAAAACAAAGATCAATAACTTGAGTACTGTAGTTTGATTCTAACACAATGGATTTTAATTATTTGTACTTTTAAAACAGTTTCCACAATGAACACTTATTCTCTGGTTTACTCCTTCTAGTCAATGTTTTAATGGTCTCACTTCACAATGTGTTGGTTTTTAACATCTAAGGACCATATTTCTTTTGTAATATAGATTACAATGTTTTGCATAGTTTGGTCAGGAGTGTGACTTGAACTCAAGAGAGACGTATATTTATTTTCTAAAAAATAACTAATATATCTGTTATTTTCCCTCTAACAATGAGTTACCCTTCAACTGTTGTTTCCTGCGAACAACCACTAGAGTATTTCTAGAAGAAGCAGCATCATCCAAAACAAACATGGAGGAAAATCTGATTATTCTCCTGAACTTTATATTTTTCTTACTTGAATTGAAACAGTACATTTGGGTTTGCCAAGTCTTTCCAGCCTCCTTCCCCAGCAGCGAATCCAACTCACCACCAGGTAGTGATCAGTGGACAGCTCCGCCCCTCTCTTTACCCGAGTGTCCAAGACACACGGTCGAAGGTCGCCTGAAACGACTACACTCGATCATTGATCTTCTGCCGAAGGTGTCCTGATGCCAAGAGTATTGAAGGACACCCTTGTGTTCAAACACGGTGTTTGTTATGGACAACCTATGACGACAACAACAAAACACTGCTCGGGTTTACATCAGGGAGGCCATTCCTGCCAATCACGCCTCTCCAGTTGCCACTGTCGTTGCCCACAAAGGCATTGAAGTCCCCCAGGAGGACAATGGAGTCCCCTGTTGGGGTACTTTCCAGTGCCAGACACCAAGAAGGCCGGGTATTCCAAACTACTGTTTGGCCCGTAGACCGAAACCACTGTCAGAGATGCTTCTGCAACTTATAAACTCTGGAGCGACTAATATATAATTATTTTTTTCTTTATTGTGCTTTTTTTTTTTTTTTATTCCTGCGACTTATACTCCAGAAAATCTAGAGTAGACTGTTTTTGCCCAAGAGAACACAAAAGAGTTTGATGAAAATTTAAAAAAGAATACTACATGCAAGCAGAAGAAACCGAAATGATGAGAGAAGAGAAAAAGAGACCTGCTTAAAAAGAATCAAGGCACTTCACCTGCAGAGTTTTAGAGAAAAATGGGTGTAAGCTGAGCTAAAACTTGAAGACAGATAAGTTAATTCTTTGTCAGGAGGAGACAGCGTGAGAGAGGAATCTAACAGGATATTTGGTGAACAGGGCCTGTCAGCTTGCATTGCAGAGAAATCCTCTTATACCTCAAAATTTCAATTAGGTGGGGATACGATTTGGTGTGGTATGCCTCTCTCATTCTGCACAGGAAGTACAAGATGCAATGAGGAAAGATTTGTCACAGCAGAGACAGGTCTGCTCCACCTATGCTATGATTCAAAGAACACAAACACACAGGCACAGAACAAGAGCTCCACTCCAAATGCCAAAACCATTTCAAGTAGCAACAGTGGTACACTTGATGCTGATTCAGTGCTCATTGAGAAGTGTAGCAATTCAGTTTGTTCCACTGAGGAGTTCAGAAATCTTGAGTGTGAAGGTTTATGTTGGGGTTCTGTCATCTGTGTGACAGCAACAATTACATGCATCAACCTCTTCAAATGACAATGACTTAAAGAAATAACTATGCCAAATGTAACTGCCAATTTAAATGGCTTTCTTTGATCCAAGTCTTAGAGTTTCACTTTATTTTACATCATAAATCTCCATCTGCATTCAAGTATCACAAAAGGAGAACAATTCCCTTAAATCTTAAAATATATTTAAAAAAAAAAAAAAAAACACATTAACATTAACTATTTGGAGTTTGTTTTTAATTAAGAAATAAAATGATAGAGTCTGTGTTATCAACACTAAATAATAGTAAGTTTAACTTTTTTTATCAGAAAGTCCTTGAAATGTTGTTAGAAAAGTACTTGTGACACAAAAACACAAGAGAGGAACTAAATAACTAATGTTAAAGTCTAGAAACTGGTTTTATAGTGAGGATTTAAAAAAAAATACTTGTTTATATCTCTAAACTACTGTTTCAGTCACTTCTTAGAGTAGTGAAGTTTACAGGCATCTGCCACAAAATCTTTGCTTTAGCCAATAACAAAAAACTGGGTTGTTCTTGGCACCAAAGTTACTTCAGTAAAATTTCACTGAACTTCAAAGCAAGCTACCTTACAGATGAACTTCCATGATCTAAAAAAGATGTTAAGTAAACAAATTGGTACTAAGTCAGGGAGCAAACCCTTGCATAAAGTTACATAAATATTCATGCTGATCTTTAGACAGATCTTCTCTGAACATCAAACAGAAAAAAATAAAGCTACAACTTTAAAGCAGCATTCATAAGCTAATTACACATTTTATGCTGATTCTTTACTAAAATCTAGATAGCTTAGTTTTCATTTTCAAGATAAAAAAATGTACACCACTGCATTGCATCGTTCACTGAGAACACAATAAATGGTATCTATATATATATACATATATATATATATATATATTTTTTTTTTAATCTTTTTCTTTTTTGTTATTTTATAATTAAGGGCAAAAACAAACATTAGTGTATAAAAACTCAAAAGATTCCATTTTTAATTTTAGCTACAAAATAGGACGCATTGTTAAGTGATATCACATTATTGTATTTCCGCTCAATGTTTATTTTACATGTTATTGAAATATATTTCCCAGTGTTCTTAGGTACATTTGTAAATACTGATTTAATAGTCTAAATAACAGAATGTTCAATAATGGAATAATTTCCCAGTGGAAAGAGAAACTGAAAAAGCAGCTGTAATAGGTTTAAAAATGAACCTGCTGTTTAACACTCAAGCTGTTAGGAGAATTACCACTGTACCAAAAGAGCAACGATTTTTAATCTACAATTATTCCTAAAAGTTAAGCTTGGGATATCTTCATGATTGCCAGGCAATTCATCACAACTATTATACTTTTAACTCTGTTATTCTGTTTGTTTCACTTTAAGGTAAGTTCAGTCAGCCTATTTTCTACCCCTCTTACATTCCCACTACACAGAATGTATCATATTTGCCATCTAACCTCTTCAGCATTAAACTAACAATCTTGATACTTCTGCATCCCCACTTTCCAAAAACACTCACTTTTTTGTCTGTTTTTTGCTGCTCAATGTTCCCTTTTCTTTTTTTCTCCTAAGCTCCATTCTGTCGTTCAGTTTCCTCACCTTTACCCCTCTTGCTCTATTCCCAGCATCCCAGCGGGCTTTCATCTTCCCCAGGTTAGATTACTGTAAAGCACTGTCTGTCTGCCAGCATTCCTGAAAGCTTTTCATCTCTGCTCTGATTCATCTGGGGAGACAGAGAGAATTGAGGAGAGGTTCGAGGGATAGAGAAAGAGAGAATTTCAGAGGATGCCTGCAGAAACAAAGGGACAGAAAGAGAGAGAGGAGCAGGGAAAAGACGCAGCCATGGATTTTAGAGCCTTTAGTGGTTAACCTGCACTGCAATGGGCTGATGGGAAATTTCCCTGTTAGTCTCTAGGCTTCTATGAAACGCCCACTCATAGCTGCAAGCACACCTCACTGGGGAAAGACCAATATGTTCACATGAACACAATGAAACATGTTACAATTATAAGCAAACAAAGAGGCCGTTCACACCAAAATGTGTAATTTAAATACAAAGAATACTTAAACAGGATTCAAATAAAGCTGAAAGACTTCTACCACAAGACAAAAGTTTAAAGGATAGAACAAATTCCGATCCTGGGAAAAATCAGTTTATTTAAAGTCCCACTGCAATCATTTCCAGTGGTCTCTTAATAACAATTATGGCGTTTCTAGACAAAATAAAAAAAAACTTGTGTCATTTTTGAGGACATTGTTTCTGTAGAGCGACAGAAGTTTATCATAAATTCGCCTCTGAGTAAAACCCTCCTTTCCCATAATCCTTTTGTTTACACTCTCTCTCACTAGCTTACAGCCCCTCTCAACGCCAACCTTAGCGGTGCAACAAAAATTGCAAGCAGTATTGGAGCTATCAAGCCATACAGTTTTGAGCCAGATTCCAGCTTAGATGACAAAAACAAAGACGTGCATGGGTCTAGCTGTCTGCAAGTGGATGCATCAGAAGGGAGTGGAGCATGGAGCTTGTGGCCCCCCATTGTAATTTCTATGTCACAAATAAAATCTTTTCGAATGGCATTTTTCATCTGCTCCTGATTCACAGTTATTTAAATAAAGAAATGTTCAGAAAAGCACTGTTAGGCTTAATTTTACTTGTACATGTCTCCCATCATCAGAAAAATGCCACAAGAACATGTCAAAAACACCAACAACACAATTTTTATTGGAGTGGGTCTTTAAGTGCTTTTTCTGCTAATAGTTCAACATCAAGCAAACATTGCTCTCGTTTAGGTAGTTACATTTTTTTAACGGTCTTTGAATGGTAATCAAATCATGGCGGAGACCTTGAGATGTGTTCCTAAAACAGACTAGTAATTCAAACGACATCCTGGATCTTTAACAGTTTGACAACTGCCAAGCCTTAAGAGAAAAGTACAAGATGCAAATGCAACATACAATCTGCCCAAGTATTGTTACATCAACATGTGTCTACAAACATACATGCTTTGACAGCTTACAAACAGAGGCACTGGTTTAATTACAGAAGGCCCTCCAGCTGTTTATTGCTCAGCTTTAGCGTGTGTGTATTTGTGTTTTTCATTTGCGCTTTTGTGCATGCCTGAGTGTGGTGTGGTTGCCGAAGACTGTGTCAGTGGGTGAGTATCCAGCTGTAACTACACGAGTTTGTTCACGCTTACTACCACATAATGCAGTTCAGCAACATTTACATTCTTGCGTGTGGGTGTGTTTTACTATATGAATCAGCATGTGTCTTGTTAATGAGTTAGCATTAAACACTAGCATGTTTGATCACCATTAGAAAGTATGTATTTCTTAAGTTATTATTAATGACCATAAATTAATATTTACATACAAACACCTATAAGTAAAAAAACTGTCAAAGGCCCCAGTTTTTATACCAAAGTAGTGGAAAAGCTGTAAAGTATTCTCTAGCAAGTTTCCACAGAGGCTCTTATGAGTTAGGATCTACACCGTGTGGGGGCGGCTGCATCCATGTGTAAAAATAATGTCTTGTGCTTTGCATACACTTTCAGTCTAATAAATCCTGGAGTTGTCACCACAAACTAAATGAAGTAAAGAGGATCTAGCAGTGAAAGAACCTGCTGGTTCAGGTGATCAGTTGAACTAAATTATCAACGGGAGCAAAAAGCTATTAATGACAGCAGCTAGTTCCTTTGCAGTGGATGAGAGTTGCCCACGGAATAAGTTCAAACAAAAAGCTGCAGAAAAGTTAAAAGGATTCCCTTCCATTTGCTTTTATGATGTCACACTACAAAAGGATAAAAGTAGAACTATCATTCACAATCAAATAAGTAAAATGTCTGTAATTTTTTAATCATATGATGCAATCTCCAGAAAACGAATACAAGCTTCTGCACGTAAAGGTAGGAGTGGCCTTCAGCACAGTTTTGGTACCACTGTAGGCAACTTCAGTTACTTTTACGCAGCAATGCAAATGTTTGTCCATAAATATAAACCCTAATACGGATAAAATCTCACTTCACTGCATATTCTGTGGCACAATAATATAATCCAAATCCATCTTCGTCCTGGTCTCATCAGAAAAGCAGCCGAAAGGCTAGATGAACACACTTCTTTCCAATTTTGAGAACTGGTTAACTGCAGTCTGGCTCAAAGCTACACATTTGGACACAGACAGATGGGTTCACTCAGCCTTTATCTCTTTCTTCTGTTTTCATTATCAGTTGCAAAGGCCTTTAAGTATATCACAACAGGGACACTGGCTAACAATTTTTAAAGTGTTTAAAAAAACAAGAGGTGCATGTATATATATGTGTGTGTGTGTGTGTGTGTGTGTGTGTGTGTGTGTGTGTGTGTGT
>BSAI01000030.1:4701045-4734810 GCA_036245035.1 Adrianichthys oophorus
GTGTGTGTGTGTGTGTGTGTGTGTGTGTGTGTGTGTGTGTGTGTGTGGAGGTAAGCTTACTTCAAGGCAAGATTGTGTTATTAATCTGTTGCATAACATGTTGGTGACATTGTAGCATTTAAACAAAATCGATAAAGGCAATTAGGATCCTATAGTACATGATTTTGCACAACTTTTCCTAAACTGTATTGTAATAGTACAAGCATTATTACTGTCAGTTTTTAATACAGTTTTTTTGTATCATTTTAGAATCATCTTTTCCATGTTTCAGCAGAGCTGCAACTTCTCAAAATTAAGTGTTTGGCATTGGTACAACAAAAGGTGCTCCAAGTATTCCAGCTGTTTCAGTAAGCACCTTGAAATGAGCCACTTCTTATAAAAAAATAGATACTTGTATGCATGTCTTACATAACTACTCTGGACTTTAGTGAAACAAGCACGGGTCAGTTAGGGTGCAATATTCTGCACCCTAATGGAAAGCATGAAATACAATTTCATGCTTACAAATACACAAGTTACCTCCATTTGATATTAACGTTCTGCTAAAGGATCCAAATTTGAAAACTCATTTTAAATCAATGCTCCATCCTCGATGCACCTAAAAGGTCCAAATCCATTTCCTTCACCCCCCAACCCCTAAACTGACTCAATTGAGTATTGTGATTTTCATTTCCCCAAAGGCTATGTATTTTAGCAAACCTTGTCATAGCTCCTTAGCTTCATGATGTTAGATGTGTGCATGTGTCTAAGGGTCTTAAAACTACAAGAAGACTGGTTGAGGGATTAACTTTGCTGTCCTGCTTCAGCTCTTTACCATTTTAATGAGGCAGGGCTTCGGGGTCTTTCTTCTGCCCCAGCCATCTGTGTCATAGCCTGGGCCTTGGGAAAGTGTACAGCTGCAGGGGTTCAGAGACATTTGCAACACAGCACAATTATTGCATGAGGAAATAGAGTGAGATATGGTAGGGATGAGAGGGAAATGAAAAAAGGTGAATGAAAAAAAAGACTTATGGGAAAATGTGGGTGTCTGTTAAAGATGTGTACACACAAACCTCCTTGTGCACCTTTTTTACAGAATAAAGGAGTAATTTAGGTTTTTCTATGGACCAGCCTCCAAAGCCTCTCTGGTATGCACCCTGATAGCACAGAGGAGGAGGATTACCTCTCAATTGAGGGAACTGTAATTACCTGCCTCCTGATAGGAATATTACAGTTGCCACCATGAAAAAAAAATAAAAAAGAAATCTACATTTAGAACATCAGACACAGAAAAAGTTGACCAAACAAAAAAAAAAAGTTGAAATACTTTTCTTCTATATTTGCTAAATGTTTCATCTAAAATGAAAAAGTAAAAAGAAAAATAAAGTCAGTAGACCAACTTTATTTTCTGCACTAGGGCACACATAACGCTGTCAATGACTAGTCTATTTTTGAACTTACCATAAGGCGCATTAAGCGAGACATAGGAGTCAAAGATCAGTCCTTCGGTCAGTTAGACTTTATTAACTGCATTCACAGTAACTAGAACTTGATTGTGACACCCTACACATTAGCCATTTTAAAAGCGGTAGCTGCATTAGTGTATTCACAATACCTGTAACTCCAAAACCTTATTTGCAACATGTATAAAAGCAAAAAACACACGTTACTGTGAATACATTAACTCTCAAACTTGTTGGTGACATAAAAAAACTAGTCTGACACCGCTAACCGTTAGCCATGTTTGCATATTCACTGTACCTGTAACTCCCAACCTTTTTTGCAACACGTAAAGAAACAGACTGATACTGCTAAAACAAACGTTACTGTACTCCCAACCTTGTTAGTAAAAAGTTAAAGGAAACAGTCTGAAACCTCTACAACTTAGACACGTTAGCGTGTTCACAATAACACCCAACCCTGTTTGTAACAGTCTAACATTTTAACCGTCTGCCAAATACCTCTCAAAACCACTTCGATATAAGTAAGTACAACCAGAATTAATCCATATATATAGGTGGTTATAAGGCGCATTTTTGTTTTTTGAAAAGAATTAGGGCTATTAAGTGAACCTGATAGTGCAGAAAATACAGTGAAAGAACAAACACATGACATTACAGTTTACTAGAATAACAAAAAAATATATAACATTTAAGAGGAATGTTAAACCATCTAACCAAATTTCAATAGCATTTGTGAAAATAGGTCTGCAACCAAAAGTTAGTTTCACACCACAAGGCACAGACGAAAACTTACAAAGCCACTTAAACTTTTTCTTATGTCTGTTATAAGCTTTAAAGCAGCACAAAGCTTCTGTCACTGGAGAAACAGAATAGAAAAAAACTGTAGTGTCATTGGGCTTGACAGGATCAGACAGTGAGAAAACCAAAAGGGCAAAGAAATCTGGTGATAGATCAAAGGTGTTTTTGTGTCAGTGTGAGCATGTGATTGTGTTTTCATATGATAAAATCTTAGCAGAACTTAGACTGGGGGTAAGAAAAAAATCTAAACCGTCCCAGCAAAACAAAATATTCACCACAGCAGGGGATCTCCATAAGTCCTCTCAATTGGACAAAGAACTTGACAGTCATCACAGGGGGTCAAAAGGGTGGTCAAAACTCAAGCAGGCCACAATGGCTCTTTGGATATCCCACACTGATACACACAGATGCAAACACACGCATCGTCTCTGAAGGAATGCATAGCTAATCAACTCAACTCAATCGAAAAAAAAACTCAGCCTAAAACTTATTATCTGTGTTTGTCATTGATTAAAGGCTTCATAAAAAGGAGGAACCAGACTAGCAAAAGAGTGCTACTGATGTGAATTCGTGCAGCCATTGTATTTAATGGGTTACAATAGAGAAGGCCATGAAGAGGAGTCATTGATACAGGCTGAAGTCCACTTCATGGCGAGTTTGGAGCTGAGAGTGTCAGACTGAGAACCATTTCACAGCAAAAGATGGTTGGCCTTGGGGCAGAAATGCCTTTGGAGAAGAGCACAACTCAGTCCTATGACCTCAGGGTTAGAGGACAGAACACAATAATTACAGACACTTGCTTTTGAATTGGACTTTGTCTCGAATCTTTCACACACAGACACAGAATAAAATTGATTTGCTTGGAAAAGCATCAAAAGTCAGAGTAAAATAGTAAGCTCACACTCTTTTCTTTTTTACTTTTGTACTTGTTCCTGTCAGCAATCACAATAAACTTGTTAAACAATGCTCCCCCCAAGAGCTATAGCCCTTTGTCTACCACCATCCATCCAACAAAATTCTCATATTTCTGCTTACTTTCCTTGACTTTACTGTTCTCACCCCCTATAGTTTCAGGATACAAAACAGTAAGCCAGAGGCGCTAAATGAACTTCCTTGTTTTACCTGAACAGCCTTTCCCAGAAGGACCTATAGATGCTAAGAGGCAAGTAGCACTTCCCTGCTCATGTCTCTATACTGCTTTTCCAGCTGCTCTCACCCACAGCTTTGTGAGAATCTAAAAATACACTTGGACTAATAAGCGACTTTCTCAAAAATAAGAAAAAAGGTCAACAATCTATAAATTGAGAAAGAAAGAATTTCTGTGAGTGCAGAAGCACTGGAGCAATGACTCATTAAAGAAGTCACCAAAGAACAACTTTCAATTAACTGCAGACCTCACTTGTCTCAGTATCTAGAATAGAAGCAACAGCCTTTCAGAAAAATTCCTTTCCAGCAGTCAGATATAGTTGTGGTGCCATGGTGGTCTTTGGCTGTTTCACTGCTTGAAGTAAAAAACTTTCTGTGGTAAATGAAGGCGTGCATTCTGATGTCTACCAAAATATCCTGAAGGAGAATGTTCTCTATTTTGTTGTGACCTCAACAGAAAGCTTTAATCAATTGAGATGCTCTGTGATAAACTTAAACAAGCAGCTCAAGCTCAAAAACCCTCTAGTATTGCTGAATTACAGCAATTCTTCAAAAAATTATAATGCTGATTTTTTCTCACACCCCTAAAAAGACTCATTGCCAGTTAACATGAAGACTTGATTGCACGTGTTTCTGCCAAATGTAGCCAAACCAGGTATTAGGGGGCAATCATGTTTTTTCACACAGGGCAACGAGGATTTGAATGTTTTCCCCCTAAAAACACCTTCACTTAAAAAGGGAATTTCAGAATTACTTTTCTTTTTTTTTTTTTGGTCTAATAAGGAAAGTAGTTTACGGATGTGAAACCTTTCAGTGTGGACAAACATGCAAGCTAAAATTTAATTTGAATGAACGCCTCCTATATGTTGGAAAATGTTTTGTTTAAAAGGCATAACTAGTCAAAGCAAGTGAACATCATATGTAACCGCCATTGTTGTCGCATTGTCATAAAGATGGGGGGGAGAATTTGATTGAGTTCACCCATTCACTTGCAAGTTTTGTTTTTGCCGTGGTTTGTGGATGGAGAGGTATTTTGTTAAACACGTTTCCCTGGAATAATATTAGAAACCTTGAAAATGAGCTTTTTTGTTACACATTTTTTAAGCTCAAGAATAAACAAGAGCTTTGTTGGTCAAGGGGAATTTTGTTTACTTTTATGGGTTACAAACAAAAGACCTGCATCTCAGTCTCCAGCGTCTTGTCAAAAGTCCCCCTCTGATCATCTTTTGATTCATTTTTAAAACATTCCCAGTGGTCTTTTAATTATGATTATGCTGTTTTTAGGCAATACCAAAAACAATTGTCAACTCTAGGACATAGTTTCTGCAGAACAGCAGTAGTTCATCAGAAATTTGCCTCTGGGTTGTGGGTTCTGCCCTGACTTCCCATCATTCCTTTGTTTACGTTCTCTTGCCAGCTTACAGCCACTCACACCCCCAACCTAATACCAGTTGCGACATAAATGGTAAGCAATTTTAGAGCTATCCAGCCATTTGGTTTTGAGCCAGATGCCAGTTCGGACAAGGAAACCACAGATCTACATGGAACTATATGTTTGCAAGTGGATGCATCAGAATGGAGCGGCCAGGGAACTTGTGGCCCGCCGACTGTAGCACCTACATCACTGCTAGAGGCTTTTCCCAACAACATTTTTCCATCTGCTTCTGATTCACAGGAATTTGAATACAGAAATACTCAAAAATTGAATATTAAGCTTAATTTTCTTGATTTATGTCCTTTGTCATCAGAAAAATGTGACAAGAACATGTTAAAAACACTAAAAACAAGGTTTCCATTGAAGTGGGTCTTTAAAGTCCCATATATTCCTTCTGGAGATTTCCATCTCCTGCCTGACGCACACCTTGTTCAATTAAAACTACTGGAAGATAAAATGAAAGTGTATAAAAAAGGAGAATGTCCATATAATCACGCTGAGCTGTTTGATTTCAAACTGCAGGTGTACACAATAATCCCCCGATAGGAAAGGGCCCAAGCTTCAAGGCTTGGCCAATCACCCACAGCTGAGGTTAACATTCATCTCTCCCTTACACTGTGCTGAATGGAACACACACATGCACAAGACCCCTCACAACTTTTAGTCAGTGCTCAAATCAACTCACAAAACAGAAATAGCCAACATGTTTGTTATAAACAAAGGTTTTATGGCTCACATGTGCCAGTGTGTGACTAATTATTATTTTTTCTTTGTGTATTAGTGTGTGTCATTGCTCCTGCCTGACTGCTCCCCATTCTCATCTTGTCCTTTCATTACACAGACACAGATGAAAGTGGGACTTGTGTGTAATTAATTGGATATGTTTGTAATTAGAGAGTGAGTGAGTGAGAAATGCACGCAAGCCTCCATTTGTTTGTCTGTGCCTACCGGCAGCACAGGAAAATAAAAAAACTGATTACACAGAACACGAATTACCGAGGAATTATTTAATAAATACTATACATATATAGATTAATGTTTGCCTCCCTTCACAGGGTTTATGTTTATTCCATGTATGTGCATCACTGGTTGTGAAAACAATCGTATACATTCAACAGGCTTTCATCTAAATGTACATGAAAAGAATTTTGAGCCATAATTACTGTGTTGTTGACCATGAGTCTGATCCTGGGAAAGCATAAGGCTGATTGGAAATTAATGGCATATTTGCAGGGCGAAAATTGGCCTATGGACAGAGGACTGACTAATGAGCTTGGAAGTTTGTGAGCTTAACATTACCTTCCTCAAATTTATTTAAAGTTTAATTTGCTTGGTTTTAAGTTTAAATAGTTCTGAAAAAACTTATACATTTGTTGGAAATATGATACACAAGTTATACTTATCACTAATGCATGGGATGATACTTTAATCTCATGATGTTAAGAGTATTGTAAACATGATTTAAAAGCAACAGCCATGAAAAGCCCTGAGCTTTAGTGGAAACTTTTTTTTACTATTTCTTGAATCAGATTAGATGGACATGTATTTGAAAGGACTGTGAATTTAGGCTTTTTTTTAACAACAGTTATGCTCCAAAAGAAAACAAACAAACAAACTAATAAAACTGACTTGCACATGATGTCCTAACAGCACAATTTCTCAATAACACCAACAACAGCCGTTCTGAAAGCTTGTAGCTCTGTTAGACCTGTGAAAGTCATTTTGTTCTGGATTATGTGCATGTTCAGTGTTCCAGGGATCACAAAGTTTGTTAATTATTTGAAAATACTGAAAAATTGGTCCAAGTGTGCAATATGTTTTAAACCCCAAATAATAAAAAAAAAAAAACAAGAGTCCTTGAAGAACTACTCCAATCATCTTTTGAGCTACAAAAGTGTTCCCAGTGGTATTTAATTATGATTGTACTGCTTTTAGCCAAAAGAAAAACCTGTGTTGTTTTTAAGGACGTAGTTTCTGCAAAGCGGCAGCATCATAGTAGAATTTAACCTCTTAGTTGTGGGTGGGACCACTGGCGCAGAGAAACCCCGCCCCCTTCCCCTTTCGAGTTGTGAGGGATGTGGGTGTATTTTTTACACCACAAGTAATCTGCTTTTTAAAACCATGATTCTTTATCTACTCCTGATTCACACTGATTTGAAGAAAGAAACACTCAGAAATGCAATTTTGAGCTAAATTTTCTTTATGTGCCCTCCATCATTAGAAAAATGCCACCAGAACATTTTAAAAGCAGCCAAAACACGATTTTCCTTGGAGTGGGTCTTTAATCAAGCAACATAATTTTTAAGGGTCTGCCACAGGTAATGGGGCAATCGTTTTACAAAACCTTTGTAACTCAAACTTATATGAGAATTGAATAAGACTGTGTTACAACTATTTACTCTGAGCCTTTTTTTTCCAGAGCTTCCCTGACCATTAGAAAACACAAGCAGCCACAGTCAAAGGCAACAGTCTGTATTGCTAATTGTTTTCATTATGGTTTGTGTCTGCAGGGTCCTAATTCCTTTGAAGTATGCATGCTAAATTACACCATAGAGCATGTGAAATCATGCAAATTAATAAGAATGTAAAAATATAAAACCTACGCTGTGCAAGTCATTGACACCAAGTGTATCCCAAAGCATGTACAAGCCTTTGAATCCACCAAATCAATCTTTCAAAAGAGGTGGACTTAAGGGTGGATACCCTTTTCCATAAGACTACAGAAATGAATTACAGCGGATCCCTCCAGACCCATCCACTTTGTCTAACTTGCAGTACCACCCTGTGTTACCATAGAAACAAAGACTGGTGCGACATGATGAGGACTATTGAAGAGAAAAATAGAGTAAAGAAGGAAGAGTCCACCTGCTTTTCAACACCAGCAGCATAATTTTGCAACAGTCAAGCCAGTGCACAGCAGAAGCAAAGAAATAGGTTAACCTAAACCTTCTCTGTTAAACACTAATGTATTCTTCCAGTTTGTTCTGTACTTTGATAATCAGTATTACTGCTTTAGTTCTGTTCTCTTTCCTCCTTTATTTTTCATCCTTACTCTTCTGATATTTAATGCCACACCCTCTTCAAGTGAAGTGTTATCAATGGTCTCTAAATTGGTTGAAAATTGTTTTAATTCTTAATATCTGGTTATTTCTAACAAATAATAAAGCAGTAAAGAAGCAATAAACAAGAAATGAAAGTTAGAAGTGATCTTTTTTTATCGTTCATATCTAGAAGCGCCCCCCCCCCCCCAAATAAAACAGAAAAGAAAACAAAGAAAAGAAGAGAAAGAAACACAGTAGCTTTAATAGGACACTTGTTGAATTTTTTATTCACTTTTTAAAAAAGAGGAGTTATCACCAGACCGTGGATCCTTTAACCTGCAGTGTTCCAGGAAATGTTTCAAGACAATTAATTTTATATTTCCTGCTGTCAGTGAAGCTTAGCTCAAAATTTGCATTGATATGATCTCATGTGATGTAGAAGGAATGTCAAATAAACTACACTTTAACCACAAATGGCTCATTAATAAGTGATAAAAGCAGGATCAATGACTCCAGACTGCAACAATTTTACATTATTTCATGTATTGCTACAACATTATGCTGTTTTTAGTTGCCAACATAAATTGCTCAGTTTTAAGAGGCTTACAGTATGTTACTTTAGAAAATTAGGTAGTCCTAAAAGTGTATCCATGCCTGTCACTGTTAAAGACAGAGCTGTCATACTGATGAAACAATCTGACCCACAAGAGGCCAGGGTGCTGAGGCTCCCACCAGACTGATAAAGATGCTCATAAAAGGATTTATATTGACTGTCAATGTCTAGAGATTCCTATCAGGAACATATAGATGTAACACCCATGCACATTTGCAATAGACATGGCCAGTTTCATCTTTCATCTTTGATATTTATGCTACACAGTGATTGTGTAACAACAGATAAAACCAGCTGATGCTGGTTCTGATTTAAGGTATTGGATGACAAGAAGAAATTACACAGATCAGATGTGATCTTATGCAGGGAAATCCTCTAATGCCTTTGGCCAGCACACACCCAAACACATTTTGACACATAACAGAGTAAGTCTGGTTATCCTATCATTACTGCAGCTCACATTCCCTTTGAAAGACAACATAACCCAATTACGGGCATCCTGTTTTTGACAAAGACAATATTACGATGTTCAGATAGGTAATATTACAAAGAGACTCATCCTACTGATAGCCACCATATTTACCATTGCTTATAACCCCCAGAAGTGGCGCCTGGATTAAAGGGTGGATAGCTTTTATAAGACAAACATGATTTGATGTTTTAAATCACCTGTTTTCATTTTTTTCTGGTTTATTTTGTATGAAATACAGATTAAAAAACCTTAAATGTGGATTCTAAGGTAATTTTTGTTAACACCTGATAACATCATTATTAAGAATTAATCATATCTTCATTGCAAAACCACCAGATATTTTAAGACATTTTAAAAGTATTTTTATAAATTGTATTTAACTATATATATTTTGTTTACTACAGCTTTTCTTTAGCTTTAGCTTTTATTTGTCAGGTTTTCCAATGTCCTTACTCTCTACCATAATTGAAGTTTTATTCACTGGGAAAAGGGAAGAAAAAGTTCTATTTAAAATGTTTACACTTGACTGAAATGTGGTCCCATTTCAGTTTTACCACACTCTGTTAAAACCCACTTTAGATCCTATTGAGACCATTTTTCTGTTTGTTGAAATGATGCTTTAGGGGGTATGATGCAAATTTAAGTGCTGCACTAATTGGCAGTAGTGTGGTTGATCAGAGTTTTAGTGTTTTGGACCACCAGGGCAAAGCACACCTGAAATGAGATTGAAAAATGATTTTATTTACTTTTCCCCAAATAATATAAATAAATTATTTACGAGTAAGTACCATGTCCTTGAAAAGGCTTTGATAAAGTTACCTTTGCTTCATACAATATTGGCTCAGTGCCCATCACCTAACAAGTCTTGCTCCAGCAAATTTGCTCTAATTAAAAACTCAGCTGTAACTTGTGTTTAATTCAAAAAATATCATAAAAGATATATATTAAAAAAAAAAAAAAGGTTGATAAAGATATCCACGGATTTCCTGTTCAATGTCAAGTTTACATAGTGTAACATCAGTCAATAATGAGGAAGTGCAGAAAAGCTTTTATGACTGCTGTTGCTTTGTGCAAATATAATGATGAGCTTGGATGGTGGGATGGAAGCAAAGGTGGGGAGATTGAGAGGTGTTGTGAGCAAGAATCCTTCATTACCAGAATCCATTAGTGTAGAAATGAACAGTAGAAATAAAACAAACAGGGAAGAGTAATTACCATGTACTGAGGTAATAAAGCACATTTGGGCTTTTGAGTTTGTCAAGTGTTTATGTGTAGATTATTATGCACTCGCTGCCATTGGATTTCCAAAGCTTTCCAGGAGTCATAAACGCTACATTGTTTTGTGCTGCCAAAGATTCTCTCAAGGTTACCATGTGATTTTCTAAATAACACACAGGCAAAAAGGCTCCATTGATACAACCGCAACACACCCAAATTCCCTTTCAGTGCTCTTGAAGCACTGCTGCAACCTGCCGGTAGAAGAGACCAGGAATAAATAATAGCAGACTGCTCTGTACATCATGTAGAGAAAAGATGAGCAGATCTGTAACACCAATATCCACAAATAAATAGCTTACATACCAAAATATTTCTGACTGATACTTTCTATGTATTTATTGACACACATGACTGCGATAAATACATTAACAACATTTAGTGATTATCATACAAGAATCAAAAGAACATTCAATATTATATTAAAGCCGCAAGCGCAGGCAAAATTCCCACCACCACCACCACCCCTTGCCCTTAGTGACTAAGCAGCTGCTATAGCCCCTCCACTCTCCCCTTCTGCCTCTGCCACCCTGGTCAGAACTGCATGTGATGTGAACAAAACGTTTTTCAAAACAGCAAACTTTCTTTTGGTTTAGCTATATATAATTTTTTGAAGAATCATCAAAAATAAACTTTTGGAATTTCCTTGGCAATGGAAGTTTTTTGTTTACCATGCCCACATTTCTAATACATTCATATCATATGTCATTGTTTCATTTATCTTAAGCTAGGGATTCATGTATCAAATTTTATCAGTATTCTGGTAAAAATGTGTGAGCAACAGCTAAAGCGCCACTTTTTCAAGCTCGCCAGGCTAACGCCATTAAAAATCTACAACTTCTAATTCCAACATTTTTTCCATAGTATGGGAGCTTCCCAATGGTGCTAAAGGAGTTAGGAAATTAATGGAAATCCCTTGGAGGAGTTTACATTTGTAACTGCACTAAAAGTGTTTCTTTTTTTTGAAAAATTCAAGATGATGGTCTTTTCCAAAAATCAAAAAAACTTCAGATGTGGTTGTAGACCTAAGCAGGCACCATATGTGTAAAACTTTGTGAAGCTCACTCCAAGTTTTCTTTCCCCATATTGTGGAAAATGTGAGAAATGGCCATTTTGCCAAAAAAAATAGTTGCCATGCCGCAAGTCATATGGCCATCCCTTAATAAATTTTAAACTTCCTTTGGATATCTCCAACATGTGTGTTTTGGTTTTGTTAATGGATCTTGAAATATTTTATTTGAGCACTGTTTAGATTTTACTCAAATGCTTTCTTTTGTAGGTATATCATTATTTTTTAAGCCCAAAATTGATTTTCACCAGGTACTAGTTGTGTTCAAATGTTTGTGAGTTTTGGGCATGTGGTGGGGGCAAAATTTTAACTCAAAGGAGAAGTAAAGAAGAAGAATTGCAAAAACAAAATGGTCTTTGCTGTCCAGGACTGCTGCGGGCCATAAATAAAACTCATATGCAACAACTACATCTCAGGATTTTTTTTCTAAATCTTACAGCAACAGCTTTAAGCTTTTGTGTTTGTAAAAAAAAAGTACCACAATAAACTACAACCACTAAATATAGATTTAAAGCTTTTAAAACTGATGCTTTACAGAGATATCTGACACGGAACGAAATCTTCTTTATGTCACTTTAAAGCTTTCCTTTGACCCAACACAGCTACTGCACTTTCTTCCATGCTCACAATTAAAACCCCTTCTCCCTGACGACTGTTCATCACAGCTGTTCTGACATGCTGGAGAAAGCAATGGCAATAAAGAGAGCAAGACAGAGTAACAGAAAGTCAATGTCAATGTAGCTCTTCTAAAGAAGACTTCATAATGAGCGGGGTCTAAAAGGAAAAGGCTTTAAAAAATGTAAAAAGGACACCGCTAATCTACGTCAAATTTCTAGTATGTTCAATCAAAATTAAACATATTTTCTTTAAAGCCTCGTTAAAAACATTAACCTGAGAAAGATGAAAAACAACAACCTTGATGGAAAGTAAAAGAAGGTAACAAATGAAGTTTAATTAAAGTGAAAAAGTAGAGTGAGAGGCAGGAGATAAACTGATGCTGATATAAAGAAGGTGGCAAGCACGACTGCAATGATTCTCTGAATTGGCTTATAAACGCAAAAGATGGAAATCATAAAAAAAAAGAAGAAACAGCAGGTCCCCATGTGTCTGACAGTGCTATGGATGATTTATGGCAAGCATTGCCTGGCTATGTAATTGGCCGCCATGTTGGTTTTCAATGGTTGGAATAAAAGCGTGAGAAAAGAGGGGATATTTTGAAATTCAACACCAACATCCAATTTAAAGGCAATGGTAAGCCAGGTTTTCAAAAACGAAAATTTCAAAGAAAGTGTCCTTTTTTTACTGTAACATTAGTGAGTTTTTTGGACATGTGGTGGGGCAACAGTTAAAGGGATGATTTGTTACTTAACATTTTGCTAGATTGAAGTTAGTACTGTAAGATTCTGTCATAAAACAGTGAGTTTTACTTAAACTAATAGAGGCTTCGGTAGCCCAGTGACCCCGAAAGGGACAAAAACGGTATGGAAGATGAATTAATTAATTTCCAACCTGGTTAATTAGGATCTTAGAGGGATAGAAATTAACTCACAGAATTTGTAAGAACAAAAAAAACATTGGGGTTCAAATCTGCATACACACCAAACGCGATTTGCTCATCAGGGAGCTCTTCAAAATAAATAAATCTAATCTCTCAGCATCATCCCTACCTTCCATGCACTGTAAATGAGATACACAGTCAATGCCTCCATGTAACTTTGGACAGAAGCTCCATCTGGAGAGTATACAAGTATACAAGCACATTTTTGGACAAGCATTAAGCAGGGAATTTGACTTGTGTCAAAAAAGAGGCATCCAACGTAAATTAGACACGCAAATGGCGTTTGATGGGAATGTAGCGTAAGACAAAAAGAACACAATACTTTTTTTTAGATTATTCATGAGATAGAACAACAAAGTTAGTATTTTTTTTTCTGCAATGGAAATCAATATTTGAAATGCTCTTAAGAAGTTTCATTGCTTTTTCTACAACATTCACTCATAATTTTAAGAGAAGTGCAATAGAAAAGGAGATTTATGACTTAACATGAAGTAACAAAACTCTTGAAAAAAACACATTTGGTTTTGTGAGGGAACTATTCAACTGCTTTGAATATTAATTAAAAAAACATCAATGATCTCTTATTCTGAAATAACTTGCATGGTTAAAAAAATTCACCAAAGCTTCCAATATGGCTTTTATCTGCCCATTTTGAAAATGATTTAACATAACCAAAAACACACACATTACTATAAACTCACCTTTCATCAGGAAAATGAATTTAGAGGAAGTCCTGTTTTGTCAATTTTGTTGTCAAAGAAGCTAAATAAGACACAAACATCGCATTTCTCCTCCCTAACCACTTCTTTCTTTTCTTCACATTTTCCCACAATTCCTGACACTCAGCAGAGTTATACCCACCATTTTTGTTTCTCTCTGGGAACGGGAAGGCCAATAACTTCTCTCTTTAATGAGCATGCATGCTCTCCTCAATTCACTCCCCAAACACACCCTTTTGCTGACAAGCTGGCTTGATAGAGGATAGTTGTGTGTGTGTTTTAGAAGTGTTTATATGTGTGAGTAGAGGGAATGGAAAGTAAAGATCTTGATATTGTTGCTTTGTGGTTGGCGCAGACCAATAACTTCCCTCATTAATGAGTGAGTGTTGTGTTGCTTTCTTCTCTCCTAGCACAGTGAGTCAACAGTGATGGTCCTCAAAGGAGGGAAGAAGAGATGCACTCAAAAAAAGAAAAAGGAGAATAGAACAAGGGGAGGATGATAAGGATAACACTAGAAAAAAATGCCATTGAAAGTGGACTGACATTTGGAAATAAATAAACCCCTTTCAATTAGGTTACCAAGTAAAACTGTATACTTTCTGGCACAACAGTTGCAGACTCCAGACACAAACGCCAGCATCCGTGTTCACATATGTCAACACCCTCAGGTAGTGCTGTCAAAACCTGTTCTACCAAACTGTAATCCCCTCAACCTCCTTTTCTTTAGCTTAGTTATTTCCAAACCCCACTTGTGTTCTCATGTTGCATTCAGTGCTGTCTGTAAGTAAGATGAAATCAGAGAATTTCCTTCAGCCATAAATCACAGACTGTTTTACTAAGGACATCACCAAAACTTCTTACACACACAAATAAATACACATTATACCAGGGGTGTCCAAACTTTTTGCAAAGAGGGCCAGATTTGGTGAGATGGAAATGTGTGACGGCCAACCATTAAGCCTGACAGTCTTAACTATTTTAATAACATTAAACTTAAATGAAATATTTAATTAACAGTTTATTGGCATACTTTTCATTTTCTTCCATAGAACAAATACATCTGAATACGTCTTTACCAAAATTACTGTCAATTTGACCCATGAGCGGGCAAGGTGGGAATTGAACCTACAATCTTCCGATGAGAGGTCGACCACCCTACTGCTGCAACACGGCCGACTCAAATGCAAATAAGTCCTTGTTGAGGAAAAAAAAGTGTTTTATTTAATCAGAAAAATATAATATTCCTTATTTAAGAGAGTAAAAATGTTTTGAAAATATCATTAGATTTATAAAGATAACTAAGCACATATTCCATGCTACAAAATAAAATAGTAAAAGTTTAGCTAAGAATAAAAATAGTAATAAATAAAGTTTAGGTTTCAACTTTTAAAGCAGCTGAAACTTTTTTGCTGAAAGCAGGTTAGATGAATATTCATGAGTTAAACAGCTAAGCAAGCATCAGGATGCCTTTCCAGCTACTTTTGTGTAAGTGAATAAGTGTGTGCCAGAAAGTGTGTGACAAGTGTGGCTTTGTATGTTTGTCTCTTTGTGTTGGTGGAAAAAGGGCTATTTCTCAGAAAAGGGCATCTACATAAAGACAACGATAGAAAAAAAAAAAGTAGACCAGCAACATTGATAAATATTCATGAGCAGTGGAGTATCTTACAGCAAATCAAATACAAGTAACAAAAGGTTTAAGCAGAGATTATTTATTTAACTACTTTGTGTTCAGATTATTGATACTTGCTTAGCACAAAAGTAAAAGTTATGTTTTTTCTTACAGCTAAAGGCTCTCATTAAAGGAATCTTTTGAAAAAACATTGTATTCATATAAAGTAAATTTCTTAAAATCTACTAGATAGAAAATAAGATGGCCTTATTCTACAAAAATGTTTTAAATTGGTTTATTCAGATATTTTTAGAAGTATTCAAAAATGTAAAAGATGATTGAATAACATTTGTGGTGTATTACAAACTTGGGAATTTAGTTTAAAAAATTGATGGATGCATTTTCACCAATATGCGAAACAAGAATCTTATCTGTAAAACTGGATTCAATCTGTTGTAGGAAAAATTCTCTATTCAAACTACAGTATAAATGATAGCCATAACTATGATGTTTATATTTGAAAATAATATTATGATAGTAAGTATAATTAGTATAATATATATGTCCAAAACATTTGTTTTCTGAATACAACAATGAAACAATATTCCACTGCAAGGGACTAAAGTTCTTGGGATAGAAATAAAAATGTTTCCTTAATTTGTGCTCTGATCCAAAGCTATTAAATTGTTAAAGATTTATACATTTATGGACAACTTGCTAAAGACAAACTCATTTGTTCATCAATGAACATAATATACAAGTGCAATTTAGAATGATGTCAGACCACAGTAGTTAACAAAAGAGAATTTTCTTAGCTTGTAGTGAATTACCATAGAAACAGTCCATCATCTGGTTTAGCAAGCTGGAGGTCTGTTGGTTTTCACCCTGAACAATTTAAGCCACATTTAGCTGTACTTTGTCCACTCTGTGATCTAGTGGGGGCGATGGTGGCCATACATATTTTAACAGGGAGAAGACAGACTTGAATAGCTTTGCACAGTTATATTAGAGGCAATGTCCAATTACTGTGGTAGGTCATCTGAATAAGTTCTAAAATGATCACAATCTTTTGGTTGAATCTAAAATAATGAAAAGCTGAAACATAAATTAGAAGAAAGAAGCAGAGGAAGCAAATGAAACAAAGAGGAAGCAGCAATGTGAGCCTGAAGGAAAACTAGAGGAAAAAAATAAAATCATCACATGCAGTAAGACAATGATACATTATTTATGTACTAGTCTGTTTTTCTCCCAAATCAGTTAGGGATGTATCCTCACAGTATTCTAGAGATTGGAAACTAAGTACAAGAGAGGCAGACTGACTGAGCAGCATATGAAAACAGAAAACTAAAAAGAAAAAAAAAAACACACGGGCAGCTGCTGCTGAATACTTGATGAGATTAGCATTTTAATACATTACTGAGGTAGCTGTGAGACCAGCAGCTCAGCATGGTTTCAATAATAATAATGATAGCAAGTATGATGGCTTTGGAGTTAGCATTCACATGACTTCCATACTCTGTTGTATAATCTGAGACAACCAACTTAATAAAACAGAAAACAAGGCAGAAATAGTTACGCTACTGCAATAACTTAACATTCATTATGAAGTAAGAATTAAATTATGTTCAAATTAGAAATAACTGATTAATAATAATTTGACTGTGACATCTCACTGTGCTGCCAGAGGAGCCAAGAAGAGTGTGCATGCTTGTGTGACCTTGACATGTCACATCTTGTCAGTGAGGATAATATGACAGTAGAAAACTATAAACAGTGAGTCAGCATGAACCATGAATGAATTACAATCAGTCCAGAAGAGCTGCTGCTGTGTCATGAGAAATATTCAACCCTATATTACAACACGCTGCTGTGAGGCAGGTGCAATGTAAAGAAGCTAAGCCGCTGAATGAAAACTGGATTTTCTGTTCTTGTCTGCCTTAAAGTCCTCCTCTAGCCATCTTTGATTTATGATTATACAATTCTTAGCCAAAATCAATAAATCTGTGCGTTTTCTGAGACATCGTTTCTGCAGAGTGGCAGGAGTTCATCAGAAATTTGCCTCTGGGTTGTTGACTCTCATTTCCCATTATCTCTTTGTTTACACTATCTCCCGCTTGCTTGTACAATTTTTAGACAGATGCCAGCTCAGACGAGGAAAACAAAAACCTTAATGGACCTATTTGTCTACATGTGGATGCATCAGAATACAGTGGAGCAGGGAGCTTATGGCCCGCTAACTGTAGCTTCTACGTCACAACTACAAGCTTTATTCAACTGCATTTTTTCGTCTGCTCTTGATTGAACACAATCTGAATACAAAAAGACTCAGAAATGCAATTTTAATCTTAATTTTCTATGTGTATGTCCCCCATCATGAGAAAAATATTACAAACACCAAAAACCCAATTTTCTTTGGAGTGGGACTTTAAACTGAGGTATAGTCTGACAAAGCATCTAAACAAAATAGCACATTCTTAAAAAGTCTGTCTTTGATGAACATGTGTCCCAAACAACTAATGTTTCCTGAACCTAAAACTATTTTAATTCAGTAAACCTATTAAACCCAAATTTCCTCAAAATCTCTGCTCCCATCAAACTTATTCCATCATCTGTTTCACCCCTTCTTACAGCTGTCCAGCCGGCTGTCGCACAGCCTTTCCACCAATGAAGAAGTGATTACACCAGTGCCTGACACCTCGCTGGGACATGTGGTATTTTCACTGCCAAACGTCTAGTCTGCCTAAATTAGCATGAATTATACCATCACGTGAGCAATTAAATTGAGTGTAATAATGACAGTGTACACTAGGCGTTTGACAGACGGACATAGTATCTTCAGGTGTGATGCCAAGCAAAGCAAGAATAAAGCAGAAAATTGGCTGAAAATAACTGAATTCGGGCTGCACGGTGGCGCAGTGGTTAGCGCTCCTGCCTCACAGCAAGAAGGTTCCTGGTTCAAGCCCTGGCTGGGGGACCTTTCTGTGTGGAGTTTGCATGTTCTCCTCGTGCATGCGTGGGTTTTCTCCGGGTACACCGGCTTCCTCCCACCGTCCAAAAACATGCTTCATAGGTTAATTGGTTACTCTAAATTGTCCCTAGGTGTGGATGTGAGTGTGTGTGTGGGTGTGTGATTGTGGCCCCTGCGACAGACTGGCGACCAGTCCAGGGGTGTACCCTGCCTTCGCCTATGAGTAGCTGGGTTAGGCTCTGGCAACCCCGTGACCCCGAAAGGGATACAGCGGATTGGAAAATGAATGAATGAATGAATGAATAACTGAATTCAAATTACAGGACTTTAGGAAACAAGAACCTACAATGTAAAGACATGGTTTGGAAAAAAAGACCAAAAAAAAGACAAATAATCAGGGCCTGTGCTGCTCAAAGACTTTTCCGGACACCATTATAGCCTCAAGAAATCACCTCAAAGATTAAGTGCTTTTCCCCTTGTGGCAAGGTTTCTCACCTAGAGGCACCAATCAAAAATCTTAGAAGTCTTGCAAAGAGCTTGACAACCTCTTTTATGGCAGGTGAGGAAAGTGCTGGCTTAAAAGGTCAAAAGTATTCATCTTAAAATCTTGATGACAACAGTAAGAGCAGAGCACATATTGAAAAAGATAACACCTGAAGTAATGCTTTGTGTAAAACTACTTAAAGTAACTGAATGGTGAGGGCAGAAAGTATGTAGACGAATTGATAAAATGCAAAGTAAAAAATTTGCAGCATCTCCTATGCAAGAAAAAAATCCAATAGATAAAATGCCTAATACTTTAATTTTATTTGATTTATAGAAAAAAAATGAATAAACCTAATATGTGTATAAAAATATATCTTATTTAAGAATTGTAAAACTGAAAACAGATGGTAATTTTAGCTTTTTATTTTTAAACAACCTTGTATTTTCTATATTTATAATGATCCATTATTAGCTAATATGTATGGGAGTTTATTTTAAATTGTTTCAAAAATGTCACATTTCTGAAGGAGTGGTTGTTCCTTCTGGTATGGAATATTATTGTTTTCCCTCTTTAGAAAAATAAATGGGAAAGTTTGTTTGCCGGCAACAGCAAACCTAACAGTATTCTTACAGTGCCGAGCAAATGAATAGAAAAGGTTTTCTGAAAGGAAAAACAATTGTCAAAAAAATTGAAACTAAAAGGGATAGGTTTAAATCTAAAAACACTTAAGAGTTATAACCAGTTATAAGACTGACTTGAGTAAAATACCCCGACAGTCTGTTTTATTGTTGTTGGGGCATCTCAACCAGAAATTTGTGAATCTAAAAAGTTAAAATTAAATCTTAACTACATAACTAAGTGACCCTTACCAACTATTAAGGAACATGCGGTGCGCTTAAAATCCTTAAATTTTGTTCATTGATAAGACAGTTCGCCTTATAATCTGGTGAACAGTGTATGAGTTCTGGTTGTACTTCCTCAAATGGATTTTCTGTGGTACAGGGTGGTCAAAAATCTGTCCAAATGGTCGGTTTTGGTAAACTACAAAACCACACCAATTGGATTGTTGGACCATTAGGGGGACTGTAGTCAGGAGCCTGGCGGAGTTATATACCGGTATTGAATGAAGTTTGACTTATCTGTTTTGTTTGACTTGATGTGTCATATAGTCCAAAAAAGACTTTTTATAGAGACATCCACAAAGGAGGGGTCAATGAGCCACACAAGCACACATTTAAACTAAATTATAAGTAATATTCTAATTTTCCGAGTGGTTTTAATTAATACATTCTAATCACTAATACTTAAAAAAAATAAATGTAACAATGTATTTATGTAATTAATCTGTATAATAAACAAGGCTCAATGTCTGAACTCAGTCTGTGAAAAGATGTGTTTTTGATGATATTATATATATCTATTTTACTGAGACACACAATGTATAAAATTGCACACAATGACAAACAGGTGTTGGACATAAATGTGTTTACATACCTGATATAAACAGAAGTGTGTTTCAAAGGTTCACAGGTTAGAGCAGTCAGGAAAACATGCAAGAAAAAGAGAAAACATTATTGTTGTACCATCTGCTCATAAAACCCACACTATGTTCAGTTTCAGGCAATAACAACAATATTTCCAAAACAAATGAGATATATAGGTAGTTCTATATTACAAGATCTTGAAAGTATCTATGCAACACAAATTCATATTTCGACAAATTTTCCTTCTGAATGGCTTATAGAATCCAGCTTTTTTAGAGAGTTTGTTTCTAACGGCATCAGAAACTGTGCCAGTTCCAAGGTCCGGTTAGCAGAGGTGGCACCCACATCCTAAACCTCTGTCGTGCCAGTAAAGCCACCTGGCACAAGGCTCAGTAGACCTCTGCGGTGCTGCGAAAGTGCAGCAGCACAATACCGGCCTTAGGTGAGTAAGATGTGATTCATTAATCAGCACTCCCCATGGGGAATTGTGCTTCCTGCTGGCACAACCGCTCTTTTCATTCCCCTTCAGCCTTTTCTTGACTAGCAACGGACAAACAGCACAACAGTAACCTGCACACAAACACCTTCAGACACCCCAGTATGCCTCTCGTTAGTAATTAAAAACAAACAACACAAACACATGGCAATACGCATTTTTTTTTCATTCTGGAGATGGTCCCCTGTGGTTTATCTGTGATGGAGTGACTTAGTTTTCGGAATACCTACAAGGATAATTAGTTAAAGGTAGACTGGGACTTTAATCACCACGTTCCAGATTTCTACTGTTGTCTTGGTTTCTTTTTTTTTCTTTGTTTACATTACTTCCCACTTTCATTATTACAGCAACAACAGCTTTATTAATCACTGTCAGCCATGATAAGGCCCAGGAAGGCAAAATATTGCTGCATAGGGGGTATTGAGTGACATTTTTATTTTATTCCTTCAAATTAAATCACCTTTATTCCAAATTATTCTTTCATGTCAATGAACAACAAAAATTATTTCTTTTAACTTACAACTGCTTTTAATAAAAGTTTTTTTTCTTTTTCTGAGGACTATGCACTAAGCAACTCTGTTGTTGCACAACTTCCCATCAATACACAGAGGAGAGCAATTCAGAAAACTAGCATACCATTAAATGCCCCACTGTTTTCAAGCTCCTGTTAAGTGCATTATGAGTTTCAATACAGTCTACCCCATGGAGTCCTCAGACAGAAATATTAAGTAGACAGCATGGCGAGGATTATGGATAAAAAGGCAAAACTGAGAAACACAAACAACCACCGGCAATACTTTTTTTTTCACATCAAATTATTATAAACAGTCCTAATGGATGTGCTTTAGTGTAAGACAGTTCTGAGAAACAATGGTCCCGTCTGCACACTGAAGATGAGATTGTGTAAACAACATTTTAAAATTCAGTCTGACCGCATTTTGCACACAACAGCTGTGCTTGCGTGGCATGTTGTTTAAATGATAGAAAGGCTGAACTGAGGTGAAATGTAAATAATGGTCAGCCCTTTCTCCACAGTCTTTTGTCTCCAACTGACAGGAAGCAGTAACTCTTCGATGTTTGCAGCTGAGCATTCATGTCAAAAGTAATTTGTGGGTGTGTTGACTGAGACTTAAGTCCAATCAGCCAAAACAAAGACATTCTTTTCAAGTATGATGTTAGGATATTTCAGAAATAATTCCAATATGTAAAAATATGGTGCTTTTTCTTTGACTTTTGGCTGCTCCCTTTAGGGGTTGCCACAGTTAATCATCCATCTCTTTCTATCCTAATCACCCTCATGTGCTCCTTCCCTCTGTCAATGAACCTCCTCTTTGGATTTCCTCTGCTTCTTTTTCCTGATAGGTCCTAACATAGTAACATATTCTCTGTCCTTCCAAACCTTCTCAGTCTGGCTGCCCTGCATTTATCTCCAAAACATCCAACATGAGCTGTCCTTTGATGCGCTTACCTTTCTAAACATTGTTCCCAACTCTCTTTTTATGCCTTGCCAACCTGCAAATCCACCTCTCCTTCTTCTGTGTCCAGCCTGTCATACAAATACTCATACGCCCTTTGTTTGGCCTTTGCCGCCAATGTTCAACATCCCACCCTCAAATTCCAGCTGTACTCATCACCCTCTCTGACACTGTCTTCACCTACAGAACTCCTACTCTTTTCCACTTTCCATCCACACCATGAGAAAACAGCTCGAACACTGTTCCTAATCTATAAGCCTTTATCCTTTTCCCTGTGGTCTCTTGAACTCACAAGACACCCAGCTTTCAACTTTACATCATACTGGCCAATTCTAGTTGTCCCTGTCAAACTTTCTACAATCAAAGTTCCCACACTCCTGCCTTTCCTTGTTCTCTCTGACAAAACACACATCTTCCTCCTCTCTTCCTTTGACCAACAATAGTCCAATTTCCACCAACACCCTGAAGGTCAACAGCACTGGTGCCAGTCATCATTTATCCAGGTCACGACCAATCGGGTATGTCAGTTCTGTTTGCAATACGTAATTGGCCTTCGCGTTACACCAGATGCCCTTACTGATGTAACCCTCTCCTGAACTTGGGACTGGCACACAAAAGCACTTGCTTTTAAGGGGTGTAGTGTCCAAATAAAAACGCAAAATAATTTTACCAACCAACTTTGAAGTCTTTTCATGACCAAAGATCATTTAAGACATAAACTGATTAGTGACATCTACTGCCTACTTTAAATCACAGTTACACTAAAAACTACACATAATGTATTTTAATAGTAGAATATGATTTATTGTTTGTATCATTGAAACATGTTGCTATGATTACTTTGATTCCTGTTAACACAATAAATTCAAAACCCCCATGCTTAAAGTTGTAAGTGCAATACATCCAGTTACCAAGGTGAAAATTCCTCCACTACTCACTGCATGGGTTCTAACTACCATGTCAGCAGTGCAGCAGGTCAAGGCCTCTTTCACGGTAAGAGTAGGTTTGTGCTGCAGGGAGCAATTTATGCCATTATCCAAATTCAAATTGCCAAAACATACGTGATTTCCTTGAGAGTACTCCCCATGTAAATTATTATTTAAATGCTCTAACAAGATAAGAGTTGGTCAGCAGAGAAGAAGGGGGCAGGTGTGGGTAAATCTGACGTTCAGATGGCCATCCGTTAAATAAGTATAACGGCCGTGTGCGCAGTGAATTCTGTGATGTGAAAGTTAATTTAAAGATTAGTTCACCTAAAACAAAACTTTTTGTGACAACGTTTGAGAGTATGAATATACTACTGTATACTATACTATGACTACTGATGAATGATATAAGCAGGGCTAAAAATATTGGAAATGGCTGTGAACCTGCCAGCATACCAGAAAGAAGCAAGAGGGTTTCACAGACTTCTGACTTTTGATTGGTCACCGCTTTCAAAGACTGCGTTTCTCAAACTTGCCTCCAGGATTCACATTGATTCACAGCAATTTTTGACTGTTCCTAATACGTCTGTAATTAGGCATCAGTTTGATATAACTGACAGAAACAGCAGTGTGCGCTACTATTAAATGGACTAAGTCTACTGTATTAACAGTTTTATTGTTGGCATAGATGGAGTATTTATTACACTAACAGTTTGGAACAAAAATTTTGAAATTTTCAAAACGTCTCTTTTTTACTTAGAATATATCTTTGCCAATTCACAACTACATGCCTAAATAGCAATATTTTCAATGTCCTATTTTCTCCACAAGTTTTTTTTTTCTGTGTCGTCTTGCATTTAATAAAGCAAGTTTGTTCTAATGCAGGCAACAATTTCTTACTGTGTGTGTAATGTTGTTTAATATTTTTACTTTAATGCCATCTAAATCTTTTGTTTTCCTTCAACTGATGTAATCTCTCTGCCACTGATGATTTTTTTTTCTTGTCTTCATCTCTCCAGCCATTAACAGCTCCCACAGCTTTTATTTGCAATGCACCAAACACCCTCTTTCCTTTTCTCACTCCTCTCTTTTTTTCTCTTCCTCACAATCTGTTAGCTGCACACTTTCACCACCTCACCCCATTATTTATTGATCAACGAGCCGGGAGCCACAGGAGGGGCTGTGCATGGGGTCTGGCAGGATGGTGAGCAATATTTCCATAAAGGATATTTAAGGCCACTATCTCCAAGATACCTAATGGCCATCTCTGGAAGACACACAGTAAGGTCAAAAGACATGATCAAAATGCTACACACAGAGTTCATGAAATATGTGCAACTTCTAAGTGACAATGATGACATAAAAGGTCCACTGAAGTGAATAAACTGTGAATTTCAAACATACAATGCCATTATATTTTTCAACCAATGGTATTTTTGTGTGGGTTCAGAAAGTGAATATGCAGTTTAAACTGGTCTTGTTAGCTTCTCCTACATCATCTATATCATACTGTTTTCAGCAGGTGTGTAGGCAGCTGTCTTTTCACTAGACTTCCGAAAAAAAAAAACAATGATATTAAAAAATAATTTTGCATGTAATTCAACTGTATACTTTTTTCTATTCACAATGATGTACCTGACAAAATCTATTAAACAAAGAAAATTTCCAAAGTCATAAACTTTCATTAAAAAAAAAACTGCATCCACTGTCGCCGGCTATACTTATCTTTCTGAAAAAAAAAAAAAAAAAGCTCAGATTCTACAGCCAGGTCTACAGTAAAACACATGTTGGTTAATTCTGCTGGACTGATGCTAAGCCAGCCACAGCCAATCACCGTCTAACATTTGAAATTCCCTTATAAATAACAGGCCAAGTCAGTATTTTAAACCTCTAAGATGTGTTTGTTGTCAGAATATGATAATAAAATGCATAACAATGTTGAGACACAAGAAAATCACAACCTATTGATTTTTTTTTCTTTTTCTCCTGCTTTCACTATAAAAAACTTGATTTGATGTTAAAGATAGGCAATAAAAGTGATTTGAGTGTTAAAATCTGAATCAGTTACATTTTTTAGAAAGGCATTGCCAGAGTTTCTCTGCCAGACCTTTAAATCAATCGTTGTTTGATTTCTTTTGTATTTTTATCCCACAGGGCATTTAGGACCCTTGATATCATAAATACTAAGACTGTAATAGGTTCAGAGGGCCAGTGAATGGGGTACTCTTCTGTGTCTGTACTGCTGGAGGGAGTGTGACTAATGATGAATATGCCTGGACCCACAAGAAAGGGGCAATGCCTGAAACAGACTGTTCATTCGCTAAAGAGTTTGCAAGAGTCAATAATGATGAGGTTACACAAAACAGTATTTTGAACTAGTGCAACAATTTCATGATGCCATAAAGGTATATAAGATTAAAAATGGATAGAGATTAGCAAGCCTTAACAGAGCATAATATGGCCCGTTTAGTTTCATGAAATTGGACATTCCTTTGTAAATGTAAAAAATACATGAATAATTTTTTAAAAGAGACAAAAATCTTAATGTTCATGACATAAAATGCACTTCTGACACCAGCTCCTATTCACTTACTCAGTTTGGTTTAAGGGATTCTAGAGTAATCTTTCTCCTTTAAATAAAGGACAAGTGGTGCACCTGGAAGCCTGGCCATGGATTGAAGAATTTGAAGTGACATTGTACATTATTAAATTCTTCCACACCATCCCAGACTCAGCTGAATCAAAGGCACTGCTGATAATAGCAATGATGTCTGTGAGTGTATTCTGAGAGCTTCGCAAAAGGTCAGGGATGGTACTGGAGTCTTGTCAGCATTTATGGTGTGGCGGTGGAGAAAAAAGGTTGGTAGTATCTTTTCATTTGAGTTTAAGTGGGATATGCCTCACAGCAACAAATTTGTACGGCAGTGCCATCTCACAGGTAGAGGAATGGAAAGTGAAAAAGTGCAACAAACAGGAGGAAAAGCAAAGGTATGATGAGGTGACAGATGACCAATGAATGGACCCAAGGTGAGTGGTGTTCAATGTGGGGCATGTATTGTATGTCTGTGCCCTGCTAAGGCCAAAGCGCTGCCTCAGCAACTAAGACTGCAGCATAACACAGTTGCCAGTAAACACCCAAACATGCTGGACAGGCAACACATGGGACTTGGAGCATGGACAAAAGGGAAACAAGGCTGACAGCTAAACTCTACACCAGTGAAATCAATCATCGGTTAAAGCACCTAACCTATAATGTCTCTATGGGTATTGGGAAAATGAGGACTGATCATACATTGGCTGGAGAATTGGAAATCTAGAGCTAAGGTGGATTAACATAACCAAATGTAGAGAAAATAATGCCCACACAGCAGCTCAGGAGTCAATCAGTGGACTTGAGGTGGGAAACATAAATTATTGCAGAAAGTGAGACATGGAGACATATGCATCCATAGAAGAAACACATATTGTTGGTTCATCGGGTTCTGTTTGGTTCTCATCTTCATGGTATAAATTATCTATTGGCCATCATTTAGCAAGGAGCCACACCGATCATTCATCACAGCAACCATTCTGTATGTGGCATACTCTTCGATAGCTCACCAAGCAATGTTAGAAGGAGAGCAATGGTTTCCCAGTGGGATCACAAGAACGGAGAATAGTAATGGATCATCTCATGGACATTAATCATCCTAACCCATTTCTTAACACAGGGTGCAAGTGGAAGGTTATTACTGAGGTTGCCACGTATGCATATTCATGTAGTAGTGTTAAAGAACAGAACATATGAGCGAGGAGATATTCAGTATGCTGTTATAGTTAACACTAAAATATTGTGGCTAGAAAAACAAGTGTTACTACAAAAAAAAGATCCCCAACTAAAAAAAAAAAAAAAAGCCCCTACATCCAGTAGATTATACAGTTAATTCTGACATAAATATGTTTCTGATATAAATCTATTTATTTTTTGGTAACCAATAAACCCTATGAGGTACGTTAATTGGAAAAAAAAGAGAATTATATAAATTTTAATTTTGAAAATGAAGTCAAGAGAAAATGCCTGTCTGAAAAAAATGTATAAAGTGTGTGTTTAGAGGTTTTAAGGCCTTAAAAAAATCTGTTATTCTACTTTGTGAATTTGACTTATTGCGGGTTATTTTTAATATGTAAGCCCCGTGATAAATGAGGGAACACTGTTAATATAAAAGATAATATTTCAAAATAAAACAACCAAAATTAGATAACAGCTTGACAAATGCTTCAAAGCTTTTTAAAAACATTTAACATTTTCTATGACAGAAATATTTTTGCTTAATTTTGCTAAAAATCAAGTCTTGTGAGAATAGACAAAAAAGAGGAACAGACTGATATGTGAGTTCCACAGATGTTCTGTGCTTATTCTGTTTAACAACCAGCTATTGTTTACTTTTTCATGTTTGACTTTTTGTTCTTGCAATATACTGATGTCGGTCCAATGAGACGGCTATGACTGTGATATCGGGCTATATAAATAAAACTGAATTGAAAATTGAATGTAACAGTTGGATTCTACAGAAGTACGAGAAGCTGCTTTTGTGCAGCAAAAGTAGACTCGAATGTTGTTGCATTAGAAGAGAGAAGGGTGGTGCTTGAGGATACAATCACACATAGGCAAGGTTTATATAAATATACACCGCTTACGTTCCCTTGGGAAGCCAGCTCAAACAAATGGCCGACCTCTATGGGGAAAAATGTTTCAAATTCCCACAAACAAATGCACAAAGTCTAGGTAATGAACAGTAACAGATGCAGTCTGTCCTAATTAAATACCTGTGCATATGCTCCTGGATCTGTTTACCTGGGTAGATCGTTATGTGCTCCTTTAAGTGCAAGGACCTATTATGAAGCAAATTTTCACTATTTTACAAATGTTCATAGAAAATGCATCTTCTTGATGGATTTCCTTGTTAGTTTTTTCAATACTGAGTTGGTAAAACTCCAACTGTTGGTGTGCTTTTCAATCCAATAAAGACATGGCAGAAGAATACTTTTTTTATAATATAAGAGTGTGAAAAACAAAATATTCTCTAACTGAGAAAGAGGAGAAAATAGAAGATTGAAACTTTGATTCTCTCTGGAAAACAATGTAAAAAAAAATCTTTGATAATGGACAACACTGGATTGGTTGTGTTGGTGACAAGTGATGAAAAATGACGCAGACAGTGACAGACGCCCTTGTTTTGCAGGATTGGCTGCTAATGTCCAGTTTTAACCACATGAGCCTCTTTGCTTTAGAGAGGTTCTTGTGGCTAACAACTCAGCTTCCCAGCTTCCCTCAGGCAACCTCTGGATCTAAATTGAGGTCAGATGTCATCTGTGTGTCCGTGTGTGTGTGTAAGATGGTACTGACATGTACACCAGATGAGGCGTTAACATTCTCAGCTTGGGTCACTGTATGGTACACAAACACGCAAAATACCACATGAGAGGAGAAACCCCAATTCCCTGGCCCATCATGCCCTGCAGGGACATCAGCACTTAACCCTCTGAAATATTTACTGGCACTTGCTATCAAAGATCCTCAGATAATACCATACTGTCAATCTACTCCATCTTACAAAGTAAGACATCCAAAATAAAACAACCAAAAAAAAAAGCTTCAAAAGGAAACTGTTAATTGTAGGCATTTTTTCATTCATTCATTCATTCATCATCTTCTATGACCATTTCATCCTATGCAGGGTCATGCAGTGCTGTCACGCCAAGGCAGAGTACACGCTAGACAGTTTGGCAGTCCATTACAGGGCATTAGATATTTAAATATAGCAAAATATTATAGTTTAAAATAATGTGAAATCAAGGAATCAGATTCAGAGAAAAGAAATAGGACAATTGAAAATCCTAATATAACAAAAGTAGATGATATTTCAACAAGTCTGTGAAAAAGTTTTACAGAGTAGAAATGTGTAGTGTTTTTTTTCTCAGCAGTAAAAAAAAGGGTGGTTCCTAAGAATTAAAATTACAAGTAATAACACTGAAATGAAAGGACAGTAGAGCACCCTTCACATTTAAATATTGTCACAAGCTGTAACTTGTGTAACTGAGGTTGATTTGTGGCTCTTAGTAGAGATTAACTTAGCAATACAGGTTAAACACTTGCCAGAAGGACCAGTTGTGGCCACATTTGTTACTCTTTCTGATAGTTTTTGAGATTTTTTAAACTAGAAATGTATTAATATTAATTCTGGTTAATTTGGTTTGTTAAAGTTTAGTATATCTATTTTGTAACTATTTTTGCCCCGATAAAAAGAGGGTATCAATTAAGTTTCCAACATCTTTGCCTTCTATTTTTTGGCTTAAAACTAACAAAATGCTTCCAGAAATTGTCTCACTTACTGGTCATTGAGTAATGAATTAAAAACAAAAAAATATTTATGAGCAACACCGAATCGTTACCTCTGGTATTAAGACTTATAAAAGCAGTTATTGCTTACATTTCCAGGATTGTGGCTTAAAATCTCTTAATACTTGTTTTCTATTGGTTATTCATTGTGTTTTTTAAGCAATGTGCAATCACTGACTTACTATGTAAGTCTTATCTCACGATTAGGTCATGTTGGTAATTTCAAAGATGCTTGTCTTATAGCGCATCTAATGAAGACATCCCAACACAACTACCTGATATTCATAGTGTCAGCCATGACCACTGTGTTCACAAGGCTACAATCACTCAATTATTCAGTTGACAAAGTCCATTGTTTAGGTAATAATTGTGGCAAGTCATGCATGCATAACGCAAAGGGTCTTTGCATGCGTGTAGGTAAGGGGGGCGTATAAGATTCCTCCCTGGGGCGGAACTCACCGTAATTATTCTTTCTGCTGCATTGTGTTTAACCCCTGACCTTTTATAGTGCTACAGTTTCATAGAGCTGTGTCTAGACCACTTAGTGATGGTAGGGCTCAGGAGAAAAATATTAGTTCTTAAAGGATTTATTATAAAAAGTGCGTAAACTGAGGAGAAATCACTGAAATTAAGAAAGCAGAATCTTTTTTTACTCTGAATGACCGAAAACTACTTAGTTTGAAAGGCATGAATCAAAAAATGTACTTTTTTAAAATACGTTTATCTTACATACGTTTTTTGCATTTTAAATCAATCATAAAGGTTTTATATTGAATATTTAGTTGTAATTGATTTAACTAATTATTATTTGTATTATTATCATTCATAATATGATTATGATTAAAAATGATTATTTTTTAAGTGTATAAAAATGTGAATGTCTTAAAATAATTTAAGCTTATTTTAAAAATAATGATAAAATTGGTGATACAAACAAAACAAAAACAATAATTCTTCCTTGTTGAATAGAAAACAATCTGAGAGAACTGCTGAATATTCTCAATTTTTATGATGGAGTATGTGTTGCAAGGCAGCAATAGCCATAATGTAATGAATACTGATGTGAGGGCTGCTGAAATGTGTTACCCGATCTCTGATAATCTCCCTCTTGTGTTTAGGTCATCTGTTTTGTGTCAACACAAGCTTAAGTGTGTGCACGAGATGCATGTGTGGGGAGGGTTGGCGGTTTTGGAAATCAATAGCGTCCCATGCTTAGACATATGCACGGCTAGATATTAGATGGGATCATCAGTCAAAATGCACTTAAGAGTATAAGGCCTGTGTGTGACCAACAAATGGAGTGGTGTCCCAGAGATCTCTGATTTTATTTTGACTAGACTGGAACTGGAGCAAAAGGGTTATCCTTTGCCACTTGCTATTATTCCTGTGAGCACTTGGTGTGGGTGCTTCAAAAGGTGTATTTAAAACACAAAAACAGCCACACTTGTGTCAAAGAGCAAATTTTATGGAGCATGGACTCCCCTTTCCTCAAGTACCTGAGCTTGTGGAAAGAAAAGGGCAGGAGGGAGTATAAAATAGGTGGAGCAGTTTCCCTTAGAGATAACCTCTAAGGTTCTTGTTCCACTCTCTACCCCACTGTGTGTTATTGTGTATCCTAGACTGGTCAATACTCCATCCCACTCCCTTGAGGTGAACCCTTCTAAAACATGCATGAGTCTTTGGGCTGGGAATGTGCCACAGAAAGCCTTTAGGGCTTTCTAAGGTGGTAGAATATCTAAAAACTAAGTGAAGCCATCTTTCCAGGATTAGGTCTAATGGCTTTCTACCTCCCCTTTAATTCCCTTTTACTGTTTCTACTCTCATCTTCTCCTCCATTACATCTTTCTTCTTTGCTTCCTGTAAGACAGACATACCCCTATATATATCCTGTGTAAATCAGTTCTAAGGCAACCACCCTTAGGGCAAATGTATGTTCAGACCCAGCTTGCTAAGCTTTGCGGGAGAAATTCTCAGGGTAATTTTGCAACTCTGTCTTTTAGCTATCAATAGTTGAAAATCTTCCACATACTGAAAAAAAAACAAGTCTTTCGGGTAAATATAGGCTTTTAAACTTATCGAAAATGTGATGAGATGAATATTTGTGAACACGTTAATAGCAGAGAAAAAAAGTTTCACATTGATAAATGTCCCATCAGCCCACATGAACTGTTATGTGTAAAAGTGCAAAAATCTAAAGGGCTTTTTGATTCAAAGAGCAAAGTTCTGAACAAAAAGGATGATGTGCTGTCAGGAAGTTTATTTTTTATTTATTTAATGTATTACATTCAATAGTGAACTTGACCTTACTTCCTGTGATCTACCCACTTCCTTTCTACTCCCAAGAAAAAAAAAGTTGTCTTCTTATTCCTGATATGCACTGTCTGACACAAATCACCACTCAACAGTAAATGTGGAACAATGAATGGACAGAGGAGGGATAGATGGATGGATACTGGGAGGGCAAACAGTCAAAGCTGATGGAGGAGAAGACCCCCTCCTGCTACCAGCACATTAGTCACTGGCATACAAAACCACAGAAATAAAAGGCAGGCACAGCTGAAAACCACAGCACTTTAAATTCAGTCCACAATCGGAAACACAAACGCTGCAACGAAAGTGTAGATGGGTTGTTCATTCATTCATTCATTTTCCAATCCGCTTTATCCCCTTCGGGGCCACGGGGCCGCCGGAGCCCAACCCGGCCACTCATGGGCGAAGGCAGGGCACACCCCCGGACCGGTCGCCAGTCTGTCGCAGGTAGATGGGTTGTCTTGGAAATAATTTTTTTTTTAAATCCTGATGGATTGTAAATCACAGATTTACCATTACCGTACCTTAAAATCCAACCCCACAGCTAAAAGCTCTGACTTTCCACCCTCAGCCTGTTTGTTGCATTTTTTTTTAATTCCTCCAGCCACCTAGTCCTGCTTCTTCCTTCATCACAGACAATGATACTTAGTGAGTATTACTCTCATGGATTCCTCTCTTAAGTGCTGCCATTATGGTTACCAGATGCACTTATGGCTTTTTAGGTCCATTGATTGGCACAATCAATACGTCATCCAAGGAAAGTTTGGAGACACTGCATTAAGGCTGCCAGACGCTCTTAAAGCTTTAAGCAGTCATTTGTATGGAAATTGGGGCTAGTTCATTATGTTAATGGTCAAGAACAGATGGGTTTGGTTGAAATCTAAATGCCTCATGGCTGAAACCAGATTTGTTTTCTTTCAAAATATTTAAAATAGTTAAAAATAAAATAAAAATCTTTCACAAAAAACAAACCGAAAAAGAAAATGCAGGAACAAAACAATTTTTGCAAGACTTTGATTTGTCATGTGCAAAAAATTTTTTTAGCTTCAACCCCTCATCATACCTGCCTCTCTTGTCAAGAACTTTAACTGTACCAGGAGTGTAGATAAGCACCAATTGCTTTGCTATCTCACTGCTGGACGCCACACTAATCTGGCATGTCAGGCTTGCAATCAGGTTGAGGCAGGTGACATCTGGCTGAAAGGCTGAACAATGGGATGGAGCTTGGTCTTCAGATAAGAGAATTAATATTGATTGCACCTACATGTTGGACAGATTGTGCCCATTAGGAGTTACAATTGCTTTGTTCATTCTCTCACAAGTAATATGCCAGGTCTGAGAGTTGAATAACAAAGAAGTTTACTTATTTACTTTGATCACATGACAGAAAAAAATGAAGTTTTGATTTTAAGGCAAAATTTAAAAAAAAAAACTAATAGGATATAGTTTCTGCAGAGAAGCAGCAGTTGATTAGAAATTCACAATCTGATCTGTGGGCAGAACTGATAGCACCAACGTCACTGATGCAGGCATTTCAAACTGAATTTTTTGTCTGCTCCTGATTCACAACAATTTGAATAAAGAGAAATTCATAAAAGCAATTTTAAGGTTTTTTTTTTAAATATCTGTCCATCATAAGACAAATGCAACAAGAACATGTTAAACACCAAAAACACAATTTTCTTTGGAGTGGATCTTAAAGATCCAGCCTTTTTTGTAAAATTTGTATCTGTGAGTTTTATTTCCAAGTAGTTGGATGACAACAAACAATTAGTTATTTGCTCATTTGTTTCACACATACAGTGAAATAAATAGTTCTGCGTGTTTTTTCTTGCCAGTCAGGTTTTCACACTTCTAATAAAGTTGCTGACAGTCTCAAGTTCACAAGAAATGCATAACTAAATGCATTTTCACTTTGTCTGGACAGTGTAAGTAACACCCAAATATAGATTTGTGTGTCTGAGTGAGCATGTTTATGCGCGTGTGAGAGAAGCAGGCGGACACAAAGCGGTGAGAGCTGTAACTGCAATAGTGTTTTACAAGCTCCAAGCCCAGCTCTTGCT
>BSAI01000030.1:4734820-4766125 GCA_036245035.1 Adrianichthys oophorus
ACACAAGAGTATGCAAGTGTCATCTGTACAGTGTTGAGTGTGGCGCTGCGGATACATGTAAAGGGTTAAGTTGAGTGCTTTGGCAAGAGCAATGGGTCACAGCAATATTGCACATCATTTATTTATTGAAAGGGTAAAGTGTGTTACAGCTGCACACGCTCTAAACACAAGTCACTTCAAGGGACCCAACCAAGTGTGCAATGGAAAAAACAACACACATACTAAACACAAACTGCCACCATCTCCCTGGAAACAATTCTAACAGCTAATAAAATAAAAATGTGTGAATCTTTTGGATACTAACCCTTAATTTACAAACTTGATCCATTTTGAAGTCCCACTCCAATTATCTTTTGATCTATTGTAAGAGTGTTGCCAGTGGTCTTTTCATCTTGATTAAAATAAAAATAACTCATTTTCTAGGACATAGTTTCTGTACAGCATCAAGAGTTCATCAGAAATTTGCCTCTGAGTTGAGGGCAAAACTTATGGCACAGAAGAAGCCTACCCTCACTTCCCATCATCCCTTTGTTTACACTCTTTCCCATTAGCTTACAGTTTCTTTCAACCCCAACCTAACATAAGCGGTGCAACAAAAATGGCAAGCAACTTCAGAGCTATCTGGCTGTAGAGCTTTGAGCCAGATACCAACTCAGATGAGGGAAAAACAAGAAGTACATGGATCTATTTTTTTACAAGTGGATGCATCAGAATGGAGTGACATAGGGAACTTGTAGCCCGCCGACTGTAGCACCTACAGCACTACAACAGGCTTTTATCAGTTGCATTTTTTGGCTGGTTCTAATTCACAAAGATTTAAATAAGAAAATAACCAGAAATGCAAGTTTAAGCTAAATTTTCTTTATTTATATTCTCCATCGTGAGAAAAATGCCACAAGAACATGTTAAAAACAACAAAACACCTTTTTTATTGGAGTGGCTCTTTAATACAACAGCAGATTAAACTCCCATTTGGCCTCTCACATCAGCTTGTACCAAAGCCCACTGTCATTTTAACACTTTCTTCCAAAAAGAGTTCTTCTGTTTAAGCAGGTTTTTAGTTTATCTATGCAAAAATCACAGACTTCATTGGAGGTTTATCACACACGTACATCAGATGTGTGCATTAACGGGAGACTTAAAGTCAGCCTTCCAGAGGGCAGGTTAGGAGCGTAAATCCCTCTCCAACATGGAGTGCTTATGAATTGCTTTGGCCCAGAGCTATATCTCCTTGTAGATACCTCCACGTTTTCTCAACAACAGAGAGAAAAAGGGGGGAAAAAAGACTGTTTTCATTCAATCTGCATTCAACACATTCTATTCACTGAGATTTGAGCCAGTGCTTGGCCAAAATGCAGGTGTGAAAATCCATGCACTCACAAATACACAATGATTCTCTGTCTATGTATCTCTCCACACCATTTCATTTCCACAGCCAACAAATCATTTTCAGAAAAATAATGAATCTGCTTGCACAATGACCCTTTTCTCCCTCTATTAAAGCTTCTCATTCACTCTTCCAGAAATAAACAACTTAACCACAAATCTCTGATTTCTCCAACACACAAAGACAGAGTTGCCACTCCTGTATGCCCACCACCCACCACCCACCACCACCACCAAAAAGACAACAGTTCCAGTCTATCCGTCCAGCAGTATTTAGACCCCTGATTAAACCAGTGCTTATTGGTAATTAAGCATTGTGCTTTGTGGAGGTATCCAAAAAGCTGTAAAGCACTCCACCTCCCCAGCACGTAAACACCCACCCGTCCCACCCCCACTGGCACTGTGCCGTCCCTTCCTTTCCTCTCTTCCAGCCTTTCAGGGGGCCGCAGGTGGCACAATTGGCAGTAATGTGTTTTAATTGTTGGCAGTGCTGTCTTGGTAAAGATATGTAGTGGGGAGTGGGAGCTTGGCTGGTGTACAACAGGAAACAGAAGGGTGGGGGCTGAAGGGGGTTGAGGGGGGTAAAGGGATGGGTAGACATAGGGTAACAAAATATGGTTGTAAATATATGAATAGAGAAATAGTACAGGTAACTGTCAAAACAAACATGTTTGGACGGCAATAATAAACTATAAATTGGGGGTGGGGGGTGGGGGGGTCAGTTAAACAAAGTTTTAGCAGCAGAGAGCAGAGCAAAAGAAATATAAGCCCATGGAGGCTGCTGTTTACTCTGTGTCCAAATGTTTCCTTTGCTGTTGTTTTTCAGGTGGAGAGGCTCCCGAGGGTTAAGGCTTAGCAATAACTGCTACAGAGACAGACACGGAGTGAGCTGCTGGTTCATGTAGAGAGTGGTTAGACACCGGCCTAAGCTGCTGAGCTCAAGACCATACAAACCCCTGAGGTCTGTCAAAACAAAAACGTCGAGGAAGAAAACGAAGAACAGTGGGTGTAAAATAATATCAGCTAGCTCTTCCTATCTTATAATTAATCTCAAGATATTTTTATTTTCTTCTTAACTGTATTTTATACTTTAGTCTCAGAGAATGGAGTGTTTTTGAGTTTACTAAGCATCTAGCATTAATTTATACTATATTTAACCTAATCAATGTTGTGGTTGTGGATTATTTAATGAAAAATTACAAAAAACAAATGTTTTCAGATAAAGAAAGTATAATGGCAACAGCATAAACCGGATCAAATGAAGAGTAGAAAAACCCATGCCTAATTAGCTATAATAAGCCATCAAAATAAATAGTAATTTTAATTTGAATATATCAGCCTGTTTCATCATTCTAGAGTAAAAAGCTTATCAAGCCTCATTTGCATTTTTTGCTCTAATTTTTACTGAGAACTTGGTCCAAATAAAGTTTTATTATAACAGCCATGTGTGAATCAGTAAAAATGGCCCTGCAGTTATGTACTAGAATGGCATCTCCTGCCCTCGGCTTACTGGCAGATGTTGTAATCCCTACCAAAGTCTTGCTCACATGGAGTAGATCAGATATGACAAAATGAGGCTGGTCACTGAACCACTGCAGATCAAACTCAGATCACATACCAAACTTTCAAATAAATTAGTGCTCTCTTCCCATAAAAAAAGGCATTCTGTTGCCTTAAAGTTACATTCACACAAATTCACATGCATGCATCCACAGCAAGCTGGAAACCTTATACTGTAGTTTCATCCATCATTTCTCTTGCAGTGGCAGTACGGTGGCTGGGTCACCTCCACGCAGGTGGAAAGTTTCAGAGAAAACAAAACCCACTAGAATGAGAAGAAAAAAAACCCTGCACCAAGCTTCTTGGAAAACTTGCAGAAAAGGATGCAAGAGGCTGCTGCAGTATTACCATGGCAACGGTGAATAGAGCAAGAAGTGCTAGTCAGAATTTCAAGGTTACCCAATATATTCATGTTTTAATAATACCGTACCCTTATGAAAGGAATATTACATTCCTTGCTAGTATGATAGAATTATATCAGATCTTTTCAGCCACACATCATATTGCAAAGACTTGGACATGGAAATAAACTATCTTATCTTTTGACAAACTAAAACGAAGCTTTATAAGAGCTCATTTCAAACTGTTTCTGAAAGTGACACCGTCTTTTCTCTTTGTAACAGACAGAACTTGGAAAAAGAAATTGGAGGAAGTTTGAACAACTAGAGCAATGAAAACAAATGACAATATTTTAGTGTGTGCAAAATAAAAAAATCCCCAAAAGCCTGGATTTTGGAGCTATTTAAAGTTCACGCGTTTGGCATCTTTCACTTGTGTTAGAAAGGAAGCTGTGGGTGAAAATGTAATACTAAACCCATGCGTGCAAAAGCATTGTTAAGCAAACCTGCTGGGATTTTGGTTCATCCACTGGTTTACTCCAAGAGTCAAGACAATTCCATTTATGAAACACAAACTAAAGTGAATGTTTTTTACATTAAGTTAATCATCACTAATCATGTAAAAAGATTTTCTGTAAATTTTTTTTTAATCCATTTGCAGCAGGTTTAGATGAAAAATGCTCGAGAAAAGATCCTCACAGATATTTGTCACCTCTTGTCTGAACCATCATCACAAAGTGCAAAAATGTGTTAGCAAGTTATGCCAATACACATAACACAAAAACGTCTGGATCTCACAGTCTGGATTTATAGTACTGTGCTTCTCCTTTATATAAAGAAAAGATAAAACACCAATATGAAATCACATAAAAATATTTGTTCAATATGTTTTTGATTAAATTAATATGTAACTCAACCTTTATATAATCTTCTGTCTTTATTTTTTACCTACCATCTATCACCTGAAACTGTGTATTAAGCTGTTTTCCTTTTCTTATGCATTTTCCCTGTGGAAAAAGGCTAAACCATTGCTGGTAAATTATGTTTGTATTCTGGTGAGTTCATCCTACTGCAGTCACTCAACATTTACTCTTAACAAAAGGACTGCAGCACAAGTGGAGGCCTTCTGCAATAAATTCATGACATTAAAGAGCTTATGATAACCCATGAGGACTATAACAAGAGCAAACAGTCATTGCTCTGACAAAATGAAGCTTTTTGGACAAATAACTGCCAGAATTCACTTGGGTTTTCAGAGCTACAGGGACTTAGAAGATGTCATATTTTTTTTTAAAATATTAGACTTTGTGAGTTTATTACTTTGCATGGAGAATCTAGTACAATGATTGTGCTCTAATGTGTAACAAGTTCAACCATGACTTCCAAGTATTGCTAGAACCACAAATTATTGTGAAACAAGTACCTGTCTTACAAAAAATATATATATATTCAGTTAAAATTTGTTTTTCGCATTTGACCCAACCCCTGGGGGAGCAGTGGGCTGCAGTCACAGCTGAACTCGAGAACCATTTGATGGTTTAACACCCCATCCCAGCCCTTTAATGCTGAGTGTCAAGCAGGGAGGCATTGGGTCCCATTTTTAGTCTTTGGTATGACTTGGCCTGGATTTGAACTCACAACCTTCTAGTCTCAGGGCGGACAATATACCACAAGGCAGCCGAGCTGGTCCAAAAGGCTTTCAAAGACTCTGTCTACGGTGCTGAGTTGAAGTAGGGGTAAATCCCTACGAATCATACATGATTTAGGTATATCTTTTTATAGAACAACAAGTACATACTTAGATCTAAACAATTAGTGTCTTCCAGACGAAGATTTACTTCTATTATTGTTTATGAGCAATCGTGATTCCTTTAGGTCAAGTGTAAACCTTCGTTTTTTTAACGTCACACATAAGAGTCAGAGCACAGGCACTATTTGCTTCAGTAGACTGTTGAATCTGTGATTCAAAAACCTAAACTGATAACCATCCTTACTATTAATGTGCACAATGTTTCTCCATTTAATACGTTCCAAAAATAACCTGCGATAGGTGAAATCCATAAGTAGATTTACATATGTTTAAGGCAGTAAAAACTCATCACCACACACTTTATACACTTTTGGGAGACAGACGTAAACATGTTCACACTTTACTCTTGTTTAAACCCTCAAGGTTAAAAAATTTGAAGAAAAATAAATCCATTATTATACGATGACACCAAAGATTTGCTTCCGATTAGGAATGGGCCGATATAGTTTTGTTTTTCCAGCTCATACCAATAACTGCTATGTCCCCTGCAACCATGGCCGACAGCTGCTATTTGATAACATCACTTTATAAATGTCTACAAAAACCCATCTTTAACTAAACCACAACTGCTCTTTTACTGTACAATGACACTGAACTTGACCTTTTTAACATACAGCTAGGGATTTCATAGGAACAAGTATCACTTTAAACTTTAAAACATGTATCCCTATCAAAAATAAAATGTAGATGAAAACAGAACAATCTATGTATTTTTTCATATTGGATCGATACAGATTAACTCAAATTATGCAAATATCGACCAATACCAAGACTGGCACCAATATATCTCCCATCCCTATTAGCAATGGAAGGTTTATGTTGATTTGGAAAACTGAACACATGGAGGAGATTGATTGATAAGTTAACAGCCAATCAGGACACTGTTAAATGAAATTGCAAAATTAAACAGAAAAGAATCTGCATAACAACAAAAGACGAAAGCCGTTTAAACGACAGACCACTGTACAGCACACCTGATCTACATAAGGTTTCTTTTTAACGTCTTGTAGTAAAAGCCTTGTTTCTTCGGTTATTCATTTAATGAGGCAGAGGTTTAGACAGAGTCATTTACTTTTTGCAATATTACAAGGCCATTCAAAACCAACTTCTAAACCTTTATAAACACACAAATATGGCTCAGTGTTGGAATCTTGAGGATGTTTTTGGCTTAATTAAGGAAATGTTGGCACTAGCACATCAGAGCATGAACTACTAAGACAGGCAATTTCACTGTTCTCTCCCTTTTCCCATAAACTACTAATTGATCTCCAGGGAGGCGAGCTGCTTAAGCTGTTCTGAAGTGTAAATGACTGTACCAAAACCTTTAAAAGAGAGTTGAAGAAGCCCCGATGGAGAGCAAGCTGCTAGTACGGATTCGGTTTGCAAAAAAAGCTAAGCTTTTTCTTAAAGTTAGTCTACACACCATTAAAAAATAAGCTATTAAACAATTTAGGAAAATTCTCACAAAATATACATTTTTGATAAAAACTTCATACATGATGACTGCGCAGAAGTGAAATAGTTTCAGTGATGTCTAAACCTTTCTGAGTTTACGGGATGCTTCTGGATAAGTTAACCTTTCTGTCATAATTTAGCGGGTTTTAATTTCATTGCAATGCTCAACCAGCCTTTTCTACAACTTTGACTAATTTAGCTGAGAATTCATTTAAAATTCACAAGTCTCTCCACTCATGAATGAAACATAAGGACTGGGAGATTATCATCAGTTCTGTGCTGGCCCTTGTGTGGCCATGAATGTGAATTGTACATTATTAATGATGCTACAGTAAACCATATTTTAAATGTAGTCTTATATAACTATATGAGCAAGAAGAGGGCAGATTTTTACTAGTAGGGGGCGAACCCAAACCTCAGTAAAATTCAATCATTTGAGACAAGCTTTCATTTGTGAGTTAATGAAACGGAACAAAACTTAGCCCAAGCTTGGCCTGTAAAATGATTTATTATTTAAAAAGTCTCACTAGTAATGACTGAGGAGATTTGAGCCCATGTTTACAATGTAGCTCAGTAAAGTTAATGATAATAATCCTAGTAAAAAGCCAAAATAGAATGAAAACAGTCAACAATTTCCATTATGAGTTCTATACAATGGTCCAAGGGATCATGAAACCTAACTTGGGTTTCCTTTACCACTCTTGAAGGAAACCCAAGAGTGTTAAATTTGAGAGTTTTAAACAGAAAATTAGCTTGGTTGAATAATCTGCAATGCTTTAGTACTAATCATACTTTTAGTTTAGGTCATGCTGTAGAAATGGTTGTAAGTATTGTAAATAATGACCCACTTTTGGTGTTTTTAACATGTTCCTGTGGCATTTTTCTTATGAGTGAAAATATATTAAGAAACATTATCTTAAAATTGCATTTCAGAGTATTTCTTTATTCACATGGTTGTGAATCAGAAGCAGACACAATGATGCAGTTGGAAAAAGCTTGTAGGTGTGACAAAGAAGCTACAAGCTCCCATCTCAACTCCATTGTGATGCATCCATTTGTGGACGACTAGATCCATGTTCGTCTTCGTATTCCTTATTTTCCTGGTATCAGCTTGTATCTGGTTCAAAACCGTATGGCTGGATAGCTCGAATATTAATCACCATTTGTGTTGAACCGCTAATATTAGGTTGCAGTTGTGAGGGCCATTAAGCTGGTGGGAGAGAGTGTAAATAGATGAATATAAGGAAGTAGGGGTGGGTTTACTCCAGATCAATGTTCTCGCCCTCTCCTGGTTCAATGTTCTCTCCTGCTCTGCAGAAACTATGTCCTGGAAAAAGACACTGATTTTTTAATTTTGCCTGAAAACAGCATAACCATAATTAAAAGATCGCTGGGAACATGTTTAAAATAGATCAAAAGATGATTGGAGTAGGACTTTTATGGATAACAAATCTTTTTTTCGTGATGCACCATGTTTTCACGAGTATACAAGCGCTGCAGAAGGATATACACACCTTTAGTTATTGTGAACGAGTAGGGGATGTTATTGTCGTAGGAAAAAAAAATGGTGCTGTTCCCAAACAGTACATGATCAGGCAAGCCTGTGATTCATCCTTTTCTGCCACGGGAGGCATGTAAAGTGATAAACAATGGAAGAAGAATCCCCACAGATCACAAAGGGGAATACCACCAGCATGGCGGTGTGCGCATGTACAGTTTCACACACGTGTTACTATCCCTCATCATATCAGACATCCATCACAACAAGGTGCTTAATAATTCAGAACTACAAAATAAAAGAGCAACCTTGTGAATGGCGGGGAACAAATGGCCTCATAAATGATGAAGAAGAGGATGAGAAACAAAAGAGATCTAACAAAATGCAAGCATTTATTTTCTTTTGTGAAACTGTCTTCAGGTTTTCTTTAAGTATTCATGTGAATCTCTGATATTGTGCCATGTATGACAAATACCACAAAACGCACACAAGGATTCACACAAAGTCTTTTTTTTTTCCCTTTTCTCAGGGTTTGTGTTACAGCCAAAGCAACTGGGACATGGTCCAAACAGTATTCTTAAAAAAAGAAAAAGCAATAGCAGTGGTGTGGATACATAAATGCAGAGGAGCCCCACTTATTTACAAAATACTCCTGGATACAAAAGAGAGATTTATGAGAAAACCTGGAAGACAACAACGATATAAAAAAAATGGACGGCCATATGAATGGAAATGAAAAGACAAAAGCAATAAGATGTAAGCAAAGAATGGTGTTTATTAAAAATCCCAAGATGTGCACGCACACACACCATCACACACAATCAGTGCAGACAGAGATTTATCATATGTCTCCAGTAGTGCCATCTGGAGACTTCTAGTGCCAAAACTCTACAGGTCAAAGCAAGTGACATGCTCCCTGAAGCGAGGAAGGAAGTGCATATGTGTCTGTCTGCCAAATAATTAAAAGTGTCATTAGTGGATAGTAGATTGTTTGCATATAAGAACAGGAACCCAAACACTCGAAGCTCCCACAGTGACAGATGCACACAAGGTTCAGCAAAAGGCTAACATTACGAGACGTAAGTAAACAAGCAAGAAAAATTTCTGTAAAAATCTTGACAGCCTTGCATAAACATCTGCAAACAAAATGATGGAAAAGCTGAGAGAGGAAATACTCACAAAGAACAAACAACTTAACTCCAACATCTTTTTGGCTAAAAATCTGATGTAAACAGCGAAAACTAACATTTACAAATAGAACCTGTTTCATGATGTAAAACTTTAGAGTCTTTTTGGCATTTAAATTCTTGTCATCAAGTACACATAATGACAATAAATTATAATAAAGAAGTAAAAGAGTAAAAAAGCTTTACTTTTGAGCGTGACTGAATTTAGGCTGAGGAGAGCTGACTACAGAACTAGCATTAGTGTGTTGCTATTAGCGCAAAAAGACACATAGATTTGATTGTTTTACCCATTGTCTGGCATTGCTCATTACAGTGACAAAAGTAATACATGCAACTTTGAGCTTGTACCCTCAAAGTCTCTGTGTCAATCCCATCATCTTTTGAGCTATTTTCAGAGGTGTTCATTGATCTTTTAATTATGATTATGTTGTTTTTAGCCACAACCTAAAGACCTGTGTCATTTTCTAGGACATAGATTCTGCAGAACAACAGTAGTTTATTAGAAATTTACCTCTTAGTTGTGGGCAGGACTGCTGGCGTGGAGAAAACCTGCCCCCTTTCTGATCACCTATAACTGAGAGCTGTCTGTTTTCATGCTCTCCCACCAACTTACAGACCCTCACAATACCAACCAAAAAGTGGTGATACAAAGATGGAAAGCAATATTGGAGCTATCCAGCAGTACAATTTTGAGCCAAATGTCAGCTTGGATGAAAAAAGAAAAAGACGTACATGGATCTATTTGTCTGCCAGTGGATGCATCAGAATTGTATTGGAATAGAATGGAATGGCAGAGCAGGGAGTTTGTGGCCCGTCTATTGTATTTGTGACGTCACAACTACAATTCTTTTCAAATGGCCTTTTTTTCATCTGCTCCTGATTCACAGTGATTTGAGTGAAGAAATACTCAAAACTTTTATCATAAATGTCCTCTATCATCAGAAAAACACTACAAGAACATGTTAAAAACACCAAAAACACAATCTTCATAGGAGTGGGTCTTTAAAGTTCCAAAAATAAATAAATAAGTAGACAGCATTAACATAAAAATTATTATCTTAACAATTCTTACACAGTAAAAAAAAATGAACACAGAAGGTGACAACAAATCAAGCACTTCTCACATTTAAGGAATGCAAAATTATGTCATTAAGACAAATGGTAAATGGCGTTTACTTATATAGCGCTTTTCTACCTTTACTGAAGGCCCAAAGTGCTTTACAGTCACGGACCCATTCACCCATTCACACATACATTCACACACTGATGGTGGCTCCTCTGCCGAACACTGGCGCCAACCTTCCATCAGAGGCAATGTGGGGTTCAGTGTCTTGCCCAAGGACACTTCGACACATGGGTGGGCAAGGTGGGAATCAAACCTGCAATCCTTCAATCACAGGCTGAATGCCCTTTCCACTGCACCATGGCCGCCCAGAAAGAGCATTTTGGATAAATATTTTCCTCTGTGCTTCAGAGTTGTTCTTTACATCTAAAGTTTTGCAATTGCATAATGAGTCTAGATTTGCATTGTATTTAATAAATAACACTTTACACTACTGTTCAAATGAATCACAAATGTGGGCAGGAGGATTTAAAAAAAAATTAAGAAGCAAAATTTACTCACCCTATAAATCATTTGTTCAAAATATCTACTTGAAAATACATTTCTAATTGAAGTAATGATCTTGTTGACCCTCTAACATGATCGTAGGGTTGTAACATTATGTACAGTGGTAGTTAATGGGTGTGACGATATAATCAATCGTTCCCCTTATTATTTCTGTTTGCATATGTAACTAAAGTAAACAATTATTTAGAAAGTAGACAGTTTAGGTCTTAAAAGAGTAGCACATTTACAACACGTGTCCTATGAAATACAGTGTTCGCACTGCTTCCAAGTGCTATAACTCTTTAGACTACTTAACAGTATTATTCTGACACTTTCAGCTTATTGGTTTTAGGACTTGTCTTAAAGGCATGTCATCATCTTTGAATAATCTTTAATTATCTACTCAACAGTGTAAATACAGTGGGAGATACGATGTACGAACTGTACTTTTGCCATCCATGTCACTAAAAGAAAGGGAGATGGAAGGATGAAAGAAACAATAAAGTGTATGTATGTGTGCGTGTGCATGCATATACACCCATGTGGATTGGGACCAGTAAGCAGATTTACTGAACCCATCATTAAGTTCTCTCCCCTTGTGGTCAGTGTCAGGATCTAGACAGGAAGACAAAGCCTGGGCCCTTCCTCCACGTGGTACCCAGGGGAGAAGGCAGAGGCCGGGGGGACTGAGCTGAGGTGGGACAGGGCATCCTGAAAGGCATGCAGGCTGCAAAATGAGGGGAAGCCCAACAAAGCAAATTAAGAAGGATGGGGTGATTTACAGAGGCTGATGAAACTACTGTATCTTTCTTTTTGTTAGGAGCAAGGAAAAAACAGAGGGGGTGAATGTGTGGCAAACCAGTGTAGGGAGGGGTAGGGCAATTAGTGAGGGAGATGCACATGTCCCTCCCTGAGTTGGGTCTCTTGGGTGGGGAACAGAGCAGTGAGTATCCAGCTGTAGATGGGTAGTGCAGGTGTCTGTACTGCTGCACTTTCATCCTCCTCATGGTGTCTCATTAATTCTTGTAGTACATTAATAGGTTGTAACACACATACAATACAGACACACACTCTAGTGAATAATGGCTGCCCCATGGCTGTCTTGGGGTACAGTATCTTGACATTATAAGCTTCCCCGTGTTCTGCATACATCACAAAGTTTTGTGGGCCACTCAAAGTGAGCTTTAATGCTTCTTGGCTGTAATAACCACAAATATGTGCTTACAACCAAAAACTGGGTCTTTTTATGCTGGGAGGAGGACGGAGGATAAGGACCATCATGAAAATAAAAAAATAAAAAAAAGTTGTAAAATAATGAGAAAAAAGTTCTTATTTTACGAAAATAAAGTTCTTATGAGAAAAAATTGTTCAAATTACAGTCTTTTTACTCGCAGAATTATGAGTAAAAAGTCACTGTTTTACAATAATAAAATTATGGTTTTAAGTACGTTTTCAGCTGTGAATTTATTCGATTAAAGTATAAAATGTATGATAAAAAATCTATTTACTAAGAAAAACATCAACAACAAAAAAATCAAAAATTGTGTTTTAGTATGAGAGACATGGAGTACATTGCAAGAAGTAACTTCAGGATTGGTTACACAAAGTAATTACTAACTCTTTAAGTAAGTCAGCAATATATTATTGTGAGGATAGAGAGATTGAAAAGAACTTGAAAAAAGCATGTCTTTTTCCTTTCAAAATTACAATTCATAATTTAAGAGCACATAATTTTAAGATTTTAATTAATATTTAATAAAATAATGACTTTTTTCTTTTAAAAAATTAATTTATTTTCTAATAAATTCACAACTTTATTCTCATAAATTTAGAACTATATTCTCATAAAATTACAACTTTTTATCATGAAGTTGCCTCATTATTCTCATAAAATTACAACTTTTTTCTCATAAGTTTACGACTTTATTCCTGTAAAATTGCTACTTTTTTTCGGCATGATTTTATGACTTTATTCTCTTAAATTTATTCCTTTTTTATTTTAATCATGGCCCTAGTACTTCATCGTACGGGAAAGATGGTCTCATACTTTAAAAACATTTTTTTTAAGATGACAGTTTGAGTGGTTTAAAAAAAAACGAATTAATTTTGACGTAAACAGTAAATATGACCAGCTTCAAAACTGTTTTAAGTATTAATTCCTCAACAATTTTAAGTGCGTATTTTGCTGCTTTCTTGGTATAATGTTATTTCTAGCTTTGCGGGGATAACATTCAAAAGCGAATTATTTTGTAGAAATGTTCTTGATGATCATTTGGGATTAGAAGTTTGTACTCAGCAATAATCTCTTTGCAGTTACTTTGATGATGAACAAAATCAAGTTCCAGGCAGCATTACACTTCCGAGTAAACAAATTTGCTAATGCAAATGTGCTGCGTCTGGGTGTAATGTTAATAGGAGTGGTTAATAAGACATCTCTGGTGGATAATGTTGATGCATATTGCACTCTGAATTGGCAAAGAGACAAGATGCCAAATAAAAAAGAAATTAAAGATGTCAAAAAAAAAAGGGGGGGGGGGGGGGGGGGGGGCATACTTGTCTGAACAGAAGCTGTTGGGATTACTTTGCAATAAAAGCAGTGATGTGTCTGCCCTCCCCTTTTGCACCCCTACAGAGCAGAGCCCAATAACCTAACATCACAGCCACAGCCTTTCGGGACCTGTCACCAACTGCCTTAAACTATGATGCCAGGGCCCCAGATCTCCCACCAGGCTTGCCATGCCTCTGGGCACACCGTATGCATCTGTGAGGGGTGTTTTCCTTATGATCCATCCTTGCATATATTTATGTGATGTATGTCTACGTGAACAGAAGGGGACTAGCTTTCAGCTGTGCGTATCTGCATGCTGTCTCAGAGTGTCTGACTGTCTGAAGAGGGAGGAGGGAGTCATCAGATAAGCCACCTCATTTGGGCCGCTTTAGGAGGAGTGAAAGGAACCATGGGGAGGCTTTCATCTCTGAGACGGAAGAAAGAGACAGAATCAAGATGGAGTGAATGTGGAAGAAGATGAGAGGGTGGGTGAGAGGGTGAAGAAAGGGGGCGGTGAAAGGAGGGGAAAAGTGAGATGAAGAATGAGAGAGATAACGCATGAGGATGTTTTACTTGGTCATGCTGGCAGAATACAAAAAAAAAGGCACACCAATTTCTACTGCCCCCTATTGGGCCAAAGAATATTTAGTTGTGAAGGAAAAATGTATTGGCAAAAGAGGAAGTTGCAGTTACTTTGCACTGGGCCCCATCACTCTCTCAAAAAGACAAATTGGGTAATTAAAGATGACTTAAGAGCGCTCTGTCTGTCTGTGTAGGTCTGCGTATATGAATGTGTGTCTTCAGTGCATTCATCTCGTCTTCATAGATAACACAAGGAGGGCATTTGCAAGTCAAATTCAGCCTGTAATGACACGGGAAATCATCTGAATTTATTGAAAGCCAGCATGGAGAGGAAAGCAGCTTGTAGAAGTGGCAGATCAAAAATGTATAAAATTGCCTGTACACAGAGATTTGAGTGCTACTGATTTTAAATGAAGCGATGACTCAAGGTGAATGTGTGCCAGACTGATATTTGAGGGCTCCATAACTCCTTTTTTGATACAGATTCCAAAGTCAAGATATTTTAGCTCAAGAAGTCATTGACAAGAAAATGCACATTGAGAGGAAGTTTCCAAATTGCATGCTCGTATGAGAATCCAGGAATTCATGTGATCATGTAAAAGAAGTAAATTAAATAGGACTTAAATGATCAACACTGACAACATGTTTGAAGTCCAAAAATAACCCTATTGTTCTGGAAAAACGCTTACTTATCATAGTGGTGTTTGGTGGACACCAGTACATAAATCTCTTCACTAAATCACATAAAACTGAATTTTATAGTTTAAGAAGCATTTTACCTGTTCAAAATTCTTTATTACTTTTAGACATAAAATGACTTTTAGGCTAGAGTGATTCCATTTTATGTATTCCTATAAAAACATTCAATACAGCTGCCAAGTTTGGAAGCATTTGCTAAAAAACACGTAAATTCACTTTTTATTCAGGGATTTATGTGCGTAAGATCTAGAATTTTCACAAAATACAGTCAAGTTAGATTTTTCAAAAATGTTTATAGCTTCACATTTTTAGAGTGAATACATTTTTTCTTTCAATGTTTTTTGAAGCGCATAAAAGAACATGTAGGACACAATCAGAGCATCGCGCAACTCAAACACAGACATTACACACATTAAGGATGTGGAGGTGCCTGATGGGGAGTAGTTAGCAGAGCATGAACCACAAAAGTAATCAAAACAGTTGAGCTATTACACTCCCATTTCAAATTCTTGGAAAACACTTAAATGGCTATCTTTTGTAAGTGTTTGTTTGTACATCTACAAACTATTGTTGTGCTGTTTGTAATACTACCATTTTCTTGTGTGTTTTAGATAAATGTAACTAATTAAATTTCTATAACTATACAAGTCCACAAAAGAGAAAGTTTGGTCAGTGATTATTTCTTCAGCAAATTCAATATTTTTTCACAAAAGGGAGTATGCTGCTTCTATGTACAAATTCATGCATTTTTAATAAAAACTAAAATAAATTATTTTTCCTCATAGCATGTATATCAGAAACTAAAACTCTAGAGTTTCAGTTAGTAGAGGAGAGCTAGGATAAATATCACCCAAGAGATAAACATCCAATTAATAAGTCATATTAGATAATTTTTTGAGCTTCTAGCAGTTAGAATGCTCTTCCATAACAACACTCCCATCAAAGTGTTCAACTGCCGTCCAACTAAACATTGTTACAGAAAGCAAAAGATCAGAGAGGGGGGAGGGAAAAAATACATTAGCACGAGGGTTGTACATTTGTAATGGTCTGCATTCATCACAATAATTGGAAATAAACAGCACAATTATTGTTTAGAGAGCACTAAGTCAACCTCTAATAAAGCCTCGGCATAGAGTGGTAAAGCTTTGGCACTGAAGACAGTTTCCGCTGAAATTAAGTAAATGGCTCCAAATGAGAGTGTTTGTGTTTACATTTATGTGTGTGAGAAAAATCCTTTGAATGCACTTGCACAAGACTGGCAATATTTTGCAAAATGTTCTCAGGAAATTTATTGCAAACTAAAATCCTAGTGAGTCATTGAACAACACGCCAAACAAAGTCAAGAGGTTAGTGTAAAAAGCATAAATTTATTCTTTTACATTGTTCACTGGTGCATTACATTTTTAAATCCTTTAAAGTTATCTAAAGCTAAACTTCTCTGAGCTTTTTAAGTCTACATATCTCTTCTGATTATTTTTGAAAAATATTTCCATTTAGTATTTTTCTTAGTGATTTCACAACAAAGATTGCTGCTAAGACTAAACAGAAAATATGTTTGCAACATCTCATTGATTCAACATTCAGGGGACAATGGACCTGGACTGATGAAACTATGTCTTAACTGGGGTCATTGAAAGAAGGGTCAGCTCACTTAACAAACTGCATGATGCCAAATGGAAAGAAAAATATGCAGGTACATTAAAATCAACAAGTCAACAAGATGGGGTTTCAGGAAAAAAAAAAAAAAAAAAAACGACCATGACATCAAAAATGGCTCCATGTTTTAAATCGTACTGTAGTGTATACAGGGCGCACTGGGCGATAAGGCAAAGTGTCAATGAATGGTACATTTTATACATTTACTATTACAAACTTGTAATTTTAAAGGCACACAAAACTTTAAGGCAAATTAAGCAAAAGAAAAACAGTCAAAGACAAGTCCGTCAGACGGTCAATTTTTTTTCTGCGTTTACAGACATTTAAACTTAGAAGCAACATTAGCATATTCGCAATACTTGTAACTCCCAACCTAGTTTGTAACACGTGAAAAAAAAGAACTGACTGATATTAATAAAACAAACGTTACTGTGACTATGCCGACTCCTAAAGTAACGGTGTTAGTAACATGCAAAAAAAAAAAAAAAACACAGTTTGAAACAAGTTAGCTGCGTCAACGTTACCATAACGGCCAACTTTGCTTGCAACTCATAAAAAAAACAGGCTGACAATTTGAAAGAGCACCATGTACCTCTTAAACTTGCTTCAACATCAGTAGCACAACCAGCACTCTGGATTATAAAATGCAATGTAGACTAAATGTAGGCTTTTAAGTGTACCTTATAGTGCAGACAGTACGGTTGATTAAGTTAAACTTTTTTTTTTTACTATTAAAGCCTGATGAGTCTTTATCTTCCCTTTGTTTTGCAATCTTTTTTCTCCTATTTTGGGATTTTGTGTTCTTTAATGTAGCCTTAGTGTCTGCATTTTTTTTAACCTGTTGCTTTTACTTGTTCTTCTTGCATTTTATCTAATTTATGAATTATCTGGGAGTGTAGATCAACATTTTACAAAAAAAAAAAATCTGACAATTCTGATAAAAAGATACGTTTCACTGGTGGTTTTCAAATTTTGTCTTTTTTTTACTTTTTAAACATAAAATGTTCATTTGAATGCCTTTTTCTTTGATTAACCCTACCTATAAACCCTGAACAACCAGCAATAAAAAAAACAAACAAAAAAAAAACGAAAGCTTCAACAAAAAGGCAAGGAGCCAGGCACCAGAAATGTCTACGGACAGATGGTAAGCACAAAAGAAAGGAGCAAAGAGGGAGATGCAGTGCTGCTGATTTCATCAAGATTAATACAGTGAGACAGGAAAGCAAACACAAAGAATGAGTCAAAGAAGCGGAGGTTTCGCTTTAATGAGATCAATAGACTGGCATCACTGAAGGGTCAATGGCCGTGTCCATGGTGACCCATCACTCACTGGCTGCAAGACTCCCATCACAAGTCCTCAATAGATCCCTATCTCACTCTCCCAATCATACACTATATGTTATCTGATGTTTTCTGTCTTTTCTTGGATGTTTTCTTTTTTTTCTTCTTCTTATTGAACTTCTTATAATTTACTATGATTCAACGTTTAGTGTAATTTCCGGTGTAAGCTCCCTCCTGTCCTTATGATTCAGCTCAACACATGTTTTCTCTTTAACATCTCGAATCTCCAGAGTGGCACAAATGTCCTAACCAAACATTCTTACTGCTTAAGTGCGAAGCACTTTCATCCTACCTCTTAGGATTTTAAATAAAACCTTTGGTTGATAAGAATAGTTTTAATTTTCCAATGGCTTGTAATTTCATTTTCTGTGTTTACAATAAAGGTTAACAAAGCATATTCTAAGTATGCAACCTTCATACTTTTTGTAAACAGGCTGTAAGAATATTTGTGGTATTAATATTATTTATAGAACTTTCTAGTTTTTAATTTCAGGTTGAGTGTGGCAACAATGATTTAAAGAAAAAAATAACAAAAAACTTGTGTCATTTCTGAGATGAAATGTCATACATGTGGATAAAAACAAAGGACGGTAAAAACAAGGAAAAAAAGTGCAATATTTTTCTATCAGCGCTGAAAAATTTAGAATAAGAAGGTTAGTACAGAGAGTAGCTGCATTTAGAAAGGAAAAATAGGGAATGCAAAAATGCTAAATTAGGTGTAATTCTAGAAAATTATGTCACAATTATTTTAAAAAGCAAGAGAGATATGTGGAATACCCTTATCCCTTCATCTCCACTAATAGTCTCCACCGTTATGGATTGCAGTGTCTAAATTGGCGATGCCAGCTACTGCTCCCAAAACAAAGCTCCAAAAATATCACTGCCAGCACATGGCACATGTATTTCCATGGCTGCTAGCAGGAATCTGTGTATGTGTTCTAGCTTCCACAGCTGTGGGGAGCACGGAGTCCAGCATAAATAATTGAAGACGAGGGAGAATCCGACTTCAGAAAGAGCAAAATGCCAACTGAAAGGCACATTTTATTCTCTAAAAAAGGTTGAGTAAGGGAATAAATAAGATAGAAATGGAAAAAAGAAAAACCTAATAACCAATTACAAGAAGCTACAACAGCTGCTCTACTCAGTCTCCATCAACAAAACCATGGACAGCCGCAGAGTGAGGGGTCAGAGTTCAGGTTCAGAGGGTCAAGGTATGGGTTCACCTCAGAAACATTTTGAATCTCAACAATAAACTAATACTACATGACCTTGATGGTTTGAAAACAGGCTCCACATAATTGATCTTTACACAAAAGGAAACACAATTAATCAAAATAATATGATTACAGAAAAGCAAAGCCACTGGCCATTTTTGGAGGATTTTTCTTCACATCTATGCATCCTGTCAGCTTAACAATGACTGAATGGTTCTAAATAACACAAGTTATTTGTATTGCAAGTAAAGAAATAAAGAGATCAAATGAAAAGGGTGAACAAAAGGTTCTGTAACTAAATTATACAATGGAAAAAAGTGGGCAAAAATAACCATGGATTAATGACAGGGCAAAGAGCAACTGAATGGTCTAAGCAGGGTTTTTTTTTTAATTCATCAATAGTCCTGACTTACTCCTGCTGGGAGATCACAGTTGCTTTATATCCTTTTATCTCCCTGATCACTGTATTTTCTGAAAAGGCGTCGACTGACCAGGGCAATGTGGACTGATTTCTCTCAGTACCTTAGGTTTGGTGGTGGTCAGCTTCAAACTCATTAGTCTGTTTGATAGATAAGAGGCTTGCAACTGGATAGTCACGGAACCCATGGGTTTTGTGGGTTATAAAAGCGATGTAATCAGGATTTGGCAAAAATAATCTAAAGAGTGCAGGGAGGAATAGTGGCAATAATTTGAAAATCTGATTTGGACTATTTATTTTAGAAAAAAACATGTATTCTTGAATTTGTTTATTATAAAACACAATAAAATATTACAAAGTGTAGACAAAATTTGCAAAATCCATAGTTTGCTGTTGTGCTTAGCAAATCAAACAGTTTCTCTTTCCTTGCCCTGCCATCCTGCCTTCATTGTATTACTTATGCTCATCCATTTAATTACTTCTTTCAGTCAGCTTTTTTCTTCACAATAATCTCTTCTTGTGACCTTCTTACTGCTCTTGCTGTCAGATCTCGCTATCCACTCCAGTCAAACTACACTTTTCAGATAACACGCCAATTAAAGGCCCCATTGGTACTCCGTCTTTATGCTGCAGCTTGTCTCTGAAAAGGAGAGATGAACCGTCTGTGTGTCCACGCATGGAGCGAAATGAGCATTTAAAATTCTAGCATGTTTGCATATGTCTAATGGCAGACGGCAGCCCCCTGCTAAATCCCTATTAATGATCCTATTTACACTTGTTGCCAGATTGATCAAAGTTTAGCAGTTGTGTGATCTGCTGCCTTTTCATCTCAGCTGGTTTGGAGGGGGGGTTGCTTGCTCCATGTGAGTCTGTGTACAAAGGGAGGCTGTTAGTTGGCACAGTGTGTGGTAGTTGGCAGAAAAAGGGGCAAGACGCCACGATACAAAGACCCAGAGCTGATGGGTGTTTATGTAGTGCCTGTGAAGTGTATTTGTGGTTCGTTGGCATAGAGCAGCAGATTAAAGAAGCTACGATGGTCAAAGCTAACAGATACCACACACCAAAATCTTAAATGACACATCTGCCAAGTGGTTAAAGAAACACATCTTTAAGTAAAACTCAAACCATCATTATAACTATGGCCCACAACAGTCCTGGACTGCAAAGACTTGTACTGTTTTCACCATTTTTCTTTCTTACTGTGCCCTTGAGCAAAATGTTTTCCTTTGCCACATGCTCAAAAACTCACCAGAATTTGCTTGCACCAATGCAACTACCAGAGAAAAGGAATTAGCCAAAGTTTTGATAACCCTTGACCTAGAGGAGAGGCCACTTTTTTAAATTTTCTAAAAAATACCAGAATACGGTGAAACGTATTACATGAATCCTTGGCTAAAGCTGAATAAAATGATATGCATTATGTGATTATATTAGGAAAGTGGGTGTAATAAGCAAAAAGACGTTTGCAAAACATAAAATGATTGCTATGGAAATAAAACCAATAGAAAAGCTGCCATTTTGAAAAAAGTGTTTGTTTTTTTCCATCAATTTGTCACATACAGCTCTGACCAGGGCGGCTGGGGGAGAGGGGCAGAATTAGGTACATGTAGCAGCCGTTCAGCCATTGAGGCCGGGTCAAACGGGGGTGGCGAGGGTGAGGGCGTTTAGCACCTGCTGGCCATACAACACCACTCACAGCTTTAATTCTGAATAAGAAACATTTATTTTATTAAACATTATTGTTACATTTATCCTTAATAGCAGGGTAAAATAGCCATTAAATGGAAAAATGTAAGAAGTTCCTCTGATGTACTCATTCCTGATCCTATCCATAGTGGTCACTCCCAAAGAGAATCTCAGCATCTTCATCTCTGCTGCTTCCAGCTCTGCTTCCTATCTTTTTCTCAGTGCCACTGTCTCTAGGCCAAACACCACGGCTGGTCTCACCATAGTTTTGTGCCCCTTCCCTTAACAACTGACACTTTTCACCACCCATTCCAACCCGCCACTGAATTTATCTGGAGCCCCAAAGGTAAACCAAACTGGGAAAAACCAAGGGGAAACTAAAGTCACCTATTTGTTTACTGGCAAATACCTGACCTCAAAATACCCTATCCAGAGAGAAGCTCATCACAAAAAGAGGCTATGACAAAGGAAACATGGAGAGGAAAAATAAAAAATGAGAGGTCTTCTAGATGAAGAAAAAGAAAGGGAGATACAAAATAAAGGCAAATGATAGAAAAAGTGGGGGATGTTTTAAAGACATTTTCATCTTGACCTTTGGGATCATCCATCAGCTGGACACAGACCTAAACTACATGCACATACACACTGTAGCACATAAAAACATGCACTCACACAAGCTCCTCCATTGTCCTTATGAGAGTTCATTTTCCGTAAAAGCACTTACCTTACCATGTTTAATTCACTGTGTCCACAAGCAAGCATAGGCTTGCTAAAACACACCAATAAACATATCCACGTCATAAGCAATAGGTCAGTTTCACAAGGCAGAACATAATTTATGGCCAACAGCCTTTACTGTAACAAGATTTTTAACCTTAGCGAACTACATTTGGGAATTAATCTTTAATGTTTTTAAGGTTTATCAGGTGGAAGCTGTTAAGATGTTTCAGGTAATGCATTGACCGAAAGAGTAATTCCAGTACATTACAATTTTAATAATTAAAAACAACAACCAGCAAAGAAGTTTTCAGAAAAGCATCATTAATTTTTGTTAGAAATTCTCTAATATGCACGTGATCTTTTACAGAATTTGAAACAGTGAATGCTTTAAAATTCCGTTGGAGTTTTTACACCACAGCTGGAAAAAAAGGAGACAATTAACCCATTAATTCATCAGTAACCTTTCATGATCCCAGTGAAACTAGTTTTCCAAAGACCGACATCAATCATGGCATTCCAGTGCAACGATGAGAGCACCAGGATGGGGCTGACGCTTATTGCACCCACTAGATGGTAAAATTGTGGTGTTGGTGTTCATGGCACTTATAGATGCTGCACATTGGGCCATATTAGCTTGGAAAATTATGCTTATAATTTATAAGCTGAATGGGTTAGGGACTTACATGAGAAAAAGAGAGCACAAAGAAAGCAGGAATCTGACAGTTAATGACAATAAGACAGCATATGTTCCTTATTGCTTGTTAATTATAAGAGCTTCACAGATTCATAGGATTTTTTGTGGATGAATCGTTGCATACATTTTAAAAATGTTTATGCAACAAGCATGTTTTTAATAAAGAAACTATTGAACATATTTTTTTTTTCTAACATGTACTGATTGTTTTCTCCCATCTATTGCAACTCATTACATCCCATGATGATGCATAAATATTTGCCCGGCAACAAAATTTCACCACATGACTGGTGTGGATCTGCCAACATTAAAATAAATTCAATGGGATACATGCTTTAAACTTCCAGAAAAGGTTTGTTTTTTTTAACAGGTTGCCTCAAACGTATCAAACTGTATCAAAATGTAGTGGGCTTTAAAGAAATGTAACATCTCTGATTTTTGTTGTTGCTTTGGTTTTGTATAAGAGTGGCTTAAAGATTTCTAAACTTTAACCCTACTATAAAGAAACAGAGCTTTTCTTGCACAAAAAAAAATCATTTTCTAATTTAAACTGCTATCCAGTGAGGCAAAAACTGTAATAAAAGTTAACCAATCTTGTCATTTGTCATGGATTTAAACATATATTTAGCGAATTGGAATACATTAGAACACTGTGTATAGATAGCCTAGAGCAGAAGTACATCCCATCTATTAACCTCGAATACAGTTCTGCACATTTCAGTCAAAAGATGAAATGCCATAGTCTCTCTGCTGATGAGTAATTTCACTTCTTGTCCATAAATCAATTATGCATAATCCCCTTGATGAAGACAATTAGAGGCCATTTAACATGAGGAATTAAAGTGTCTGAGTGTGGTTAATGTGGGCATATGAGCACATTCTTGTGTTTATGTCAAAGCTGTGAACGTTATGGTTTGCTTACCAATTAGAGTCGCTTTAAACTTACAACTGCGGACAAACTTCTCACTGAAAAGAGCCCAAACTATAGACACAGATCTGCTCAGTTAATTAATGTTTCTTCACTTACTTTCCAGTATGTTGTGACTCATGTCAGAAAGAGATAGTGGCCATTTAATAACATCTTGAACCATTTTGAACTGGTAAAGAGATTATGAATACATTCGAGGAAGCTTTTAAATTCTGATTTAGGTCTAATGTTTGGAAAAACAGGAAATATGTATTAACAAAAGACTAAAAACTGATCAAAAAGCTAAGAAATTTGGCAAATATCAAGAATACCACAATTCTGAGTTTAAAACCAATAGTATTTATTTCTTAATTTATTTGTGTTACAGCATTGAATTGAATCATGGGAAAGGGGGATTGTTGCATTCCTACTGTAGACCAATATGTTTGCATTACAACAGGCTTAGTATGAGCCAACTAAAAGGTATTTCTTTTTTGAATTGGCTTACTAGAAAATTAAAATGAGATATTTCTTTATTGTCGTTTTGTTATAAAGAAATCGTGCATCAAACCAAAACAAAACCGCAGCCCAAAAATTAAAGTTTAAACAGAATCGTGAATCATTGCATCCCTACTAAATATGGATCTTATTCCTGATTAAAGTGAAGTAAATAGAGGGAATTGCCAGTAAAATTCCAAAAAATAAGTAGTAAAAGTAAAACACATTTTAAAGAAATCAAAATAGTGGGTGGAGGGAGGAAGTGTTTTTTTTTTGGCTTTCTTTACATTCTTTAACCAAAGTGTAAATAGCTTTTCCAAGGAGATAAGAAGGTGTATTCATTTTGTGTATAACTCAACCTATACTTGATCAGCCTATACATTTGTACATGTGTTACAGAACCTCATTTTATAAATGCCAATCAGATGTTTTGATAGAATCAACTTTCATATATCATGAACTGCAAGGAATAACAGCGTCATTGTTGCCAGTGAAAACAAAAACTTTGTTGAGACGTACAAAGCTGTGAGGTGGGAAAAAAAGAAAAGCTTCCTTCATTCCTCAATAGGTGGAGTAGCGTTTACTCCACCTATTTATTCTTGATGTGCTAAGATCCGCCTCATTCTCACACTCGTTCACAGCCGCCTGTCTGCATGTATGAGCCCGTCTTCATACTGTTGCAGCACGGGCACACGCACCACTCATACAAACACAAATTAATGGTTTACCTGACCACTTCAAAACTGTTCACTCGCCGTTGTTCCTGCCCCCACTATGCAAAGTTATGATTTTAATAACTGCAGAGGGTGCACACTTGGCAGGAGTGAAACACTACTCACCAATGTAACACGAGGCCGCCATGAAATGTGTTACAACAGAGTCATTATCCAAACTTCATATGTATACTCTTTCCACAAAAACACACCAGCTAACATGTAGAAGCTGTGTTTAATTTGAAAAAAAAAAAGCTTTAAACGGATCTTTGGCTGTCAGTTTCGTACAATAATAACCATTTGATTGTGATCATTTTTGTGATTCACAGGTTTTTGCTGTACTGTGCTCTAGGTATTACTGTTTTTGGTAGCCAACCCAGGTGGAATGTCTATACAGTTGGAAAAGACTAGTCAGTCTGGAAGAAGTCAGTCTGGTGTTTTGAGTCAGTCTTGTTATGTCAATCTGTTAGCAAAAAAAAAAAAAGATTTTGGGGCATTTTTTTTTCTTTCATTCATTTATTTTGAGTCAAAGATAAATACAATAAAGAGATACAACGACTAGATTTTGAAGCATATATTTAAAAATACTGTTTATAACAGAGTGTGAGTATAATATTGATTATGCCACCCAGTGCTGTTTTGGACCCTTTTTCTTTTGGGAAACAAGCACGATAACTCTCACTATCCATGTACTTGACTGATCATTCCTAATGCATCCAGAGGAATCCCACAACAATATCCCTGCTGTCTTGTTTTTGCATCCGTCTGGATGTGACTGAGTGTGGCTGACGTTTCTATTTCAAAACGGGTCTCCCTTGGTGTGTCTTCCTTGGCCAAGTCTGCAGCCCACGCTGTATGAAGCAGGGTGCCTGCCAACACATTCTAACACACAGTTACATCTGTAGTGTGCTAAGCTGACTGGGAATTAGAGTCTAAACTGCAGGGCATTGTATCACAACACATGACACTTGTGAGAGTAAACAGAGAAAGGCAGCATCCACCTATAAAATCATATGATACATGTGGTGGTGAGGCATGAGTGTAGTTCAACACTGAAAAATAGAAAACTTTTTAAGACTTTAAATGCATTGTTAACAGCATTTCTTGCAGACAATATACGAACATTATGGACTTTACATTTTGGAAAATGAAAGTGGTTTTATGTCGCTACAAAGCTTACAGGACTGGACATGAAGCTGACAGTTAAGCTGTTACAATGGATGAAGGCCAGACAGAGATGATGGGGACAGAAGGAGAAGATGGCAGTTGTTTGATTAGTTTGCCAGTTGTAGAAGCGGGCAGCTGAGACTAAACGACAATAATGCCCTAACAAGGAGGGATCTGGAGAGCCAAACCATATGGAACAACCACAGCCACGCGCCATCTTGGAACTCGTGTGGCTTTGTTAGCCAAACAGCAGAAACATACTAAAAAATTCTATTTTAAATTTAGGATTGAACATTGATATAAGATTTAAATAAAATAATGATGCCAAACCTTTGTCAAAAGTTTTTTCCAATCTCTCAATTTGTTTTTGAAGGAAGTCCATATTATCTCAAATTTGTACACTTTCTTTTACACTTTACTGGTTATTCAAGTTTTGTTTTTGTCTTCCTTCTGTAATAGGGCTTAACTATAATCAAAAGGGGCAAGGTTTGATTACAAATGGGGAGCAAAGACTTTTCTTCATCTCCAGGGATGAGTATAGCAGATGAAATGCTGCATTGGGTTTTAGTCAACAGTGAAACAGGAGGAGAAAAAAAGAAATTGGCTTTGAGGGTGGTGTGCACATCACAGTGTCCTTGGAAATGAAATTTCCCAGGGTGCTTCAGTGTCAGGAATCAAGGACATGAAAAGAAGGATAAAAATATCTATGATGCTGGCTTTTAGTTGATTTGGACAGGTACTCTTGACACAAAGACACTAAAGCATGCCTAGAGACACAAACTCATGACAGCATTCAAAGCCTTGACATTACTGAAGTGACTGCCTGAGGTTTTGCTGACTGGTGACACACTGGCAGACAAAAGTTGTAGCAACCTGGTAATAACTGGTATTGCCTTTGATTACCATGTTACAGCCTTTAAAGTAAATGTTATTGGGCATGTATTGAACTGGACATGTACCTTAAAGAGTTGTATTTCAAATCAGAAAAGAGCAACACTTCACTTTAAAAAAAATGACATCCAAAAGAAGCCACAAAATTAGGAAGTTGAGAAAATGCAGAACAGTTTTAAAATGTTATATAGAAAGCCTCCCACATTCCAAAAAAATAGCTAATAGGTGAATTGATGATTCTAAATTGTCCCTATAGGTGTGAATGTGAGTGTTTATGGGTGTGTGATTGTGGCCTTGCGATGGACTGGCGACCTGTCCAGAGTGTACCTCGCCTTCGCTCAACAGCAGCTGGGTTAGGCTCCGGCAGCCCTGTGACCCCGTGAAGGATAAAACGAGTTAAGAAAATGGATGGATGGAAGGAACATTCCGAATAACATATTTGCTTTTTTAGTGTTTTTCTAACTTAAAATCAACATTTTTGACATTAGCCTTTTGTCCCAACAGCTGAACTTTCAATAAAAAATATTCAGGTTATGCAAGAAAACTCCTCTCCACTTTGCTAGAACAAGAAGTCATCTGATAAAACTGTTGGATGTGCTTGGAAAAATATCGTAGTTTCTGTATAAGGGGTTTAACTTTTGGACTTTTGCAAAGATGAGAAAAGGCCTTTAGTTTGGTGACTTTTGGGTATGTAGCCAGAGGCAGTTGGGTCATTAGAATAAATCCTGTCACAATTCTTAAAAAATAAGGGTGCCTAAGTGTAGACTTGCAATTGTTGTAATGTGCAGACAGAAGGGAAAAATTTATGCCTATACACCTAGGAAAGGCTAATATTGCTGCTTGAAAAGTCATATTCCTAAGAATCATGGCGAAGATAACTAAGGGCAAAGAAAGTAGGTGAAAGAAAATTAAAGAACGGTTGTAAAACATTGGTTTTCTTTCTTCATTTTTTCACCTTTTTGTCCTAATAATCACTACTCTTTCTCTGCTCTTTATTCTTCATTCACCTTCTGTCTTGATTATGTTCAGTCAAAATAAATATAAGTCAATTGTACCCGAAGCACACTAGAACCCACCGAGGCCAAACTTTGTTAAGACAGACCACTTTAAAAGGTTAACACAAGTTGTGTCTGGGCCGCAAGCAGCTTACAGAATAAGATGGAGAAATACATTCCTTTTAAAATGAAGAAAAAAGAAGAAAACTGACCATAAGCTTTTGTTTACAGGTGAATAAATGCATATTTAGTTTTAAGAAAAGCAAGAATTTGTACACATTTCAGCCAATTACTAAAGAGTCTAATATAAACCAGCCCTAAGACAAAAGAATAGTGTAATCTAAAAAAAACGTCCTTTATAGTTAGAACATAAAGTGCCACCGTGTCTTTCTGACTTACTACTTGCATTTACTGCAGAAAAAAATGACCCAGTTTGGAGACAAACAATTCTCTACAAAGACAGAAAGACAGTAAGACAGATTCAGAACAAAAGCAAAGGAGAATAGGTCGAGGAATAGGATGAGGTGGATGGGGGCACTAGTTATCCCAAGAGACCAGTGGTGTGCAATGATTGGTTTCAGGCATGTAGGAAAGAATGTAGTGAGAGGAGCAGCATTGGGATAATCTGCAGAGGTGTGTTCTCCATAGTTGCAAAGATTTAGCCATAAATCATAAAAAGGAAGGACATCATAAAGAAAGGGCACCAAACAGAGGTGAAGAAAAGAAGAGGATTTTGATCTTTTATGAATACACAGAATGGAGATTACCTTGAAAATATATATAATTACTTTTAATGAGTTATCAGTGGGGGAATGAAAAGCAAATTAACTCATTAATCAACAACATTCAGACAATACATATAATACTAAATAATGCAACATTATGTATAGCAGAGAAAATGTGAAAATTCAGCTTTTTAAAAATTTCTTTTAAATGTATCATATGCCTGAACAACAAAAACATGGAGGTTCATTCATTTTATTTATTTCTTGTTTTTATAGGTTTGTCAAACTTCCTAAATGGATACAAATGTATTAATATATTAAATATAAGTTTGGAACTGTAATTTGTGTTCAAAAGCAACCTTTAAAAGGTAATTCTCTATGTGTGAATCTGTTTGATTGTTCTCTGTTGTCATCCAGTAAACCATTAACCAAAGGACAATGAAGTCAGGGATGGGTTCAATATGGAGGAGGTATTTAAAAATGTCTCCAGCCAAAATGAACCGAATGAATGTATGCGTTTAACAGCAGGTAGTTCTACTTCTGAGCCTCTCGTTCTCAAGCTTGAATTAATGTCTTTAAAAAAAGATGAGCTCACTTCAGTTTTGCATCAAGGGTTTACACACACTGACTCATCTTTCTTTAAAGTTAACCCTACAATAACCCAGAGCCTGCAACACACAATCAAGTTTGGTATTTTGACTTAACTTCTCAGCTGCTATAAGCCTTTTAAATCCACAAATACTCTGTGAGAAATGGCCACTTGAATCACTCACAGCTCAATAGAACACCTCATACTGGTATTCTTCTGAGGAGGAGAAGACTTATGAGAGTGAAAAAAAGCATCAAGCTCCATAACATCACTTTCACCTTTTTCTTGACATGCTCTTCATCTCTGTAGCTTCCTTCCATCTTGCTTGTCAATTTTGTCCTTTTTCAGTCTTTCAGCAGCTCTTCAGCCACCCTGCTGCTTTACATCTCAGAAAAAACAGGTGTGCAAAAATACTCTTTCAAAAGGTGTTTTCTGAATAAATAAAAGGCTACAAAAATGTGTGTGCAAATTAAAACAATTTGAACCTTTTTTAATCAAGTAATTGAGGTATAAACACTCGAACACTATCTTGATTTTGATAATACAGTACTGCAAACTGGCTCTGTCTCAGAATGCATGCTTATGTGTTACTGTAGGCATGCGGTGTGTAAACCAAATGCTAAAGCGGCAAGTCACCTTGATGGGAGGGTGTGCAGGAACATGCAAAGTTCTGCAGGTTATCAGTGGGTCAGCTCATCTCCTAAGAACTCATTAATTATAAAGAAACAGTGGAAAAAGGCCATTAGGACAAATTATCCCAGTGGTAGCTGCAGACATGAACCAAAGTGGCATCCATAACTTGAAAAGCTATTTTTAACTTTTACAAATCTGAACAAGTGACAGTCCAGTCTGAATACACTAAGTATCAACCTATCGATGAGCATAGGTAAACTCTGTTACTGTCTAGAGGACATGTTTAACAATTCACAGCAGCTCCTTCTCATTTCTCCAATGTCTTTCCACATTTTCTTTTCTTTTGGTCTATTTAACCCTTCCTTGAGCTGTGACTTCACCCACCTCTGTACTCCATTAGTTTTACTCTGTCTGCATATTCAACTTTGCAGCAACACGCAGTGATGTTATCTTCATATCTGTGGTTCTGTTCCAACATCATGAGCACACTGAAAACCTCTCCATCTCATTTTCATTCTCTATAACCACCAAAGCAAGAAATCCAAGGTGTAAGTCTTCTCATTTCTGTCATGCTTCAGTTAAGAGAGTTAATCATTAAGGGCTAAAATCCTATTTTCTTTTTCCATTTAAAGAAATTGACTCCTACCTTCTATCTGCATTGTAAAAGTTGTACTTATATATACTAAGAGGGATTTTACTTGTAGCCTCAACTACCTGTCTTTTGTTATCCTTGTAATATTTAAATTAAAAATAAGAAATTTCCAGTTCCCTATTTATAAGAAGGTAGCTTGTTGAACCTCTTTCATTTTTCATTCATTGATTATCCATTTGGGCTGCATCTGAATGGAGTTCCTTGTTTTATTTTTGTCTTTCACCGTTTTTCCATTTCCAGGCAGGGCACGTTTGCTTATCCTAACTCAATTTTAATATCTGCCACTAGCTCAACTTTGATACATTTTTAAGCGCATATTTTAATTTTTGCTTTATTTTCTAAACATAAATTTTAAGTAGATGGACAGGAATTACCTAATTTAAGGCAAATAAAAAAAAATTCAAATCTGTGTCCTGTACATACGTAGGGTAAAAATAAGATATATGAGCATAAAAATGTTTGAAAAAAGAACCGAAGTAACAGCCAGCAATCTTGCCTTCATATCCACAAAAGAGACAAATCACCAGTAGATGTAAATTAGCTATTATAGTACCCCCCCACTGATATGTATCTGCAGTTTAACCAATTATCTGAACTAAATGTATGTTATTAGCTAATATAATCCAAAACACCCACAATCCTTCAGTGAAATTAAAGCATAAATGATAAATCACCTACTATATCAATGAGTTTTAATTTAAATTAAGATTATAATTCCAAATAAATGACTACCAAAACATTCTATTTTGGCAGCAGACAAAACAGAAGCATGGCCACAGAATAGTGTAACTATTCATTTTTAAAACAATTCAAGTCATTTGAGGTTGCTGATAAGACTCATCGCTCATAGTTGATTTATTTTGAATGATCCGATTCTATCCAATTCACTGACCTAAAATGAATTCAGGACATCTTCAGCCAAAAATTCAACCACTGTGACTCAAGAGATAAATACCTGGGTACTGAACAGTACAGGTAAACTTTTCCAGATTCCTTGTATTTCTTGCAGGATAATAAAGTGCAAATTAAATATGTGTAAAAACAAACAAGTATCAAGAATTGCTGGCAAATCTATTCACATTTTAGTTTCATAAAGTTCAGCCCACAGTTGTTCGGAACATTATTAGAACATTA